>CATIUR010000007.1:33085000-33355000 GCA_949592205.1 Helichrysum umbraculigerum | reverse complement strand
TATTGGCAGGAATTGATTGAAACTTTAGCATGGGCTCATGAACGCACACCTTTGGCCAATTTGATTCGTTGGAGAGATAAACCGGTGGCACTTTCCATTGTACAAGCAAGATTGGTTGGATTAGCCCACTTTTCTGTAGGTTTTATATTTACTTATGCGGTTTGTCTTTCCTCTATCTTCCCGGGACTCCTGCGGGCTAGAGAGATGGAACTACTGAAGCAGCTCCCTCTGCTTCTGGAACTGTAAAAGGGTTGGGGGCAATCACTTTTTAGATCATGGTGTGACACCCTCAAATTTGGGTTTGCGGAAGCTGTCGGGTTGGGTGTCACTAAATCAAATATCACAGCATAAGATACATAATGAACGACTCTAAATGAGACGTTTGAAAATAATTATACATTTTCCAAAATAGAACGTTTACAACGTTAGGAGTTTGACAGTAAATTTCAAATACATAATTTGGAAACACAAAAGTAAATGCAGAGTAGTCCCAATTGTTGAAAATATGCGACTCGAGCTAATTAAGCCTTGAAGCAATCCTAATCCTGCTGGGCAACCTGAGAACACATGCTAAAACAGGTCAGCTATAAAGCTGGTGAGTTCATAGGATAGTTAGTTGAAAACATAAAGTAATAAAACAATTTATGTTTTGTAAAGTTGTTTCCAAAATCAGTGATTTTTGATATGTAATACGTTGAAGTTTGTAACACCAATGTGTAAAAGTCAAATCGAGGTATTCCATACCTAACTAGTTTGAATTGTAATTCTACCATTGAAATCGTTCGTTTAACTTAATGTCCAAATACCCCGATTTGATTGATTGTATTGTTACAAGTTACTTAGACTTGTTTGTCTTAAATTGATACAAGTTACAACGACTTGTTTGATTGAATTTATACAAGTTACAACGACTTGTTTGATTGAATTTATACAAGTTACAACGACTTGTTTGATTGAATACTAATACAAGTTACAACGACTTGTTTGATTGAATTTATACAAGTTACAACGACTTGTTTGATTGAATTTATACAACTTACAACGACTTGTTTGATTGAATACTAATACAAGTTACAACAACTTGTTTGATTGAATTTATACAAGTTACAACGACTTGTTTGATTGAAGTTGTGCCCACTGCAATACCGTGGCATCGTTTTGTACCCACTTTACCGTGGTATCGTTTTGTGCCAGCTGCAATACCGCGGCATCGTTTATGAAGTGCTCGAGAGCATAGTTGAAATGTAGAGCCAGCAGTACAACGACATACTAGCTATTGCAAATAAGAGCCGACCGTACAACGACGCGTCAGGCTTGAATGTGTGTATGATTGTATGCATACTAATATACATAAATTATATTGAAGTTAGCACCAAGTGCTAATGATAATATATAAACATGTAGACATATATATATATATAAATATATATATATATATATATATATATTTGTCGAATGAGCAAACGCAAGTAACAATTAGGACACGCATGAAAATAATTGATTTTTTCTAAATACGTATAAGCAAATATTTAGATATTAAGTAATACGTTGGTCCTAGGTATGAATACTCATCACCTAGTTGAGTTGTATTAGTATAAAGGATCTATACTAACATATTAGGTTATCGTATACTTCTAGCCTAAAACCTAGCAAGTATATTGGGGTTCTGAAGTGTATGGAAAATATTAGTTCCTAAAAGAGAAACTAATCCTGTAATTGTATATATGTCGTCTAGTATAGGTAGAACTAACCAGTTCTAATGTATTCGATAATATTGTCCCGTGACAATATGGCCAATGAATAGTAATAACTATATCAAGTTATGTCTAGGTAATTGTTTTCCAACAATCTGATAGTGTACGATTGTGACCTATCTAGGTTAGGTCTTGATATTGTTCCAAAACGATGTGTTGGGTGTAATTCCTAAGTATTACACATTTGTATTACATACAGTAATATAATTGATTGTGAATTATAAAAGATTATTAATATAATTCGAAAACAGTTGTTGTGCATGTGTTTCACCCCAAAAACAGTAAAACAGTTGAAAGAGTGGGGCTATGAAACTCACCTGAGGAGCTAGCGTCCTAATGTAACGAGTCGTGTCCACATATGATCTCCTAGTGTCCTAAACACGAGAGATTTCGTATGTTTGTAAGTGTGGTTCTTGATTGGGGAAATCGTAATAATAATTCATATTATTATTAGGTTCGAGTTTTCGTATACTTCATAAAGTATATTTGTTTTGAATGTGAGTCGTATCGTATTTAAATTGTCATTTGAAAACGTCTTCCGATACTTAGAAAAATTTGGCTATTTTCTGTTTTCTGCGACATAATATGCGACACAAAAATGATTCATGCGACACAATGGTTGTGTCGCATAGTGCGACACAGAAGCTCTGCGACACAGTGGTTGTGTCGCATAATGCGTGTGATGCTAAATCAATAGCTACATAAGGGTTGTGTCGCATGGAGTCTGCGACACAAGGTACGACACAAGAATACGACATAAGGGTTGTGTCGCATGAGTAATCCATGCGACACAGTATGCGACACAAGGCTTGTGTCGCACTCAAGAACAGCAGCCCAGAAACTTTCGGGTTTCGCGTTTTTCCGGCCAAAATCGCAAATCAAACTCATTTTCAAGCTGTAAAATCGTGGTTTCTTGGTTGTTTAGGTTATAAGCAACTTATGTAAACATTTTTACACTAAAACATTACTCCAAAATGATAAAATCTAAGAATTTGAGAATTTCTTACAAATGCGAATCGAGGCCAAACGAGGAAGAAAATGAAGGTGTGGCCTTTGTTAATGTTGCTCCTCTCTTGTTGGTGATTCCGAAAATGTAAATTTCGTGTGTCGATTTGTAGTTCCGAAAATTTGTGGTAATTGGGTGGAGAGTGTTTGTGTGTGAAAAGAAAATGAGATAGAAAGAAATGAAATGAAATGGGAGGGGTTTGGGGGGTTGGGTGGCTGATCCAAAAGGGTGGGGAGGAGTTTTCCCCCACTTCGTTCCTATTTTGCAGTGTAAAATACCCGTATTTTGTACCCGAATAATATATATAAATTTAATATTTTTAGATTTATATTTCCGATCTTTCGATTAGTAATTAATTAAATTAAAAATAGTTTTATTCAATTTAAAATCTAATGTAACTTCAAATGGTTATATTTGTGATTATTACATAATCACTATTCATTATATAAAATGTAAAGTTTTCGCTCGCTGAGTTATAATTGTATATAATAATACGATTATAAAAAGTTTAAATTAGACGCGCAAGTTGACTTTTTGACCAGGTGTTACATTCTCCCCTTGTTAAGAAAATTTCGTCCTGAAATTTAAAATGAGGTCGGGGTCGCGCATGGTCTGGGGAGCAATGCACGTACGAGGTATTTGTCGAAAAGATTGCAGACATATCATGCCTTATAATGGAGTTGAATGGCAGTCAATCCCTGACTGTGTCGCGGTTTATCGTTGTAGTCATATTCTGACCATATTGTTTGTCGAGTGTATGATTATTTTGTGATTGCTAGATAACCGTTTACGTCGTAGTCCATTCAGAACTAGATAATTGTCACATAGTAGCAGTCTTAGTGAATAGTCCTACCAGGACTAAATGTTTGATGAATGTTCAGTCGGTTAGTCTGCTGAAAGCAAACTTTTAGTTTTACGTGGTCTAGGGCAACTGGCCCTATGGTGCATTTAGCATTAAATTGATAAAATTGATATCGGAAATGAAAAGTACACATTCAGTGTAAACCAGAAGTGAAGGGTTATTATTTGCGAGGGAGGTTGCACTTACATTATTGTTGGAAAGTAGTATGGTTCACTCGGAACCGATTTGTTGAAGCTTACGCTTCCGTTTTGGGCAATCCTGCTTATAGTGTCCAGGTTCCTTACATTTGAAGCATATCCTTCGAGAGTCGGGATTGGCGGGAACTCTGCAGTCCCAGATTACGTGTCCATATCGTTGGCATCTTTCGCAGGGTAATCCGCAAATTCCGTCATGATGACGTTTGCAGCCGTGACAAAATGGTTTGTTACCCGCATAGCCTTGTCTGTCGTTGGGTTCAGCAGCGTAGGACCTCAAGGGTTCAGGTTGATTCGTTGGAATTTGGCTAGAGCTAGAACTTCCATTCCCTTTTTCTTGATTGTTTTCTGTCGCAGGTGGCCCGCGTCGAACCACCTATGCCATGAGTCTGTGGGCCATGCGAATAGCCTCTTCAATAGTAGTGGGTTTAGAGGCGGTGACCATTCCCTCAATTAGTAACGGGAGTCCACCAATGTACCTCCCGATTCGTTTGTTTTCAGGGTTTACTATGTTTGGACAAAGGGATGCTAGTTGTTGGAAGCGATTGGTATATGTTTCAATGTCGTTGTCTTTTACGGTGAGATACCAAAGTTCGTCCTCAAGTTTGTGAAGTACTTCGATGGGGCAATACTTGTCCTTCATGATTTGTTTCAGGTCTTCCCACGGAAGTTCGTGAGCAGTGTCGATTCTTATATTTCGGGCGTGAAAATTCCACCAGGTAGAGGCATCATCCTGTAGGGTGGATGTGGCATACATGACTTTGCAGTCGTCGGGGCAGTTGCACATGTGGAAAATAGATTCCATTCTCTCGAACCATCGAATTAATCCGACAGCTCCTTCAGTCCCGACGAAGTTTGGGGGTTCGCACCTCAGGAAATCCCTAAAAGTGCAAGGCTTTACTTGGTTCTGAGCAGCTAGGGTCGCAGTCACTGCTTGATTAATGATTTGATCTTGCTCAGCTCGAGTGAAAGTTGGTCGTTTAGGAGGCATGATTCTTGAACAAGAATGAAATGACAAAGTGTGAGATCTTTAATCAAAGATGATGATTATTACAATGACATAAGTAGTTAACTGGAGTTGGAATTTATGATACACGGGATCCTACGATCCTTGACGTTGAAGTTTTTTTTTTTTTTTTTTTTTTTTTTTTTTTTTTTTTTTTTTATTGTAGGTGGCAGGCGCATCACTGCCCTTTTTGTATTGTTGATACAACAGTTTAAGTAGCCGTTGTCTAGTTTTCTTTAGTTAAGTTATCATGAATTTCATGTTTTTCGAGTGTTGTGACTAGTTGAGTTGTAGTTTTTAGGTGTGGTCGTACCATGACCGAGTTGTGTTTTCTATGTAGTCAATCCAAGACTATGTTGTTGTGAGTAGTCCAATGGACTATATCGTAGTACTAGAATAATGTACGGCCATTCATACCTGCGTATGTGACAACTACAGTGTCCTCGATGGTGTTGAAGCAGGGTCCACCAACACAACTCATGTGTGTGGTGACATCATTGTGTATTTATTGATTAAAGCATTACATGCTTAATTGGTCGTATATACATATATGGTGTACACGTAACTATAAAAGTGTACGTGTGTGGTGAAAGTCAGGTGTAGCACCTCGTGTCCAGTTAAGTAAGTGTATATGTATATATATAAGTCGTACATGTAACTATAACAAGCCTACATGTATATTGAAGTAGCACCTAGTGCTATAATTGTAGTGCCCGCAGCACCGTAATTGCAGTACCCATGTATCGTGAATGTAGCATCAACGTGCTATAATTTGTAGGGTTGACATACTATGAAGTTTGCACCAACGTGCTCAAATTGTGGTATAAACATACCTTGAAATCGTAGCACTACGTGCCATGTGTTGTTTGATTTGTAGCCCCAAGGCCAAAATGTGTTTGAAGTTCGAATTTCTCAGTTGTAGCACAAAGGCTAAAATGTGAGTGCCAAGGCACTAAAGTATTGAATTGATTGATCTACATGATCAAATTGTGATTCGAGATGATTTTTGTTGTGGACTTAGTCAACACTAATCCGATTGTGATCCATATGTTCAAAGTTGAAAAGTTGTCAGTTTGTTTTAAGTTTCGTGAAGGTTTAGCATGTGCGGGTTTCCATTCCCATTGATGGCGTTTGTACCTCCTTCCCGAGGTTCAGTGATATAGGTGATATCCTCCTATGCGTACATAAGGAGAAAAATGTCGAGTCGTGATAGTCAAGAAGACGGCGATGTGCCTTATCACGAGTAAATAATAGTACAGCGGAATTTTGTTGTATATACATACTTATTATATATATATAGGTATGTAATAGTAGTACACGTGTAAGGCCTATTAATATATACATACAGTACATATAATAGCCTAGAATGTCTAGCACATAACAATCAGAGTCAACTACGCATTCCTGTTTCAGTATAACCCCTTTCAGATCTTATATCATCTTTATTTAATTGTACATAGTTAGCTACGCTATGTTAAATTAAACTCGTATGATGAAATCCCTGAACCAGTCATACCTAACGAGGAATACTGCCTAACGGTCATAGTCTAGGCCCACTAAATGCAACCTAGTTCACTACAACCTTAGGCTCTGATACCAATCTGTGACACCCTCAAATTTGGGTTTGCGGAAGCTGTCGGGTTGGGTGTCACTAAATCAAATATCACAGCATAAGATACATAATGAACGACTCTAAATGAGACGTTTGAAAATAATTATACATTTCCCAAAATAGAACGTTTACAACGTTAGGAGTTTGACAGTAAATTTCAAATACATAATTTGGAAACACAAAAGTAAATGCAGAGTAGTCCCAATTGTTGAAAATATGCGACTCGAGCTAATTAAGCCTTGAAGCAATCCTAATCCCGCTGGGCAACCTGAGAACACATGCTAAAACAGGTCAGCTATAAAGCTGGTGAGTTCATAGGATAGTTAGTTGAAAACATAAAGTAATAAAACAATTTATGTTTTGTAAAGTTGTTTCCAAAATCAGTGATTTTTGATATGTAATACGTTGAAGTTTGTAACACCAATGTGTAAAAGTCTAATCGAGGTATTCCATACCTAACTAGTTTGAATTGTAATTCTACCATTGAAATCGTTCGTTTAACTTAATGTCCAAATACCCTGATTTGATTGATTGTATTGTTACAAGTTACTTAGACTTGTTTGTCTTAAATTGATACAAGTTACAACGACTTGTTTGATTGAATTTATACAAGTTACAACGACTTGTTTGATTGAATTTATACAAGTTACAACGACTTGTTTGATTGAATACTAATACAAGTTACAACGACTTGTTTGATTGAATTTATACAAGTTACAACGACTTGTTTGATTGAATTTATACAAGTTACAACGACTTGTTTGATTGAATACTAATACAAGTTACAACGACTTGTTTGATTGAATTTATACAAGTTACAACGACTTGTTTGATTGAAGTTGTGCCCACTGCAATACCGTGGCATCGTTTTGTACCCACTTTACCGTGGTATCATTTTGTGCCAGCTGCAATACCGCGGCATCGTTTATGAAGTGCTCGAGAGCATAGTTGAAATGTAGAGCCAGCAGTACAACGACATACTAGCTATTGCAAATAAGAGCCGACCGTACAACGACGCGTCAGGCTTGAATGTGTGTATGATTGTATGCATACTAATATACATAAATTATATTGAAGTTAGCACCAAGTGCTAATGATAATATATAAACATGTAGACATATATATATATATAAATATATATATATATATATTTGTCGAATGAGCAAACGCAAGTAACAATCAGGACACGCATGAAAATAATTGATTTTTTCTAAATACGTATAAGCAAATATTTAGATATTAAGTAATACGTTGGTCCTAGGTATGAATACTCATCACCTAGTTGAGTTGTATTAGTATAAAGGATCTATACTAACATATTATGTTATCGTATACTTCTAGCCTAAAGCCTAGCAAGTATATTGGGGTTCTGAAGTGTATGGAAAATATTAGTTCCTAAAAGAGAAACTAATCCTGTAATTGTATATATGTCGTCTAGTGTAGGTAGAACTAACCAGTTCTAATGTATTCGATAATATTGTCCCGTGACAATATGGCCAATGAATAGTAATAACTATATCAAGTTATGTCTAGGTAATTGTTTTCCAACAATCTGATAGTGTACGATTGTGACCTATCTAGGTTAGGTCTTGATATTGTTCCAAAACGATGTGTTGGGTGTAATTCCTAAGTATTACACATTTGTATTACATACAGTAATATAATTGATTGTGAATTATAAAAGATTATTAATATAATTCGAAAACAGTTGTTGTGCATGTGTTTCACCCCAAAAACAGTAAAACAGTTGAAAGAGTGGGGCTATGAAACTCACATGAGGAGCTAGCGTCCTAATGTAACGAGTCGTGTCCACATATGATCTCCTAGTGTCCTAAACACGAGAGATTTCGTATGTTTGTAAGTGTGGTTCTTGATTGGGGAAATCGTAATAATAATTCATATTATTATTAGGTTCGAGTTTTCGTATACTTCATAAAGTATATTTGTTTTGAATGTGAGTCGTATCGTATTTAAATTGTCATTTGAAAACGTCTTCCGATACTTAGAAAAATTTGGCTATTTTCTGTTTTCTGCGACATAATATGCGACACAAAAATGATTCATGCGATACAATGGTTGTGTCGCATAGTGCGACACAGAAGCTCTGCGACACAGTGGTTGTGTCGCATAATGCGTGTGATGCTAAATCAATAGCGACATAAGGGTTGTGTCGCATGGAGTCTGCGACACAAGGTACGGCACAAGAATACGACATAAGGGTTGTGTCGCATGAGTAATCCATGCGACACAGTATGCGACACAAGGCTTGTGTCGCACTCAAGAACAGCAGCCCAGAAACTTTCGGGTTTCGCGTTTTTCCGGCCAAAATCGCAAATCAAACTCATTTTCAAGCTGTAAAATCGTGGTTTCTTGGTTGTTTAGGTTATAAGCAACTTATGTAAACATTTTTACACTAAAACATTACTCCAAAATGATAAAATCTAAGAATTTGAGAATTTCTTACAAATGCGAATCGAGGCCAAACGAGGAAGAAAATGAAGGTGTGGCCTTTGTTAATGTTGCTCCTCTCTTGTTGGTGATTCCGAAAATGTAAATTTCGTGTGTCGATTTGTAGTTCCGAAAATTTGTGGTAATTGGGTGGAGAGTGTTTGTGTGTGAAAAGAAAATGAGATAGAAAGAAATGAAATGAAATGGGAGGGGTTTGGGGGGTTGGGTGGCTGATCCAAAAGGGTGGGGAGGAGTTTTCCCCCACTTCGTTCCTATTTTGCAGTGTAAAATACCCGTATTTTGTACCCGAATAATATATATAAATTTAATATTTTTAGATTTATATTTCCGATCTTTCGATTAGTAATTAATTAAATTAAAAATAGTTTTATTCAATTTAAAATCTAATGTAACTTCAAATGGTTATATTTGTGATTATTACATAATCACTATTCATTATATAAAATGTAAAGTTTTCGCTCGCTGAGTTATAATTGTATATAATAATACGATTATAAAAAGTTTAAATTAGACGCGCAAGTTGACTTTTTGACCAGGTGTTACACATGGCTTGTAATCCCGGAGCCTTTCCCTTAACTTTTAGCTTACCTAAGGTAATTTATTAAGAGAAAAAGTCTAGGATTGAGATCTGAGCAGGAATTTTTCCCTGGCTACGTTTTAGGGTGGTAATTGGTTGCTTGGTCGAGCAGCTGCCCTTGGCAAGGAAGGAAAGGTTTTCCACAGCATCTGTGGTTTTAACCTGTTCAGGTTACTACAATTAGCGTAGTTATTTGAAGGGCGGACTTCGGAGAGTACCGTTGCTCTTGTTTGAGTAGAATCCTGGTATCTTTCTATAATCGTCTTTGTGGCTCCTGTTGCTGCGGAGCCCCTGTGCTGTTGGTTTGACCCTGCCGGGTAACTGAATATTCTCATGTTCCGATTGTCGACAAAAAACCATCAAAGTGCTCCCCTTTTTTTCTAATAATAAGGTACGGCAATAAGTTTTTCAAAGCCCCAACAGGCATGCCCATGGTACCTGTGGAATCAACTGTATGCGTTTGGGTGAAAGTTCGTGGGTTTGGTGTAGTGAAAGAGAACAAGTAGCTTCAGTTACTGAACAGGGCAAGTATACCTAGGAAATCGAGATTGGGATCCCATTGATCCAGCGGAAGCAACGGCTAGGGCATGGATAATAACAGATCCGGAGGTAGACCTTCTACTAAAGTGGAGTCACCACCATATACTGAAAAAGAAGGTAGCAGCTACAGAATCCAGTTGATAACAAGAAGTCTCACTTTACTGGCTGGGAGTTCTACTTTCTACAATCGAGCATAAGCCCTCTTCTACTTGCTTTTCTCCCGTAGTAGCTTCACGTCCTCCCTTTCCTTTTGTATGGTACTAAAACGGAAAAGTGGATGCCCAGATATTGAGGAGTTCTTCCTTCAGATAGAAGCTGGTAATCCAAGCTATCTTGGAGTTTTCTTTTTGAAAAAAAAAAAAGAAAAAGCGTCCCCCAAAAAGGAAGAGCCTAAAATCATGCCCTTTTTCGAGCTTTCTGATAGTTAGTAGTACCTAGCCAAACCAAAGGCTGGAAAGAGCGTTTAGACTACTTATACCCCTTACTGGGAATCAGAGAAAGGAGAGGATAGGACCGGTATTAGCAGAATAGATGGCTTCCTAAGAATCCATCTGATGGTATTTAGTAAAGACTTGAATAGATGCCTTCCTTCATAAGGACAGCTAACCTAAGCGGGGGCAGAATCAATGACCCGGGAGTCAAGGAACTGGAAGACAGACACGCGGTGGACTGACCTCTTTAGGCAAGGGAGGCAGTAGGAAGAGAGCCATTAGAAAGCAAATTCAAAATGTTCCTGATGGAAGTGGCCATGGGTAGCTAAAGTGTCTGCACTTTGATTCCCTTCCCTGTAGATATGAGAGATGGACATGGAAGGAAGTAAGAAAGTTTTGAAAGATCTGATCATAGAAGGACTGTCCAAGGGACTGCACCTCCACAGATGCTATCAAAAATGATTTTTTTTTCACTCTCCACTGCTACTTTGGAGTAGCCTAATCTGTAACAAAGCATCAGACCAAAAAGGGGAGCTCTGGCTTCTGCAAATGTGTTGGTACCTGGGCCATAAAAGGTAGAAAAAGCAACCAAAGCGGAGCCCTTAGTGAAGAGGCGCACCCTGAAGTGGAGGGTTATATATGAAAATATATAAATAGATCACTTATAAACAACCGCGCTATTTTATTATTATTTGTTTTGGAGCATATTATAGTAACCGATCTATTTCTATTTTATATTATTATGTCTAGTTTTAGAACATTTGCATTCAACCGATCTATTTTCTATTGTTTTAAAAATATACGCGATACGTGAATTTATTGTGCGTTAGTATATATATATATATATATATATATATATATTAGATGTTTGCTCGAGTTGTTAGAACAAATTTCCGTACGTCACTTGTTTCGTGTCTCAAATATAACATTCGAAGTATTAATCGTGTCCCGCTCATTGTATCACTGTGACCACGTTTGTAATAAAATACACTGTTATGAGTTATCACACGATTATGAAAAATAAAAGTACACGATTCTTGAAGTCTACTTATGTGTTTCAGGAGATCACTGTGTATATATATATATATATATATATATATATATATATATATATATATATATATATATATATTTATATGTACTAATCGTGACAATATGAAGGCTTATACACATGCTCACTTGATTGATTATTATATATGATGAGATCATACTTATGTTGCCACGTACGTTCATATCATGATGGATATCAAGTCTTGGTGACTTTTCGAATACACCATTATGTTATGTTTTGCTTGGTCAAGAAAATAAAACAATAGAATACTATTTTGCTTTAGTTATAAACGTTGTTATAGTTTCAATCATCCACAATCATGAAATATTAACATAATAATTCATGTTTTTACACAATATAATAAGTTTGCATAAAAGAAATTTAGGTAAAGAAAAGTTTACTCACTTTGATTTTGGCGATGATGATAAAGATGTCGTATGATGATGGTGGTGATTATAGTATTGTTTGTGAATTGTGGATTATGGTTTGAATATGATAATGAAACCTTCTTGCCTGTTGGCTTGTTCCAGTCGATCAAGAAATGAGATGGATATAAAAATTAGGTGGTCAATTATTGAGGATGGTTGTAGGTTTGATCTCAAAATGAGAATGAGCACTGGAGTGGAGTATATATTAAAAGGATGCAGGTGAAAATTTTCAAAGGAAGTATGGGCTCCAACAGACCTTTGTCTCTTAAATTATTGAGGTTAGTTGGGGTATTTAGCCCGTTAGTTTCGAGTACGGGTATAATTAGTGCAAAATAATATTTAATATTTTACATTTTTATTTTGTGGATGCTTTCCAGATACGTTATCTAAAGTCAGAAAAATAAAATTTTCATTATTTTTGATAGTTGTACAATTTTGTACATTTTACAACGCACATCTTATTGGGAGCCAAATTTCAGTTAAGTTACGAATTCATATTTTGAGGTATTGTTCCAAATACTTTCAAATGTCTAAGAAAATTAGAATTTTTATGATTTGCGATCTCTGGGTATGTTTTACAATTGTTTCTGTTCGTTTTATAATATGTTTTATATAAAACGTATATTTAAAGTATTTTATCTATCTGTTACAGATATATTAATACTCGTAATTAATAATTGAATTATTAATTATTTTGTGACACCAACTTTTGTTATTTATTTTTGTCGAGTTCGTTCCGATATTTTGTACGCAATTATAATTAATCACATAATTTGTAGTACTTTTTGTTTAAAAGTATTAGGCTGGCTAGACTTACATCACATCAAAAAGTTTTGTTAAAACTTAACCAGGAAATTAGCGTAAGAATGCACATGCTTAAGGTTAAACTTATACCTAATTTGGAGAGTTGTCACAAAAGATTCTATTTCAATATTCAAACAATCACCATGAAAAGGAGAGTAGATATCAATCAAACAAGGAAAATTCCTTCATACACCATCAGTTATATTGAGACTTAATTTTTCGGCACCATCACCATCACCGGTGACTTTTGACGATGATTGGTGACGATGATAAAGAAATAGTGGCTGAAAGACGGGAGTAGGGTTCAGTTAGGGTTTCCTGGTGAGACGATGAAGAGGCGTGATTTTTGGGAATGACTATAGGGATTTTTTTAGCTTTTTATATTTTATTTGTATAAAATATTTTTTTGTTTATTTTATAATTGTAAAATTGTAAAGTTTACCAAAAAATACTAGGGGTGTTAAGTGTACTTATTTCAAACTAATCTAGACCATTGATTTCTAATTAGTGAATTTAATTAATCAATGGTTTAAATTTCTTAATGGTATCCTCTTTTAATTATATACTAGCCACTAAACCCGTGTATACACACGGGTTATGTAAGGTGAAATTATAATCTTTTAGTATCGAATATTTTGTTCTCATTAATTAATTTGGTGATTAAAAGCAAGAATATAATTGAAAGAGGAAAAATAAAATAATAATCCATATGCGATTATTGTTAAGAAGAAAATAGGAATCCTAAATATAGTCAAATAGCTCTCATCCTATATTTAATTATTATTATATTACTTATGACATCATTGTATCCTAAATTATAGCTAATTGGACAGAATTAAGGAATTTAATTGACTAATTGATAATTTGATGACATCATATTATGTTTCTTATATATAATTTATTAAGATAAAAGATTTTAAACATAGAAGACTATGCATATCTAATATATTGTATAATATTTGATTTATTTAAATTAAACATAGTCTTTGTAAACCCATACACGATCACAATACTTATTCTTTTGATCCGTACATTTTAATGGGTCATTAACCGTATACTAAATAAATGAATAGGCAAGATGAAATACAAATTTAAAGGTCCGTGTGTATGCAAGGGTTTAAAATCTAGTTATGATATATAAGAGCATCTCCAATGTATAATGTACATTTTTGCACTAAAATAATGCAAAAGTATAAAAAAAAAACTCGCTCTAATGTATGCACTGTTATAGTGCAGTGACAAATAGTGTTTAGTGTTGCACCAAATATAGTGATGCACTAAACTTTGCACTAAACACTATTATCATCAAATAACAATATTTATAATAATAAAAATATATTTATATGATGTATTGAGTATAAATTTGTCATTAATATTTTTAACATTACTAAATATCACTACTACACAATCCACTATAGCCCACCCTTAATAGACCACGAAAATGGTGAAAATCACTTCAAACCCGTGATCCGTTTGCAAAACGTCGTGCGTTTTTACTTTTCTTTCCATTGACCACGGCTCCAAGATTTAGCGGGACACGGACCTATATCCAAATCCGTGGTCAAATTCCCTGAATACACAAACCACGGTTACATTTGACGAGGGGTGGTCTATGTTTTTGATACGGACCACGGTTCCCTAGTTCAAACTGTAGTTAATTTAATCGGAATACGGTTTTTTCTAACAACCCGTGGTTCTTTCAAAAATATGATCAATAAACAAATTTACATTGGATTGTAAAATGCATTTCCATCTGGGTCGTGAGGTGTGGGCTGTGGGTTTTGGGCCAAGATGTAAGTTGTTTAGACTTTAGAGCACCACCTACCGTATTGAATTAATTTTGGACCCACATAAAAAATACATGAGAGTTTTTATTATGTCACATTGTCACATAGCGTGATATTTAAAGCTTCAAGTGTTATATCATCACCATCCAAAACAAAAATTAAATAAATAAATTTCTTATCATCCCAATAACAAACAAATTTATTAAACAGGGAAATATTGATTGTTAAATAATTGTTACTTCTTTTGTCAAACATACGATAAGTAGAGGAAGTGATCAACAACTTAATGTTTTTTTTTTCTTTCCTCTTTTTACTATTTGGGTGCAGAGATTATCAAGAGTTGAGTATCCAGAGATTATCAAGGTCTTGGCACTCTTTGAAGTAAACCATACATTTCCTGACTTTGAACCCTTCCCCTACAAAATCTTCAATTGGCTTGAGAGGTAATATTTTACCCACACATAATAGTATAATACAAAAATAAATAATCACTCGTCAACGATATCGGCGATTTAGGTACCGAGCAACGAACGTATATTTTTAGCGAGTTACGTACCGCGCAACTAAAACTAAAAAATCAATTTTACTAATCCATCGGAGGAACGAACGCTGATGCAACTCGAGACGCCAGTTCAATTGGTGGAACTGGATGATCTACCAATAGCAGAACAACGAGCAAGTTCCACGATCTAATCTATTTGCTAAATCAGTGTGGTTAACGGTTATAATAATAAAAGATGATCATAAACAGTGAAATCGCGGTTTCGAAGGAACCATCATGGGAATTAAGAAAGAGATGATCATAGAAAATGAAGTGTCTCATATTGTTACTTTGTTTGTATATGTGCAAAAAGGTCATGGCTTATTTGTGTATTTATAGATGTAAACGTTGCACTTCAATTTATGAAATAGACCACAGTTTCTATTAAAGAACCGTGGTCTCTTTATTCAACAACAGTACATTCCCTCATATCGTTATCATTGGATCCACAAAGATCTCAAAAAATTGTTCATAAGTGTATAGTTGAATATCCGTCCGATCCAACACAACACAACTGGTTATTCAAGCTCCCAAAAGTTCAAAAAAATTGGAAGGTATGATGCATGCATTTTTAAACTTAACTTTTTTTATATGTGACAATTTCAATCTACAACAATGTATACGCTCATATTCAATTGAATATTTATAACAATTTTAATTTAGTCGCTTTCGTTGTCGCGGGTCTTGAAGCTATACATATACGAATTATAACATTTTACATTTAACACACTAACATATATACAAATTTATTTTATAAAAAATAAAAACCTATAACAATTTCAATCTAGTCCTTAATTTAATCGTCCACAATTTCAACATTACGTGGATAGATCGGGTGATCATCGTCATCCCTGTTCGATGGGCAATTGGGCATTTCCAATCGTGTATAGCGTGTGTACATCGTTTGTCTTCCTTAGAGAATCCATCTCTTCATTGTCTTTAAATATAAGAGAAACTTCTGTATCGGATTATACGCCATACAGAAATTCTTTCATGAAGATACATTTTTCCACGCGCGCCTCAACTAGATCTATCTTGTTCACGCGTGGAGAAGATTTTAAACAGAGAAATAGCGGATGAGAAAGATTATTGTAAGTTCTTTTGGAAAAAGGGAATTTGATGATCTCGAAAAAGAAATTTGATTATCATATTAGGGAACTTGATGATCATTTTATTTTGTAGGGTTTGTATATACTCCGTATATTATATATATATATATATATATATATATATATATATATATATATATATATAATACGGAGTAAAAAGAAGATCATATGGGTTTGTTGTATCATTGTATATTTGTATGTATGCATGCATTTATAATATAAGGTGAATACGTACCATTAACTCATTAAGGCATTAACGAATGAAATGAATGCCAACAGCGAACTACTTTTAGTCTTTAACAAAAATGTATGTTTGACCATAAAGAGTTACCTACACTTGTTATGGTTGACACTTTGACAGTGGTTAGTGGTACGAATAAAGTAATGGAGTTTTTTTTCCTAAAATCTTAAAAAACTAATGGACCACGGTTCCTACTGTAGAACCAATTTTAAAATTTGATAGAAAGATTACAATAGTACATTCGTACGTATACACATGTGGCTGTAATTAGAGAAGGACTTTTCTTTTCAGAAAGAAGAAGATTTAATCGGTTTAAATGGGTTTTGTGGGTTTAACCGTACTAATACTAATTTACATTTGACGCAAATATCAATAACTTTATATTTTGTAACCCTGAAACCACTGTTCTTCTCGTGTTATTACTATTTTAGTTGGATAATATACGAAAAGATATTTAAATACTAAAAAAACCCAAATAGATCCGCAAATTATTTGGCGAAATAATTGAAGCAAAAAAAAAAAGAATTTGGAACATGGGAATTATATATAAAGATGAGATCAATATATTGAATTATAAAATGATTAATGATTAATTTGAATTTGAAGTAAAATTACACTTGAAACAAAGATAATATGATATGATTTCTTTAATAGTTGTGACCACGGTTCAGTTGTGACCACGGTTTATATTTTTGACAAATAGAGTTACTTTCAAAATTACATAAAGTAACCACAGAAGACCGTACATCAATTCAATTTACTGCTTTAACAATGACCACGGTTCCCCATAAACTAACCGTGGTCATATATAGGCGCCAATGCAATTTCCGTCTAGTCTAGTCTATTCTGTATATAGTCTCTGGCTCTCTACATGCTATAGTGACCACTGACTACGCTTGCTTCCCCATAAAATAAACCATGGTCAATAAGTAACCGTGGTCTTATATAGGCTCCAATTTCCGTTGTCTATTCAAGTAAAATAAATAGTAACCGCTCCACAATTAATTTAATATATATCTTGTGGAAACGGTCAAATATAATTTCAATTTTCAAGACATTCAATTATTAACATTAAGTATGATATGAGAAGTGAGTAGTTTGGAGTTGGCATTCAAATTTCAAAGGGAACTCGATCGTTAGCATACCCGATTATAAATACCATTAGCTTTGGCAGTAACTTTTGCCTACAAACAACAAAATGAAGTACTTCCATTTGTATTCACGTATTCGTGATCTTCTTTCCGAACAGTATTCATTTACGACAACGATTTCCCTGTTTGAATCTTCCGTCGATCATAGCCGAATCAAATATCAATGACGGAAGTATAACAGAGCATTCGGTTCTTCAGAATCATATAGGACAATCCAGTAAATCTGGTCCTTTGTTTAATTACAAAGATACCTAAAACCTGTTTTGTTGTCAATGTCGAGGTGCACTTGAGATCACTGTTATGCAATCATCATCATTGGAACTGGGATTCAAAAGAGATTAAAACAGAATAAGTAGAGTACGTGATTATAAAATATGCTAGATTTAGTGGTATGTAATGGTATATCGTACAATACGTTGTTATGTAATTTTAAGGTGTGAGTGTACTTTAATGTTATATGGAGTATATGTTATGGCTGTGGAAGTGTGGAGAGTTCAAAAGTAATTATGAAGATATGGAGTAATATTTAATTTAATACAATATACCCCAGGTGTAATCATTTTAAAGGCATTGGAATCCAAATTTTGAAAGTAACTCTATTTGTCAAAAGACAATATTTTTTGAACCGTGGTCACAATATAACTACCCACAACATGTTCATATATTCATGGTAAGTGGTAACTAGTGTAACCAGTAACCACATGTTATTGATTTAATATACTAACATATATATATATATATATATATATATATATATATACATAACATTAAAGTACACTTACACCTTTATAAAATTACATAACAACGTACGTATAGTACA
Organism: Helichrysum umbraculigerum; assembly: GCA_949592205.1. Classification (NCBI taxonomy): domain Eukaryota; kingdom Viridiplantae; phylum Streptophyta; class Magnoliopsida; order Asterales; family Asteraceae; genus Helichrysum; species Helichrysum umbraculigerum. The sequence goes on along the minus strand of CATIUR010000007.1, from coordinate 33,336,617 downwards.
ATATAATTCCGTATGATTTAGTAACATTTAACCTAGCTAGCTTATAATAATAACCCCGTGTTGTTATTATATACAGTATGTTTTGATTTGACTATTGTTGTTATTGTTATGAATAAAGACAGGCTTTGGATCCCAATCTTATGTCTATTAATTTTGATTTTATATAACTATGGCATTAGTTTATAGATGACGGATGGTGAAGTTCCCAGATCTATCATACTACTAAGTACTACTCCGTAACATTTACAGCATATATAATTAAACATCTTATTATGTATTATTATACATAAAAGATGATTAAGAAAGTTGGGTTGATTTCTAGCGTTCATGTATATATTCAGGGATAAATTCTTGAAGAAGGAGAAGGGTATATTAGATAATTTTCATTTTATTACTAAATACTCGTATTAGATATGAGTCGTTGAGGAAAAATACGGTTTAAATAAACGATTTGTTTAATCAATTGGCGCGACGATTGAAACTCAACAAACTCAGAGATATATTTATGACCAGTTGACCACGGTTACTTATTGATCACGGTTAGTTTATGGGGAACCGTGGTCACTATTGAAGCAGTAAATTGAAAAGACAACGGAAATTGGAGCATATATATGACCACGGTTACTTATTGACCATGGTTTGTTTTATGGGGAACAATGATTTATAAAACAAAGATTTTTTATATATCTATATCTACCATTCTATCTAGTCTAGTAGATTTATAAAACAAAGATTTTTCCTTGCTTTTTAGCCATGCCACATCATCTCATTACCTTTTTCTAAAATTCTCCTAATTATAATAATCAATTTAGTTTTTCCTTAAAACAAATTTTTTTTCTTAACTTTTTAGCCATGCCACATCATCTCATTACCTTTTTCTAAAACCCCACTAATTATGCCAAATCATCAAATTAAATTTTTCCTAACACTCTCATATTAAAAATTTTAAAAATTTAAATTCCCAACAAACTACTATGTTCTATTTTGTAAAGAGTCATAATTCGATGTTATTATAATTTATTATAAAAAGTGGTGTATAAATCAAAATGTTTGTTGTATTTATCAACCCCCCGGATGTGGATAGTTCAAAAGTTTATGAAGATATGGAGTGATATTTAATTGGGTGGTGATCCTTTAGCCATACACCACTAACATGCTTTACAGTTTTGTACAGCACAACATCCTGAAGCACATTTGGTGGTTTACGGCTAAAAATAGGTGGTGTACGAATCATCACTCTATTTAATTTAATACAATATACGCCAGGTCCCCAGGTGTAATCAAATTTTGAAAGTAACTCTATTTGAAAGGCTCAAACTTTAGCCACCCCCTTTATTACTTGAGAAACCCTCTGCAACATCATCCTAATTAATTCGAATATTGTAAAAAATTTCGTAAATACAAAAGTTGTATTAACATTTGTCTTTTTTTCTAAAATATTTAAGTTTTTTATATTAAATCAATTATTGATTTTTTTTATATAAAAAACGAGTTTATAAAAAGTGAGTTTTTTTAATACAAAAACTAAATAATTAAATAAGTATGGATGTGACTAAGCAATTACATTATTATATTATTTTGGGGTTTTTTTAGTAAAATTAGGGTATCCATCTAAGAATGGATGGGATGTGGGGACACAAATGAAAAATTAGTGAGAGGCAAAAGTGCAAAACTGATTGATGGGACAGTAACTAAGTAAGTCTAACTTTGGGGTTTTTTTTTGGAAAAAATGGGGTTTCTAAAATAGGACCCAATATAATATTTCTGAACCGTGGTCACAACTGAACCATGGTCACAACTAAACCATGGTCACAACTATTAAAGAAATTGTATCATATTATCTTTGTTTCAAGTGTAATTTTAATTCAAATTCAAATTAATCATTAATCATTTTATAATTCAATATATAGATCTCATCTTTATATATAATTCCCATGTTCCAAATTCTTTTTTGTTTTGTTTCAATTATTTCGTCAAATAATTTGCGGATCTATTTGGGCTTTTTTATTATTTGAATATACACGAGTTTTCAAAAAAAAATAAAAAAATAAATAGTAATAACACGATTTCACAAATATAACTAGCCACAACATATTCATATATGGTAAAAGTGGTAAGTGGTAACCACATGTAATAAAACAATTATAGATTTAATATGCTAACATACACTCCATATAACATTAAAGTACACTCACACCTTAAAATTACATAACAACGTATTGTACGATATACCATTACATACCACTAAATCTAGCATGTTTTATAATCACGTACTCTACTTACTCTGTTTTAATCTCTTTTGAATCCCAGTTCCAATGATGATGATTGCATAACAGTGATTTCAAGTGCACCTCGACATTGACAACAAAACAGGTTTCAGGTATTTTTGTAATTAAACAAAGGACCAGATTTACTGGATTGTCCCATTTGGTTCTGAAGAACCAGATGCTCTGTTATACCTAGGTTGCACGGAAACGGGTACGACACCCATTAGGAGTTTGCTTGCATCCTAGACTTATACTTCCGTCATTGAGATTTGTTACGGCTATGATCGACGGAAGATTTAAACAGGGAAATCGCGGTCGTAAATGAATACTGTTCGGAAAGAAGATCATGAATACGTGAATACAAATGGAAGTGCTTCATTTTGTTGTTTGTAGGCAAAAGTTACTGCCAAAGCTAATGGTATTTATAATCGGGTATGCTAACGATCGAGTTCCCTTTGAAATTTGAATGCCAACTCCAAACTACTCACTTCTCATATCATACTTAATGTTAATAATTGAATGTCTTGAAAATTGAAATTATATTTGACCGTTTCCACAAGATATATATTAAATTAATGGTGGAGCGGTTACTATTTATTTTACTTGAATAGACAACGGAAATTGGAGCCTATATAAGACCACGGTTACTTATTGACCATGGTTTGTTTTATGGGGAAGCTAGCATGGTCAGTGGTCACTATAGCATGTAGAGAGCCAGAGACTATATACAGAATAGACTAGACTAGACGGAAATTGCATTGGCGCCTATATATGACCACGGTTAGTTTATGGGGAACCGTGGTCACTGTTAAAGCAGTAAATTGAATTGACGTACGGTCTTTTGTGGTTACTTTATGTAATTTTGAAAGTAACTCTATTTGTCAAAAATATAAACCGTGGTCACAACTGAACCGTGGTCACAACTATTAAAGAAATCGTATCATATTATCTTTGTTTCAAGTGTAATTTTAATTCAAATTTCCAATTAATCATTAATCATTTTATAATTCAATATATAGATCTCATCTTTATATATAATTCCCATGTTCGAAATTCTTTTTTGTTTTGTTTCAATTATTTCGTCAAATAATTTGCGGATCTATTTGGGTTTTTTTAGTATTTGAATATACACGAGTTTTCAAAAAAAAAAAAATAGTAATAAATAAATAGTAATAACACGATTTCACAATATAACTATCCACAACATGTTCATATACGGTAAAAGTGGTAAGTGGTAACCACATGTAACAAAACAATTATAGATTTAATATACTAAAATAACCACAGAAGACTAACCATCGTACGTCAACTCAATTTACTGCTTTAACAGTGACCACGGTTCCCCAATAACTAACCGTGGTCATAAAGTAACCGTGGTCATATATATAGGCGCCAATTTCCGTCTAGTCTAGTCTTTTCTGTATATAGTCCCCATGGTCAATAAAGTAACCGTGGTCATGTATAGGCTTCAATTTCCGTTGTCTAATACTCTAATCAATTTACTGCTTCAATAGTGACCACGGTTCCCCATAAACTAACCGTGGTCAATAAGTAACCGTGGTCAACTGTTCATAAATATTATCAAGAGTCTGTTGAGTTTCAATCATCGCGCCAATTGATTAAACAACTCGTTTATTTAAACCGTATTTTTCTTCAACGTCTCATATCTAAGTTCTACCAGTTGTTTCAATAAAATACTTTAATATTTAGTAATAAAATGAAGTAATGGAAGTGAAATAGACATTTTTAAAAATTTTTAATCCCCTGGCTTTCAATTGCAAACTTAAACATTTTCAATTTAGCCAAGGTGTGTTGAATCAGTAGAATCGAGACAAGCCAGCACTTTCACCCTTTGTGTACGTTTTCAAGAACAAAAGTACTAATACTATTTCTTCTTTCTTTTACTATAAGTTTTTTTTACAACCCTTTATTATTATGTATATACAAGTCGATTAATTACTTTTATTCAAGATCCGGACAGTTCAACAAATTAGAAGGTATGAATCATGCATTTTTAAACATATTTTGGTAGATATATACATTACACTCAGCATTCATTTGAATATTTATAACAATTTCAATTTAGTCGCTTTCGTTGTCGCGGGTGTTGAAGCTATAAATATATGAACTATAACACTTTACATTTAAGTATTTAACACACTAACATATATACTAATTTATTTTATAAAAAATAAAAATAAACTTGGAGTACATGCATTCAATATCACACATTTTTTTTATTTTTTTTAAACATATTTATTTGTCCTTTCCCAAAATACCCATGTACTATTACATAATTTATATGGAAAATTCAAATTTTACTTACTTTACCCTAATTACTACTCTTGCGCTTTATCAATTCCCGCCCAACCTGCATCTTCAACTTCCCGCTCTCTTTTTCCTGGTAAATGAATCATGCTATAGGCATGTTTCTTCTCGGTTGTGTTGCTATTTCGTAAAATCAAAGCTACTTTCTCAATAAACTGAACTTATTAATGTCCATGTATGTTCTGATTTTTCCAATCAATTCAAACACTGCCCTCTAATAAACCCTAACAAGAGTTTAGTAGGGTTTTAGAGTTAATTGCATGGATGGTCCCTGTGGTTTATACACAGTAACACACTTTGTCGCTATACTTTAGTTTTTGCAAAGGCAGTCTAGGCCAAAAACCTAAATGTTGTTGCACATTTAGTCCCTCATCTGTTAAGTTTAATATTTAAGTGTTAAATACAACCCAATTCATTCATAGACATCAACAAACGTAGATAACTCCTCGGTGTCACCACTAACGATGTTATAACTCGAATGTGAAGAAACTCCGGCCAATGTTACCATCCGGCCATCATCTTTGACGCTGTTTGGGCCCAATATTTTCGGCTTCGTTAGAACGATGTCGGTGTTGTTAACTAAAAAGAGAATAAACTACTCGTATAAATTAAACATAAAATTAACTTCCCAATTTGATCAAAAGCTTAAATTCGATCATCAATTAACTTCCCGATATATAATATGATCAACATCATTCAAATATCTAATGGTCAGAGACAGATCTTCTCCCTCTTCTCTCATATAATTCTCCAATATATATGAAATTCAGTTTTCGTGATCAAATGTCTCAAAAAGAAAGTAACAATATTACTTAATAACTCCTCAACCAAGATTTCCCTGTTTAAAAATTTCAGCATACTTAGAGGAATCTACATTTTTTACGTAGTAGTTTGAGCGTTGTTTCCCTTCTTGAACTCAAGAGTGATGGTAGCTAGATTCTCTATTATTGGTATTGAAATAAAGAAGAAATAGGAGACGTCGGTCAAACTTATTGTATATAAACCTGCATGTGAATACTATCGGAAACCCATCATCCAATGGATAAACACCGAGACTAGCTTTTTGACAGAGGTTCCAAATTCAATTACACGATTAATGTATCAGGCTCCCTAGTGGATAAGATATGTTTTGAGCATTTGATCAACCTTCAGAGTGAAGATCCTCAGCTCCTTGTGCAGGAACCTAGCCTTCAGGGTTTCGGCCCAAGACAAATATTTTATTCAATCCTTACCTTGTGATGGTGCAAGATTAGTGTGCCAGTCAGTTGGTCAGATCAAGTCTGTAATAATTGATAATGTAAGTGAGTTTTGTAATGAAAATTACTTTAGAAAGTTTGAAAAAAAAAAACTCTAAATTTTTACCTGCAACACTTAGCCAGTTTTGCAATTGCGATACTAAGTCCAGTGTCGCAAGGAGGCAGTTGACTAGCTAGTGTCACAGGGTCTGTAAGAGTTTAGAATAAATAGAGCATTAGAGTTACAATTCGAAGGTGACGAAACCCTAAAGTGTGATAGTCGATCGATAGAATATTTCTGTAAATCTTATACGTTCATATTCAATCAATATACAGAAAAATTGATATTCATTTGTGCATGTTTGTGTTTAATTAATCGTTCAATACTCGTTTAATAATAAAACTTTTATTTAAAAATATAGTTGTAATGCCTTTTTTATAATTCTTTTTTATACGATTTTTAAAAATTGTAAATTGTAAGTCCGTATGTATTAGGATCGATAACGAGGTTATCTTTAGGTATTAAGGTGCGGAATTCCTTAACACTAAGTTCACGGATTGTGAACGGTTTGTTTCGCAACTATTAGCGAATTAATCAATCAACAAGGTTTTGTATCGATTCAATGATGTTAATCAATCAATAGCTAACCTTAGGAATGCTAAAAATCAATTATTATGCTCTGGAAAGTTGAATGGCAAAAGTTCTTAATCGTTTAACCTACACATTGTATTTATAGGTTACATTCTGTCTCGGCTCGCAGCTCAATGGGCTCTGCGATTCGACTCAACTCGCAGCCCACAAACCAAGCCCATATTCACTCAGTTCGTTGCCACCTTTGCGAGCCCATATCTCATTTCGCAGGACTAAGTTCTACGACTTGAGATCTCATCTCGCAGACCTTTAGTTTGTAAACTTTTAATCAATTATTCGTCTAACAAATTAATATACTAATATATTTAACGAATATTAATACCAAACTAATTATCATTTAACAATTCAAATCAATTGTACAAACTTGATTACAATAATCACTAGTACTTTTACAAGCTAGATCTGTTGTCATACTAACATGTCCCAACATACTCCCCCTTGACAATAGCTCTAGCTTCTATGTCTTCAAGTTGTCTTTGATCTTTACTTGTAAATCTTACTTCCAGCATAAATCTTCAATTTGATACAAGTCTTTATCATTCTCTGATAACTTCTTGCAACATCTCCCCATTCAAAAGTGAACATGATCTTGTTTTTGTACAACATAATCGGATCACTCTTGGAAAGATTCATCAAATGACGTTTATCATAAACTCTCAGGATTTCTTTCTCACCTGTTGGATAGTCATCGTCAGCTTCAACCATCATATCCTCACCAGTCTTAGAATCTACACCCCAACTCTTCATATTCCTTAAAATATTCCGAAGCATAGTCTTAATCGGTATCTGCTGTACACTTTTTAACAGCTGGATAGACTTTCTGTTTCAATCTTTTTCCTGTATGAGAATTTCTTTCCTTTAACTTCTTAGTCTTTCCTTTTCTTGGCTTAATCTTATCAAATTTCATAGATCTACTGATGAACGCCAAAATGTGTTATTTTATAGTACTAATTACCCCTTATTTTGATTAATTTATTATGCATTTGATTTGAATTCGACACTCATTTCGTTCATATTTGCATTTAGGAATTTTCTGGAGCTTGAATCGGAAAAGAAGCTGAAAACGTGCGAGAATCGAAGAAAAGAAGCGAAAAACGAATAAAGGTTGAAGAATAGAGGTCGATTGGCTGAGAAGTTAGAAATTTCAATCCATACGGCGTATGGAATCCATACGGCGTATGGATCAGCTGAGCCGGGCCGCCAGAAGTCGTGGGTCAGATCCATGGGCTTTGTGATCCACACGGCGTATGGAAATCCATACGGCGTATGGATCGTTTCGGCAGAAAACCTAAAAAACTCATTTTTGCCTCATTTTTTTGAAACACACTCCACCACTTTGTTCCAGACGATTTTCTTTCATTCCAACCTCTAATTCCAGAGATTTAGAAGGAGGAATAGCAAGAAGATTGAAGGGTTTTCATTTGTTCATTCGTTATTTCATTATTTCTGTTCGATTTCTTTTATATCTTTCATTCGATTATGATTATGGATATGATATTGAATCTGATTATTTGTGAAATTATGATTGGCTAAGTCTTTTATGTATTTGCTTAGATGATAATACTTATTTGATGGATTGATTATTGAAAATGCGAACGTATCGGATTTTATTCAATGTTTATGTGTTTATTCGTTAATCCTTGGATATTCGATGATTGTTGCTGATTACCTAGCGTGGTTTCATAATTAGTTGAGATTGATTTCCTGTTGGTTGTGGAGTTATTGATAGTTGTTGATTTTAATTGATAATTATTGCCGAATATATTGAGTTTGACGGGCTAGGGTTAATAGTTAGTAATGGTCATTGATGGACAAGATAACTTTAATCAGTTATAGACTTTGTTGATTCAAGTCAAAAGAATAAGTCACATAAACGGTGTTGAATTAATCTAGAATACAATTTTGTGGACAATGTTAAATTGAACTGTTAATGTGTTGAAAACAACCTTGTGTCTTTCTTAATTGTATTTAATTCAATTTATCTTGTAAGGAGGGTTGATATATTAGAAAGGGCACGATAGAATCCATACGTGAGCATTCTAAATAACATGATTTCCAGATCTTAAGGAAAGTAATCTAAGCAAATGCATTTCTTTTACCATCTGAATTAAACCTTTTATTTTAATTAAGCTATTTTAGTATTCTTTTATTTTAATAAATTAGTTTTCCTTAATTAATCATTCCTTTTATACTTGTTACTTATTTGTTCGTCCGGAACTAAAACGTCCCCACTTTTTACTGCTTTAATTAATTGTATCGATTTCCAAATTGTTAATATTAACATCCGTTCCCTGTGTTCGACTCGGACTTACTGAGCTATACTATATATGATCAGGTATTCTTGCCTGTGTTGTGTGTAGTAAGTTAGGTATTTTCCATTTTAAAACTTAAGCCCCGTTTACACGACATCAAGTTTTTGGCGCCGCTGCCGGGGAGCGGTTTGTTTTAATTTAACAAATTGGATTTTGATCTTTGTATATTGTTATTTAAGTTCAGTTCTGCTTTTTTTTTCGAATTATATTTTTGTGTTTAGGATTGTTTAGTAAATAGTTCAATTAGGGTCTTGTTCTACTGATTCGGGAATTATATCACAGGAAGTTTATGACCCGATCAAGGAATCCTCATCTCGCTGATCCTTTTGAAGATCCTGAAAGAGTTTTTCGTCAGAGAAGACTGTTTGCTTCTGTACCACCCAACTCAAGTTTACACCACAACCTTCCATCGTATTTAGAAGGGGATTTTGGAGAGTATCTTCGGTCCTTATTCGAACCTCTGATTAATCAAGCGGACCCAAGAGACGCAATGGCAGAAGATATCGCCAACATAACGCTCGAAGAGTATTCGAGCGGATGCGTAATGACCGTGGCACTGGAGTAGTAAGGCCAGCGATTGCACAAGATGTGAAGTTTGAAATCAAGGGACAATTCCTCAAGGAGCTTAGGGAGAACCCTTTCCGAGGAGAAGAAAGGGAGGATGCTAATGATCATGTGGAGAAAATCGTTGAGATAGCCGATATGTTCAACGTTCCTAACATCACACGCGATCAAGTTATGCTCAGGGTATTCCCAATCACACTTAAGGGAGCTGCTAAGAGATGGATTCAAAACGAGCCAGCTGGATCCATAACCACATGGGAAGACCTTCGCACGAAGTTTCTGAAGATGTATTGTCCTCCTTCCAAAACTTCAAAGATGATTGACGAGATCAGAAATTTCAAGCTGGAAATGGATGAGTCACTACACCAAGCTTGGGAGAGATATAAGGACCTGATGCATAAGTGCCCGCAACACGACCTGAACGATCAACAAGTCGTGAGTATTTTCTATAAAGGAGTGGATCGTGCCACGAGACAGCAACTGGATTCTCAAGGGCCTATTCCCAAGAAAGTCCCTCGTGACGCTTTGACTGCCATTCGCGACCAAGCGAAACACTCTCAGTTATGGGATGATGGCACTTCTAGACGGAAGAGGTCTGTGAATGATGAAGATGGATTTGCAGCCATCACCGCTAAGCTAGATAACATGGGCAGAGATATCAAGAAGGTTACTGAGACTGTCCATGCTATCCAAGTGGGATGCGACAACTGTGGAGGAAGCCATTTAGTAAAGGATTGCACCGAGATGAGAACGGGAGAACAGACTGAAGAAGTCAAGTATGGAGAAGCTCAAGCACCATATCGTCAGGGCGGTGGAAATTTCTTCAGAAGACCATACCAAGATGGAGGGCGACCGTTTCGCCAAACTCAACCTGGATTTTTCACCAAGGAGCAGCCAGGTGCCTCATCTTCAGACAAGCAAGCTAATTTAGAAGAAATGATGGGTAAGTTTCTCACTGTAACAACCGGCAAATTAGGACTAGAATTAGTGCCTAATTCTTTGTAAATACATGTAGTTAGTTCTGTGTTAGGCTAATTTATGTATTGGATTATATATTGGTGAATATATACAACTTTGCGATTTGGCTTAAATCGTACGCAACTTAAATAGAATGGAATTCTATTCGGTTAATACGGACGTTGGTGAACAAATGTTTATAAACTAAAATAACGCAATTATAACCGAAATGCTATTTTATAATAGTTAGTAACTGCCTTGTACTACTCGATTAAAACGTACACGATTTAAAAACAAAAGTAATTAAATTTAATTTGATTTATTAAAGATTTATGGAAATAATTTAGGTAAATTACTTGACAAGATTTGTGATTTTATAAATACAAATCAACGCGTAAATTGGACATTTAAAGTTTAAACGACGGAGAAAACGAACGCCGCACAGAGCCCGATCGCGGGGACTGAAAATGGGAGGATAAACCTCCCCATTTCCCCTTTTCTTTCTCATTTCCCACTCACTCTCTCTCTCTTATTCTCTTTCTCTCTTTTCTCTCTCATTTAATCATCCACCACCATCCACTTAAATCATCAAAATAACACCATCAAACCTCGCCGAAACATACCACTCGTTTGGAGAAAAGTGACCACGACAACACGATCTACATTCCTATCTTTTCGGATTTTCAATCCGACACTTTGTAAGTTTCCGACAAATCCCGACATCTCTCGTTTTTGATCATTTTTACTAGTTTATGGTTTAAATAGGCTTTTTATGTTCATATAAGGGTTGGGTAAAAGATTTGGACCCAACGGAAACCGGGAAACTCGTTTTCGACTAAATTTCCGGCCATCAGACCGCTACGTCGCACCTGGCCAGGGGCCTCTGCGACGTCGCGACCTACGTCGCACAAAAACCTCAACGTCGCACTAGCGACGCAGCCTATTACGTCGCATTAACTTGCGGACGTCGCACGTAGCGACGTAGACTTTAACGTCGCAAACCGAACCAACGTCGCATTAGCGACGCCGCCCCCTACGTCGCATTGATTTGCGAAGGTCGCATCATGCGACGTACATGCCCACGTCGCACCTTACGTCGCTTGCAACGTCGCATGCGACGTCGCACAAACCAGAACCTTGAAAACTCACATTTGCACTAAGTGTCGAACTTTTACAACCTCAAATCCTTATACGATACGACCTAACAATCATAATAAAACATACTTTCCTATTACAATTGCACTAAATTGCGTTATAAAAGATAAACTTTAATTATAACAAATCACCAACGGGCCGTATATCTCTTGATACAAACGCGAACAAATCAACATTTAAACACAACGGGTTGTATGAACAACTAGCCTAGATGGTCTTGCGAGACATCTACTTACTTAACCTTACGTGTTTAGGCACTAGAAGGTTACGGGTTCGGAGAACCTACTTGCTTTACTACTACTTGCTATTTACCACTGCTCGACTCAGGTGAGTCTTACAGCCCCACTTTTACTGTTTTATACTTTGGGGTGAGATACTTAGCAACTGTTTTACGTATGAACACAATGTGCTGAACTGAAAACATTACTGTTTACAAACAAACGCATGAGTTACTTTTATCCACTGAAAGCCTCCTAATCGTAAGTTGTTAGTTATGGACTTAAGCGCGATTACTAATAGATGGATCCATTTGGGACTGACAATCCCTGTCTGGGGTGGTAGCGCCACCACGTACTGATTTACACGTAGAAACAGACATATTAGTATTTGTTACATATGAGTGTGCGGATAGCACTCACGGGGGTACGTGATATATTCACACTACACGGTTAAGCTTCAACTTATGAGCTCATGGCACTGTACTGATTTACTGAATTACTTACTTTGCTTGATAGCAATACGGGTACATACTTGTGGTTCATAACACCTACTTATTACTAAACCTGTGAGATTCACCAACCTTTTTGGTTGACACTGTTTAGCTTTGTATCTCAGGTACACTTGGGGAGTAGGATCACTCCAGGATTACTAGCTAGAGTCGCATGATTTCCAAACTGCATTTAACGGAGATTCTTTGGCATTATCTTTTGTAACTATGGTTATGTAATAGAATCTCCCGCCACATACGCGGACTCTAGGCTTACATACTTTTGTAAAGAAGACTATATGTTTTCAAACGATTCAAATTATGAAATGTAACTATTTTACAAACGTCTCATTTAGAGGTCGTTTACTATTAATCTTGTGCTTTGTATATTGATTAGTAACACCCAATGTATGCTTCCGCAAATCGTTAATTTGGGGGTGTTACAGATTGGTATCAGAGCCTAAGGTTATAGTGAACTAGGTTGCATTTAGTGGGCCTAGACTATGACCGTTAGGCAGTATTTCCTTACTAGGCATGATTGGTTCAGGAATTACATCATACGACTTTAATTTAACATAGCTTGATCAACTATGTACAATTAAGGAAAGGTGATGTAAGGTCTTAAATGGTTATGTTGAGCCGGAATACATTAGTTGACTCTGATCTCGAGAGAACCGAGACTTAAACATGTGTATGCTAGACACTCAATAGGCTATATTATATAGGAACTATATGAATATAGGCCTCAATCTTACTAACGCTTTGTCTCAGAAATGGCAAATACCCCATCCAATTCATCTCGTTCTCAATCCGGGTCGCAGAACCCAAGGGTAGCAAGGAGGAACAACAGGTTGCCTCGAGCTGGCCCGTACTCTACTCACTTCACCTTGCCGGCCTTAGCTGCTAGGGTGAACCAACACGAGCAACGACTTTGCACCATGGATGTCGTGTTGCAAGAAACCAACGAAAACTGGAGACTTACATCACTTGAGCGCATCGAACAAGTCTCTGAGGATCACGAAACCACCGTTAATAATGTGGACGTTCTTTTCAACAAAGTGGTGGAGATAAGCGTGGAAACCGCTCTTTTGAAACACAGACTTGATGAGTGTGAACAACGCTCACGGGAAACGGAGGAATATACCCGTGGATTGGTACAGCGACTCGCATTAGCTGAAGACAATGCTCGACAAGCCAGCAGACTTGCAAATACTGTGGATCGTCTCATCAAAATGATGGAGCAGATTAACCTACGTTAAGACTAGCGTAGTCTTTGTTTTGTAAACTATCCTGTAATCTAGTAACTATCTAAGCGCTACTCTATGTTTCAGTCGGATGTAACAATTCCCGACACCTTTTGTAATACATCCGCAGGATGTAACCTTTGAACTCGTATCATCTATCAAATATTCCTTGCTGTTTCGACTCATATTAATTACCATAATCCTTTTTCATATTGATGTTATGTATTACCAACTTTATACGTGTACATCTGAAATAAATGCAATTCTCTTACAAAATCTCATGTATCTTCATTTCTTTTATTGAAGAATCATGCCGCCAAAGTCAAGACCTTACACTGATGCTCAGATCACGTCACTCATAACCCAGGCTGTTACTGAAGCCTTGGCTAGGAATACTCCACCTAACTCCACAAGAAACAGCGATGCCGCTGAAACCTCTACTGATAAACCTTGTTCATACAAGGATTTTCAAAACTGCAAACCCTTGAGCTTCAAGGGAACCGAAGGAGCCATCGGACTTATCAGATGGTTCGAAAAGATGGAATCCGTTTTCCGCATCAGCAAATGTGCGGAGGACGACAAAGTCAAATTCTCCACCTGCACCCTCGAAGATGGTGCCCTCTCGTGGTGGAATTCCTATACCCAGTCTGTGGGTATTGACACCGCTTATCTACTCCCTTGGGAGGATCTGAAGAAAATGCTCACGGATGAGTATTGCCCGTCCGAACAACTTCACAAGCTGGACGAAGAGTTCTGGAACTTAAAAGTGCAAGGAACTGATATCGTTGGATACACCACCAGATTCCAACAACTCACCGTCCTTCGCTCAGCTATGGCAGGTACTGGGCTCGACAAAATTAAGAAATACATCCGCGGCCTCCCGGAACCCGTCCGGGGAAATGTCGCCTCATCAAACCAAACCACCCTTCATGGTGCCATCTGGTTGGCCCATGAACTTCTAGCTATGAACGAGGACCCAGAACCACCCACTCCGTCCTCCAACAGCAATAAACGAAAATGGTCCGACAACCACAACAACCACCAAAACAAGAAACCTGAAACCATTAAAGCCTACACCTCCAGTTTTGATGACAAGGGAGCGTACAAGGGAACCAAGCCCTATTGCTCCAAGTGCCAACGACACCACCATGGTTCGTGTCCCTGTAGTAAGTGTAAGAGATTTGGACACTTGGCTAAGGATTGTAGATCAAACACCACTGACACCAACACCTCGGCACCAAAGACTTGTTATGGGTGCAACGGTACGGGGCATTTCAAGAAAGACTGCCCGAAGCTGAACAACAACAACAACAGGAATAACAATAATGCTCGAGGAAGAGCTTTTGTGCTGAGATCTGGGGAAGCCCGTCAAGACCCGAATGTGGTCACGGGTACGTTTCTTCTCAACAACTTGACTGCATCTGTATTATTTGATACTGGTGCTGATAAGAGCTTTATTTCTGACGAGTTTTATCCACTACTTGACACCACACCTATTGCCTTAGATTCTAAGTACACGGTAGAATTGGCAAACGGAAAACTTATTGAGGCCGACAGTGTGATACCTAATTGCACTTTGAACTTAGCTAACGAGCTCTTTTCCATTGACTTGATACCTGTCGAAATCGGCAGCTTTGACATCATCGACGGTATGGATTGGTTGTCCAAGCACCGAGCCGAAATCGTTTGTTTTGAGAAAATTGTACGCATTCCTCTCGTCACCGGGGGAACTTTGAGCATACAAGGGGAGACCGGTGGGACGAGAATAAATATCATTTCTTGCATGAAAACCCGAAAATACTTGAGAAAAGGGTACCAGGCAATCCTCGCACACGTTTTGGAGAAAAAGTCGGTGGAGAAGCGACTCGAGGATGTGCCTATTGTTCGAGACTTCCCAGAAGTCTTTCCTGAAGACTTGCCTGGCCTACCGCCAACTAGACAAGTCAAATTCTCTATTGATCTTGTGCCCGGCGCAACACCCGTGGCACGAGCCCCTTACCGACTAGCCCCGTCCGAACTTCAGGAGTTGTCTACTCAGTTACAGGAACTCCTGGACAAGGGATTTATTCGACCAAGTTCCTCACCTTGGGGAGCTCCGGTCCTGTTTGTGAAAAAGAAAGACGGTTCTTTCCGCATGTGCATCGACTACCGTGAACTCAACAAATTAACTGTCAAGAACCGTTACCCACTTCCTCGCATCGATGACCTGTTCGACCAACTTCAGGGGTCGAGTTTCTACTCAAAGATCGATCTACGGTCAGGTTATCACCAACTCCGAGTTCGTGACGATGACATCCCGAAAACTGCTTTCCGAACTCGCTACGGGCATTATGAATTCCAAGTGATGCCATTCGGCTTAACCAACGCACCGGCTGTATTCATGGACCTTATGAATCGGGTGTGCAAACCTTACCTTGACAAGTTTGTTATCGTCTTTATCGATGACATCTTGATTTACTCGCGCACAGAACAAGAACACGCGCAACACCTGAAAACTATCCTAGAGCTGCTCAAACACGAAGAGTTATATGCCAAATTCTCTAAGTGTGAGTTCTGGATGCAAACCGTTCAATTCCTTGGACACGTCATTGACAATCAAGGGATTCATGTCGATCCTTCAAAAATCGAGGCTATCGAGTGTTGGCAAGCACCTTCTACACCGACCGAGGTACGCCAATTCTTAGGACTCGCCGGATACTACAGACGATTCATTGAGAATTTTTCGAAAATAGCCCTACCTCTCATTGCACTGACTCAAAAAGAAAAGAAGTTCGATTGGACTGACAAACAGGAGTCAGCTTTTCAACTACTAAAACAGAAACTCTGCAGTGCACCTATCTTATCTTTACCCGAAGGCAACGATGACTTCGTGGTATACTGTGATGCTTCACACCAAGGTCTTGGTTGCGTGCTGATGCAACGAGACAAGGTTATCGCTTACGCCTCTTGACAACTCAAGGTCCACGAAAAGAATTACACAACTCATGACCTAGAGTTGGGGGCTGTTGTATTCGCTCTGAAAATCTGGAGACACTACTTATACGGTACCAAGTGTACAATCTTTACTGACCATAAAAGTCTCCAACATATCTTTGATCAAAAGGATCTCAACATGAGGCAACGTCGATGGGTCGAGTTGCTTACTGATTACGACTGCGAAATCCGCTATCATCCGGGCAAGGCAAATGTTGTTGCCGATGCCTTGAGCAGAAAAGAACGAGTGAAACCACTTCGAGTTCGAGCTCTCGGTATGACCATTCACAACGACCTCATCAATCAAACTCTCACCGCTCAACTCGAAGCACTCAAACCAGAAAACTTGATAAACGAGGCCTTACGGGGCATGGACAAACAATTTGAAACCAAACCTAACGGGGCCAAATACTTCTCGAATCGAATCTGGTTGCCAAGTTTTGGGAACCTGCGAGACTTGGTGATGGATGAAGCTCACAAGTCAAAATACTCTATACACCCCGGTGCCGACAAAATGTATCACGGCAACAAGGAAATGTACTGGTGGCCCAACATGAAAGCTGACATTGCAACCTATGTTAGCAAGTGTCTTACTTGTTCTAAAGTTAAAGCTGAACACCAGAAACCTTCCGGTTTGCTACAACAACCCGAAATACCACAATGGAAATGGGAGCAGATCACCATGGATTTCATAACTAAACTCCCGAAAACTTCTAACGGTTACGATACCATTTGGGTGATCGTTGACCGACTCACTAAATCTGCTCATTTCCTAGCCATCAAGGAAACTGATAAGATGGAACGTTTGACACGGATCTACCTGAAAGAGATCGTGTCAAGACACGGAGTACCCATCTCAATCATCTCCGACCGAGATGCTCGATTTACTTCTCGCTTCTGGCAATCACTGCAAAAATCTCTCGGTACTCGACTGGATATGAGTACGGCTTACCATCCTCAAACCGATGGCCAGAGCGAACGAACCATACAAACACTGGAAGACATGCTACGAGCCTGCGTAGTTGACTTCGGTAAAAACTGGGAAAATCACTTACCGTTGTGCGAGTTCTCGTACAACAACAGTTATCACACCAGCATAAAGGCTGCACCCTTCAAGGCACTGTACGGTCGTAAGTGCCGGTCACCTATCTGTTGGACTGAGGTGGGGGATACACAACTCACCGGTCCAGAAATCATACATGAAACAACTGAAAAGATTGTCGGTATACAAAACCGACTAAAAGCCGCGCGTGATCGTCAGAAAAGCTATGCTGACGTGAGACGCAAACACCTTGAGTTCCAAGTAGGGGACAAGGTACTTCTCAAAGTGGCACCGTGGAAAGGTGTCATTCGATTCGGAAAGCGAGGCAAACTAAATCCTAGATACATCGGACCATTCGAAATCCTTGAAAAGATTGGTCCAGTGGCATACCGCCTGCAACTTCCTGCTGAGCTTAGCAGCGTTCACAACACATTCCACATTTCTAATCTAAAGAAATGTCTGTCTGACGAGACACTGATTATACCGATCGACGAAATCCAAATCGATGATAAACTTCATTTTGTCGAGGAACCTATGGAAATCATAGACCGCGAGGTCAAACAACTAAAACAGAGTCGTATTCCCATCGTAAAAGTCAGGTGGAATTCTAGACGTGGTCCGGAATTCACCTGGGAACGGGAGGACCAAATGCTACAGAAATATCCACATCTCTTCCCAGACAACGCACCGACCGTGCAATCGAACTAATTTCGGGACGAAATTCTTTTAACAGGGGGAGAATGTAACAACCGGCAAATTAGGACTAGAATTAGTGCCTAATTCTTTGTAAATACATGTAATTAGTTCTGTGTTAGGCTAATTTATGTATCGGATTATATATTGGTGAATATATACAACTTTGCGATTTGGCTTAAATCGTACGCAACTTAAATAGAATGGAATTCTATTCGGTTAATACGGACGTTGGTGAACAAATGTTTATAAACTAAAATAACGCAATTATAACCGAAATGCTATTTTATAATAGTTAGTAACTGCCTTGTACTACTCGATTAAAACGTACACGATTTAAAAACAAAAGTAATTAAATTTAATTTGATTTATTAAAGATTTATGGAAATAATTTAGGTAAATTACTTGACAAGATTTGTGATTTTATAAATACAAATCAACGCGTAAATTGGACATTTAATGTTTAAACGATGGAGAAAACGAACGCCACACGGAGCCCGATCGCGGGGACTGAAAATGGGAGGATAAACCTCCCCATTTCCCCTTTTCTTTCTCATTTCCCACTCACTCTCTCTCTCTTATTCTCTTTCTCTCTTTTCTCTCTCATTTAATCATCCACCACCATCCACTAAAATCATCAAAATAACACCATCAAACCTCGCCGAAACATACCACTCGTTTGGAGAAAAGTGACAACGACAACACGATCTACATTCCTATCTTTTCGGATTTTCAATCCGACACTTTGTAAGTTTCCGACAAATCCCGACATCTCTCGTTTTGGATCATTTTTACTAGTTTATGGTTTAAATAGGCTTTTTATGTTCATATAAGGGTTGGGTAAAAGATTTGGACCCAACGGAAACCGGGAAACTCGTTTTCGACTAAATTTCCGGCCATCAGACCGCTACGTCGCACCTGGCCAGGGGCCTCTGCGACGTCGCGACCTACGTAGCACAAAAACCTCAACGTCGCACTAGCGACGCAGCCTATTACGTCGCATTAACTTGCGGACGTCGCACGTAGCGACGTAGACTTTAACGTCGCAAACCGAACCAACGTCGCATTAGCGACGCCGCCCCCTACGTCGCATTGATTTGCGAAGGTCGCATCATGCGACGTACATGCCCACGTCGCACCTTACGTCGCTTGCAACGTCGCATGCGACGTCGCACAAACCAGAACCTTGAAAACTCACATTTGCACTAAGTGTCGAACTTTTACAACCTCAAATCCTTATACGATACGACCTAACAATCATAATAAAACATACTTTCCTATTACAATTGCACTAAATTGCGTTATAAAAGATAAACTTTAATTATAACAAATCACCAACGGGCCGTATATCTCTTGATACAAACGCGAACAAATCAACATTTAAACACAACGGGTTGTATGAACAACTAGCCTAGATGGTCTTGCGAGACATCTACTTACTTAACCTTACGTGTTTAGGCACTAGAAGGTTACGGGTTCGGAGAACCTACTTGCTTTACTACTACTTGCTATTTACCACTGCTCGACTCAGGTGAGTCTTACAGCCCCACTTTTACTGTTTTATACTTTGGGGTGAGATACTTAGCAACTGTTTTACGTATGAACACAATGTACTGAACTGAAAACATTACTGATTACAAACAAACGCATGAGTTACTTTTATCCACTGAAAGCCTCCTAATCGTAAGTTGTTAGTTATGGACTTAAGCGCGATTACTAATAGATGGATCCATTTGGGACTGACAATCCCTGTCTGGGGTGGTAGCGCCACCACGTACTGATTTACACGTAGAAACAGACATATTAGTATTTGTTACATATGAGTGTGCGGATAGCACTCACGGGGGTACGTGATATATTCACACTACACGGTTAAGCTTCAACTTATGAGCTCATGGCACTGTACTGATTTACTGAATTACTTACTTTGCTTGATAGCAATACGGGTACATACTTGTGGTTCATAACACCTACTTATTACTAAACCTGTGAGATTCACCAACCTTTTTGGTTGACACTGTTTAGCTTTGTATCTCAGATACACTTACGGAGTAGGATCACTCCAGGATTACTAGCTAGAGTCGCATGATTTCCAAACTGCATTTAACGGAGATTCTTTGGCATTATCTTTTGTAACTATGGTTATGTAATAGAATCTCCCGCCACATACGCGGACTCTAGGCTTACATACTTTTGTAAAGAAGACTATATGTTTTCAAACGATTCAAATTATGAAATGTAACTATTTTACAAACGTCTCATTTAGAGGTCGTTTACTATTAATCTTGTGCTTTGTATATTGATTAGTAACACCCAATGTATGCTTCCGCAAATCGTTAATTTGGGGGTGTTACACTCACGTCCAATGAGAAATTCATTACGAGTTCTGGACAAAGAATGGATGCCACCGATGCTGCATTGAGGAACCAAGGAGCTGCGATTAAGCAAATTGAAGGGAATGTTTCCAACATAGCCAAAGTTCTTCAAGAAAGATTCCCTGGGACCCTACCTGGATACACTGAAACCAATCCACGGGATCAGGCGAAGGCAGTGATCACCCGGAGTGGAAAGGGTTTTGAAGACCCCATTCCAAAGAAGAAACATGTTTCTCAACCCCTACCGCAGAAAGAGAAGGAAGTAGAAGTTGTGGAAAGTCCCAAGGTGGACACTCAGGCTGAACAAATTGCAAGAGATAAGCAATATGCTAAGGAGCATGCACCGCCACCACCTTATCCAGCAGCTTTGAGAAGAGGGAAAGATGATGCTCAATACCACCAGTTCCTAGAGAATCTGAAGCAACTGCACATTAACATCCCATTCGTGGAAGCCATTGCTCAAATGCCAAAGTATGCAAAGTATCTGAAGGAACTTTTAACTAATAAGAGCAAGTTGGCAGAGGCGACCACGGTGACAATGAACGAGAGATGTTCAGCAGTTATGCAAAATAAAGTTCCACCGAAAATGAAAGACCCTGGGAGTATTACCCTTCCTTGTCTAATTGGAAGTTTAGACCTTACTCATGCATTGGCTGACTTGGGGGCAAGCATATCAATAATGCCTTATACTATGTATGCCAGACTTAAGTTAGGGGAACCAAAGCCAATTAGAATGTGCATTGAGTTAGCAGATCGTTCGGTTCAATATCCTAGGGGCATGGTAGAGAATGTGCTAGTTAAGGTGGATAGGTTTGTTTTTCCGTGTGATTTCATCATTCTGGACATGGTTGAAGATAAAATGGTACCTATCATTTTGGGAAGACCTTTTCTAGCCACTGCAAGGACATTGATTGATGTTCATGATAGAAAAATCACTCTGAGGTTAGGAGAAGATGAAGTAGTGTTTGATGTCAACAAATCAATGCGATATCCTGCTGCAGTTGATGATATGTGCTACTTTGTGAGTGCAAGAGAAATGACTGATGATGAAGAGTTCCTTCAAGGTCTTATGGAAGATGAAGATCTAGATCCCATGATTCTGGAAGGATGGAAGGGAAGCATAGAAGCAATTAGAGATATCGAAGAATTCGATAAAATGCTTGAGGAGTTAGAGTTCGACAGTGATGAGGAAGTAGAAGGTGATCAGCCGACTGAGACTGAAGAATCGGTTGAGACTAATGGTATTTTAGTCAAGAAAGAGACTCGCATCACTATGCATGGGATTCCCTGTTCACGAGAAGAGGTATTGGCATGTAAATCTTCTTTCGAAGAACCACCAAGGTTAGAGTTGAAAGATTTACCGACCCATTTAGAATATGCATACCTTCAAGGAGAGTCAGATTTGCCAGTTATCATTTCATCCAAGCTATCAACAAATGAAAAAGAAAGTCTGCTAAAAGTTCTGAAGGAACATAAGCATGCTATAGCATGGACGATCAGTGACATCAAGGGAATTAGCCCATCATATTGTACGCACAAGATCCTTATGGAGTCCGATTTCAAACCAGTTGTGCAACCATTAAGACGATTAAATCCTAAGGTTACGGATGTTGTGAGGAAGGAAATCATTAAATTGCTTGACTCTGGATTGATATACCCGATTTCTGATAGTCCATGGGTCAGCCCCATTCATGTTGTGCCTAAGAAAGGAGGTATGACAGTGGTTGCTAATGAGAACAATGAATTGATTCCCACAAGAACTGTTACTGGATGGAGGGTCTACATCGATTATAGAAAGCTGAATGATGCAACACGCAAGGATCACTTCCCTTTACCATTCATTGATCAGATGCTGGAACGTCTAGCTGGAAAAGAGTATTATTGCTTTCTAGACGGATTCTCCGGGTATTTCCAAATCCCAATTGATGCAAATGACCAAGATAAGACTACTTTCACCTGCCCATTCGGAACTTTCGCTTATAGGAGAATGCCTTTCGGTCTATGTAACGCACCCGCCACATTTCAATGGTGCATGATGGCAATATTCCATGATATGGTAGAAGACAGTATGGAAATATTCATGGATGACTTCTCTGTGTTTGGAGATTCTTTTGATAAGTGTCTGATGAATCTGAAGAGGATGTTGCAAAGGTGTGAGAGTTCAAATCTCGTTTTAAATTGGGAAAAGTGTCATTTCATGGTGCGAGAAGGAGTTGTGTTGGGGCATAAAATTTCGAGAGCTGGTATTGAAGTTGATCAAGCGAAGATTGAGGCGATAGCAAAGCTACCTCATCCGACAAATGTTAAAGGAATACGAAGTTTCTTAGGACATGCTGGATTCTATAGGAGATTCATCAAGGATTTTTCAAAGATAGCACGTCCTATGAACAAATTGTTGGAAAAGGAAGCTAAGTTCGAGTTTTCGAAGGAGTGCCAAGATGCGTTCAAGATTTTAAAGGAAAAATTGGTATCTGCACCAATTATGATAAGTCCGAATTGGGATCTTCCATTTGAATTGATGTGTGACGCCAGTGATTATGCTGTGGGAGCAGTTTTAGGTCAGAGGGTTGATAAGAAGTTTCAACCTATTTACTACGCAAGCAAGACTTTGACGAGTGCACATGAGAATTACACTACGACTGAGAAGGAACTTGTCACACCCCCAATTTCATGATTTGCGGAAGCGACGATTTGGGTGTGACTAATCAATATTCAAAGCACCAAAGTACAAGCAAACAACTCTAAATGAGACGTTTGAAAATAGTTATACATTTCCAAAATAAACATTTAAATAGTTGCGAGATCGTAGTAAATTCCAAATACATAATTTGAAAATACAAGAATAAATGCAGAGTGGTCCCAAATGTTTAAAAGCATGCGACTCGTGAGTAGATAGCTTATCCTGAAGGTCGTCTACTGATGCTATGTACCTGAGAATACAACACTAAAAGGTCAGCTAAAAAGCTGGTGAATCTCACAGGTTTAAAATAAACATTGATGTGATACACAAGATTTATCTGATAATTAAACAAATAAATGTTTTCCGAATACCATAAGATGACCCGAACCGAATATACCAACATAGACCGACCATAACCGAATTTACCGACATAGACCGACAATAACCGACTTTACCGAATTTACCAACCGCACATGAGCCCATGGTTCGAAGCCTAACCCGATTTCTGCCTCCCGATGGGTGTTGAAACACCAATTACAACTACTAAAGTGCCCGTTTGACATGGTTGTAGCTAGCAACCCGGACGGGGACGTCACTCCCATGATAGATCTATCCTTTAGTAATCGCGCCCTTTCAGTTAACGAACCATGTCCGATGAGGACTTTCCCGAATTAAAACAACTCATGCAAGTCCGAATTTAAATAACCGAATTACCGAATACCGAATACCGAATTAAACAATACCAATAATTTTGACCGAAAATAATAATAACCGAAAGAAATAACAGATTAATTAACCGAATACTTGTGTACACTAAAACAGTTTGTGTTGTATCTCCCCCGAATCTAAAAACAGTAAATAGTGAAAATGGGGCCGTGAGACTCACCTGAGTCAATCCGAGCAAGCAATCCTAAAGTGAGCGCGTGAACTGACGTAATCTCCTAGTGTCCTAAACACGCGAGATTGTATGTTTGTAAGTGTACACGTAATATTTCGTTTGTTTAGTTGTTCGTTAAGTTACTTACGTTCAATGTATTTAAATTGTATTACCTTTGAAGTTTCATTATATCCGTTACTCTTTATTTCATAAGTTACAAAATTTGGCACGAGTCCGAAAACCGAAATATGCCTTTTTCGACCCCTAGACGACCCCGGATGGCCTAAAACTAACTAGGCTAAGGTACTTAGCCTTGTCCATTGGGTTGTTTTTGAATGACCGAGTGAATTTGAGCCCAATCCGTTACAATAAATTTTTCATCGAGAAGCTACCCTATTTTAAGTTGTTAAATCGTCGACGTTTTCGAAAATTTACATGTTCTGTTTTAGCTAGAATTCACAGGGCTAGTTTATTGATCCGTTGGATCATGAAATATATAGGGGGAATCCGCCGTATTCATTTGAATACGCCGTATTGGTGGCTTTTGTGGGGAATACGCCGTATTCATTTGAATACGACCGTATTCATGAAAAATAGAGGGAATACGCCGTATTCATTTGAATACGCCGTGTTCATGTTTTCTGGGCGGGAATACGCCGTATTCCCTTGAATACGCCGTATTCCGAGGTCTGGTTCGACTCTGTTCGTTCCAAAACACACCTAAACCCGTTTTAAACTCATTTTCATGTATAACCAACTTAGTATAACGATCTAACATGATAAAATAAGTAATTTAAACACGTAAACTCAAAGGAAAATGATTCGTTTCATACCGAGCTAAAAATGGAGAAAACGAAGATGTCGATGGTGAATATGATGATGTACACGACGAAGATAACGATGATTTTGATGATGGTGATGTTGATTGTTATTGTTGTTGGTGTTGATTTGTTGTTGTTGTTGAAATGAAAACCGAGAGAAAGAGGGAGAGAGAGGAGGGAGCCGAGAGTGATCAAGAGTGTGTGAAATAATTGAGGTCGGTTGTTATAACCGGCCTCAATTATTGAGGTGAGTGAGTGTTTTCCGACCCGTGTTTGTGTACCCGATCGTTATGCGGTATAATACTTAAAAATGATAATTTTCTAAAAATAGGATCGTATAGGTTTTTAATTGAAATATTTTATAGAAATGTTTTTACGGATGTTTAAAATTGTAACTTTGTTTTACCTAAAATGTACGGATAGTTTTAATTATCCAAAAAGAGTTTTGCAAATTTTCCGAGTACCGTAATATTATTTCTGTTAATAATATTCTATTTGGAGATGTTTTGGGACAACTTTTATTTTTATGTTTCCTGAGTGGTTTCAGATTTGTTCGCGTTGTGATTATTAAATAATCATTTCGTGTTATATATATAGTTATATATATATTATCCGAATACTTTGTTTTTGATTCGTACCGAGTACGAATAATTAAAGTTTAAATTGGCCCCTAATTTTGGCCCTTTTTGACCGGGTGTCACAGAACTGCTTGCTGTTGTCTTTGCGTTTGATAAGTTTCGCTCTTACCTGGTCCTGTCAAAAACGGTTGTTTTTACCGATCACTCTGCATTAAGATACTTGTTTGGGAAACAAGATGCAAAACCAAGGTTGTTGCGATGGATTTTGTTATTGCAGGAGTTTGACATTGAGATTTGTGATAAGAAGGGAGCGGAAAATCTGGCTGCAGATCATCTGTCAAGACTGGAAAATCCAGAATTGGATAAGTTGGATGAAACGGAAATTCGAGATAAGTTTCCAGATGAAAGTTTGTTGAAAGCAATTCTGAATGAATTTCCGTGGTTCGCGGATATTGCAAACTTTCTAGTTACGAAGAATCTGCCACCCGGATTGGACTTCAACCAAAGAAAGAGATTTTTCTCATCTTTAAGGTATTACTTTTGGGAAGACCCATATCTGTTCATGATAGTCCCGAACACTTCTAAGATCTGATCGGATCGTTTGATCGATTGCTATTGCGGAATGATAAACAATCAATATAATGAATCACGAACACAAACGATTCTATAACGTTTTCTGTATATTGACAATTGAAGTATAATCGTTACAATCACCAAACACGATTTCTCTGCCTCTCTCACACCAAAAACGGCACACACTCTCTTCACTATGTCCAACCCTAAAACTGAGGTTTAACTCACTATATATATCGACCTAATAGGCCCTGCGACGTTAGGCCCAACGTCGCAGGCCAGGCCCAATGCGACGTAGCCCATGTCGTCGCAGGCCCAATTACAATGTCACCATTCTATGTATATTTCATTTACAGACTCGAATACACACTCTAAACACTATACATTCGTAGACTAATTGACTTTGACAATTACAATAGTTTGACCAACTGACTGACACACACAATGCATCAACAAACTCCCCCTTGTCATCAGCTTGGTCAAATAAGTCTTCAATTAGTCTTCATCAACAAACTCTTTCATGTCTTTGACAATCAGAAACTCCCCCTTTGAGATAGCATGGTCTTCCAAGAAATCTTGATATCCAAATTCATGTGACTGACACAAATTTATCATACAATAAGATCTTCAAACTCAGTGACCATCTCTCAATCATCAGCAGCTTCTCCGATAGAATTATCTTCACAATCTTTGGAGAATAACCGACATCCTTTACATCTTCAATATTTGACTTTAACAAGATATGTGATGTTTGAAGAAAATAACATAGAAATAAAATCTTTTTGTATTTTCTTTTTATAAATGAAAAACAAAGAACGAAGATTAAAATAACATTGGGGATAGGATTGTTTTAAGTCTGCTTAGGGATCATATCAGGCCAACATGCAATTATTAGGGAATAGTAAGTGTTATTTCGATCATCAGTATATTTGTCCACTTTAAATTTACTTGACATATTTAAAGCACCTTTTATAAAACTTAGTTCAAGACGATCATCGGTATTGTTTGTCCACTTAAACATGTTACATCCGTATCTGTGAGCTAACCTTTATTGTTAGTATGAATATTAATTTTGAGAAACATATTATATGATATACTGATAAACTTCAGTAAAACAAACACTGCATATTCACACAAGGTAGAGATTACAAGACCAAGTTTATCTCGGTTTTCTCGTAACATACACTTGATATTTATATTTAGGCATACATCAAACCGACTATGAAGATACTAGTGGCCCCAGATCTGTACAAAGTACAACAGAGGGTCCCTTAGTATGAACATAACAAGTTTGAGACTATTTGCGTAACTAATGGATTCAGGTCTGTACGTGAGTACAACAATAGTCACCATTAGTTAGGCGAATAACCATATTTTTACTATATGCCCATTTTACATTTACATAATTATGACAGTGTATGTTAGTACTTCCATTTATCAATTAAGACTTATGCCATACATCAGATAACATTTTTCACAAAGTAATAGACAAGTTTTATCATTACTTCTTACTCACTCACAAACCGGTGTGTAGCATGCCTACCAATACATCGTATGATGAAGATAATTTAGATAAAAACTGTTTTAAGTATGTCAGATAAACCTACTGACACATCCAAGATAAACCTTAAAATTCCATTTTGTGCATATCACCCGATGTACTATCATATCCCAAGTTGTTTTACAGACACACAATCCAACATCTTTTCAAGAATTAAGAATCTTGTTGTTCACATTTCTGAATTAAATAATCAGAATTTTTAATATTCAGAATTACTCCCCCTGAACAGCAAATTCTTATATCCAATCCAAAAATACTCCCCTTAAACATTAAACATATTTTTTTTTGTATTTTTTTAATTGAATAAATTTCGCAACATTGCATTTCTTTAATACTAAAAAGTATAAAGAATGGCTGTTGCAATATAACAAATAAAAAATAGAAAATTATCAAAATCACATATCAAGACAAGTCAAATGACTTTTAGCACTTTTACCACCTCATAACATTGAAAATCTCATCCAATCACAATCATGAATAATCACACACAACCACCTTGAAAACAATCTTCCAACAAATATCCACATCCATGCAGTCACTAAAAATGTTAGCTTTCAATAATCTGACTGCACCACCACAAACAATTAAACGTTAGTACTTATGGGACACCCAAGCCTTGATAGACTTGGGTTGTCCATGGTCATCCATAACCATCACATCAATGAGTTTATGATATTTTAAAAACTCAGAAGATTTCATTGATGCGTTGTCTGTGGATTTGGGTTTCCAAACCTTTGTAGGTTCAGATGAGTTGTTTTCAACAATGTTGTGCTGTTGAACTTGAGGTTTACTAGGCACAACTTTGTTTACTCTAGCCACGGGTTTTGGAGAAGAGGATGCATATCTTGATATAGGCGAATACGAAGCACGCCTAGAAAACGATTTTGAATAAGAATTCCTAAAGGAGGAAGTTCTTGGCATCCCTCTACCAAACCTATCTAGGGATAATAACCGACAATCCCTAATTATATGTCCTTGTTGTCCACAATGGAAACAAGAACGTCGTTCAATGTACGACCTATTCCAATGATTTCCCTCAAATCGTTTCAGTGGAGGACAATACACAGAAGGTCTATGACCAGGAACATTTGTTGAACATGCACTCTTAGGAGAACATGTTGAAGTAGATGTTCCTGAGGTTGAGTTAGTCGATTTTGAAGGTTTATTCTTTTCAGATTGATCAACGTCAACTTTTGAGGATTCATTGTCAACCTTAGCTTTGCCTTTGCATGTAAAATAATCATCATTTTCAGTTGTAATGATGAAATTTTCAGGTTTGACATTTATTTTCTCAACCTTAATGGTAGACTCTTCAGGTATATCTTCTACCTCAACGACCTCCTCAACACGAACTGGAGGTGAATTATCAGACTTAACAAAAGTGGGCAAAGGATACTCTGTCCGATTGGTTTTCTCCTTTCCCTGCCTCTTAGGCTTAGCTTCTTTATCTTTGGTAGCTGACCAAGACGAGTAGTCAGCTACTACCTCTTCGATCCCTTCCTTAACAGGCTTAGGATAATAGTTAGTGGGAGGTGGATACCCAAGTCCCGCTTTACTTTTATCTGTCCTCATCTTGTCAACCATTTCATCGAAGAGTTTATGAGAATTTGAGAAATTCGTGATTCCCTTTTTAAAATTGTCAGACTCAGACTTTAGCTCAGAAAGTTCTTTATTCAAAAGTTCAATTTCTTTAAGATAGCTATTAATAGCATCTTGTTGACTGAAAACTTTAGCTTTATATTTCTCAGTGTCAAACTTATGAGCCTCAACTTCCTTTTCATAAAGAAATTCATTAGCTTTCAAAAACTTGTTTGACTCGGTGAGTTTAACAACTTTTTCTCGCAACTCTAAATTGTCATATTGATAATTCTTAAGAGATTCAGTCAATGTTAAACAAGAAACACAGTTTATGGGTACCTTAGGTTCATCATGTACCGCATGTATCTTTGCCAAAAGCGCACTGTGTTGAACCTCTCCTTGAAGTGCACTAAAATCAAACATTTCCTGAGAATACACCTTCATAGCCTGTGATGTTGTATTCTTCTCTGGAGTCGTTGGAACTGTAGGAGTAGTGAATCCAGATGAAGGATATTTTACTTTCTCACACTCCTTAGCAAAGTGCCCATGAATCTGACAGTTCTTGCATTTCACTTTGCTTTTATTAAAACCAAGACCTGTATCACCATCATCATCCAGGTCTTTTCTACCCGTTCTCTGAAGAAATTTCTTTGTCCTTTGGGTTATCATTGCCATGCTCCATTTGATGTCCATATACTCCAAATCATCAGAATCGATCTGTTCAAAGTCTTCCTCAGTGAGCTGCAAAGTACTAGCCTTCTTGGAAAGAAAAGTCTCATAAGAATTGAGGAAAGCTGCAAAGATTGTAGCATGATCCTCAGTAGCCTTTGAAGGAGCTGTATGAGCAGTATGAGCAGTATGAGAAGTATCAGAAGCAAATGAAGTGCTAGTAGAAGTAGATGCTGCTGAGTTGGAAGTAGATCTGGAAGTATCATTTAGACTAGGAACTTGAATATTAGCCTCTGACTTCTTTTCCTTTTGATCGTAACCCGCTATAAGAGCATCCCATAATCCTATAGAAGTTGCTTGATCTTTAAATTTATTAATCACAACTTCTGGCAAGCACTTGGTAATCATCTCATACAGTCTATTGTCTTTATCAAACTCTGCTCGTTCGTTGACGGTCATTTGTGCTCTTGATATAAGCACCCCATCGAGTCTTGGTTGCTCATATCGATCAATGGTGTTAAACCAATTGAACAGATTTGGATCTTTGTATTCAATGAAATTGCATAACTGAATCTTCCAACTCGCAAAATCACTATAGAACAAAGATGTAGAAGGAAGCATTTTCGCACCAAAAGCCATATCCGAATTTTCCCTCCAAAATCGAATTCAAAAATTTCAAAAAATATCCGAGTACAGCGAAACTTTTCCGACACTAAAATAAAGCTATTCTAAGCCTAAAAACAAAATTTGAAATTACAAAAATTTTCGCGTTTTTCCCGCCAAAATTTCGTCCGAAAACGTCAAAAACTGGCCGGGTAAAATGAAACTTTTTCCAGGCTAAAATCAAACACTTTTAAGCCGATTGAAAAAATTTGAAAACGCAAAAAATTTTCGGAGTTTCCCGCCAAAAAAAATTTGAAACTTTTTTTTTTTTTTTTTTTTTTTTTTTTTTTTTTTTTTTTTTTTTTTTTTTTACGAATCTAGAACGAGGTTAATGTCGGAGAAAAATCGCAACGTCGCAGAAGTCCGATGACTCAATTAAGAATCGAAAATGCGACGTAGCGTCCTACGTCGCAGTCCAACGTCGCAGAGCCTAGCGACGTCGCAACCTACGTCGCAAAGACTAATTAAAGTCAAAATAGCGACGTCGCGGATGACGTCGCAACGGTACGTCTCAACGGTACGTCGCACGGACTAATTAAAGTCCAAATCACTACGTCGCACGCGACGTCGCAGCTGACGTCGCAGGCTACGTCGCACAGTCGGGCTGCAGCGACCAAAAACCCCAAAAATCGAAAATTTTCGAAACCCTAACGAAATTTCGAAATCCAAACGTCGAAATAACCCAAAAACAATTCCAGAAATCGATTTCTTCAAGCAAACTAACTCAGAAACGAAGATTAATCAATTAAACCTTTGCGAATCAAACCAAAAACGTTCAAAATAACGATCCGAAACCGACGAATCCTTGATTCTACGGCTCTGATACCAGTTGATAGTCCCGTGCCGTGGGATCTGATCGGATCGTTTGATCGATTGCTATTGCGGAATGATAAACAATCAATATAATGAATCACGAACACAAACGATTCTATAACGTTTTCTGTATATTGACAATTGAAGTATAATCGTTACAATCACCAAACACGATTTCTCTGCCTCTCTCACACCAAAAACGGCACACACTCTCTTCACTATGTCCAACCCTAAAACTGAGGTTTAACTCACTATATATATCGACCTAATAGGCCCTGCGACGTTAGGCCCAACGTCGCAGGCCAGGCCCAATGCGACGTAGCCCATGTCGTCGCAGGCCCAATTACAATGTCACCATTCTATGTATATTTCATTTACAGACTCGAATACACACTCTAAACACTATACATTCGTAGACTAATTGACTTTGACAATTACAATAGTTTGACCAACTGACTGACACACACAATGCATCAACAGTTCAGACAGTGTGTTGATGGAATTGTCCGACGATGTGTGGCTGGAGAGGAATGTGATATTATCTTAGAACACTGTCATGATGGTCCGGCTGGAGGACATCATGGTCCAAACTACACTGCAAGGAAAGTGTTCAAGGCAGGTTTTTATTGGCCAACAGTTTATAAGGATGCATTCAAGTATGTGAAGGAATGCGATGCCTGCCAACGTACTGGGAGAATTTCAAAGAAGGATGAAATGTTGCAAAATCCAATTATGGTAAGCGAGATTTTTGATGTCTGGGGAATAGACTTTATGGGCCCGTT
Organism: Helichrysum umbraculigerum; assembly: GCA_949592205.1. NCBI lineage: Eukaryota > Viridiplantae > Streptophyta > Magnoliopsida > Asterales > Asteraceae > Helichrysum > Helichrysum umbraculigerum. The sequence goes on along the minus strand of CATIUR010000007.1, from coordinate 33,304,519 downwards.
TCCACCTAGCAATGGAAACAAATACATCATTGTGGCTGTGGATTATGTTTCTAAGTGGGCCGAAGCAAAGGCATTACCCATGAATGATGCTCGCGTTGTGGTAAATTTTCTTAAGCAGTTATTTTCGCGCTTTGGAGCACCAAAAGCTTTGATTAGTGATCGAGGGACACATTTCACAAATCTGCAATTGGAAAAAGTGCTGCGAAAGTATGGAGTTAGACATAAGTTTTCAACTGCTTATCATCCTCAGACGAGTGGTCAAGTGGAAGTGACTAATAGAGGGTTGAAGCGTATTTTAGAACGTTCAGTTGAAGGAAACCCTAAGAATTGGTCATACAAGTTGGATGATGCATTATGGGCGGCGCGAACAGCATTTAAGTCGTCAGTTGGAACAACGCCTTATCGCCTTGTTTATGGAAAAGCTTGTCATTTGCCTTTTGAGTTAGAGCATAAAGCATATTGGGCTTTACAAAAGTGTAATCTTGATGAGAAGTTAGCTGGAAAGGAAAGAATGGAACAATTGAATGAGTTGGATGAATTGAGAATAAATGCTTATGACAATTCGAGATTGTTCAAGGAGCGAACTAAGAAATGGCATGATGCTCGTCTTAAGTCGAACCATACATTCGAGAAATGTGATAAAGTTCTGTTGTATAGTTCTAGATTACATTTGTTTCCAGGAAAGTTAAAGACACGCTGGACTGGCCCTTTTGTTGTTGACAAGGTTTATCCGTTTGGAGCTGTTGATTTGCAAGGATATTCTGGAAAAACTTTCAAAGTCAATGGAAGTAGAGTGAAGAAGTACTATGGTGATATAAGGGACTCCAAGCGTGATTTGGAGATGGATTTGAATTAAGTGGTGAAGCAAGATGTCGAGCTTACCGACGTGATATACAAAAGCGCTTTCGGGAGACAACCCGTTATTTTGTTAATTTGTATTTTGTTTTATTGTTTTTGTTTGCAGGTTTGAACTTTGTGGGTGTGTTCTCTGGAAACCCTCACGAGACTACAACTCGTCCACTCGGGATACCGAGGGGTTTAAAGGCTTATTGCATGTGCTAAATGCAATCGTGTTGCCTACGGAAGTGTGCTGTGTATTTTATTTCTGAATGAATTCCTTCAAGCAAATTGCCTTCAAATCAGGGGAGTTTTCTGTTTCACTTCTTTTCTATTCCCTATATTATTGTTTTCTTTTGCAATGGGGACATTGCATACTTTTAAGTGGGGGATGGGGGAAAAGAAGTAAGTCTATTTGTCCTTAAGATATGAATGGTAAATATTGGTAAGTTTTAAAGTTAAAGGGCATTCTACATGTTAGTCATTTTTCAGCCCAAATTTTTCTTTTAAAATTGTTTTCTGCGTTAAAGTTTAGCAATCTTGTAACACAGTTTGGGAATGCAAATAATGAAATAAATTTAATTTTTAAATATTAGATAGTTCATCTTATGATGTATCGATAGGTAATCTATATGAAGGTTATTGAGCTAGTAAGAAATGTAATGAATTAAGTAGGGATTTATCCTATGAGGATCTTTTAGCAAGGTATGACCGTAGTCTTAATTCTTGTATGATAGCGTGTTATAATCCATAATTTTGGGATCCTAATAATCATCATTTGGGAATATACTGGGTGTTGTCTCCTCTGTTGTACGAAAGTACAGACCTGGTTTCCGTCAGTATATTTAATATCAAAATAGATAAAAATAAATGAGTACAAAAGACTCATAAATTGAAAAACCAAAGCCAAGTTATGTCGCTATGTTGTACTGAGGTACAGTCCTGTCACCAATGTCTTGGTTTGAAAAATGATTGATTTAATTGGATGTTCATTATTTGGAGAATTGTGATGCGTTATCTATATGAGAGTATTTTGCTATTGAAAATCAAGGGTAAAGCCTACTAGAATAATAATAAGTTAAGCTCAATTTCTGAAATTTAGATTGTTCAAGTGGACAACAATATCGGTAATCTGAGTGAATTATCTTTTATGGGTAACAATAATCTGTTAGAATGGCTTCCCATGTAGAGTTTCTTGATTGCTGAATTTTAAGGAAGAATCGATTTTAAGATGAAAATTTGGTTTGTCGAATGCTGTGTAGTTTGTAAGTCCTTTTATCCATTGTTTGCCGTTCATATTTAAGGTTTTGAATTTTTGAATCACCAGTCTACTTGAGGACAAGTAGGATTCAAGTGGGGGATGTTTGATGAACGCCAAAATGTGCTATTTTATAGTACTAATTACCCCTTAGTTTGATTAATTTCTTATGCATTTGATTTGAATTCGACACTCATTTCATTCATATTTGCATTTAGGAATTTTCTGGAGCTTGAATCGGAAAAGAAGCTGAAAACGTGCGAGAATCGAAGAAAAGAAGCGAAAAAAGAATAAAGGTTGAAGAATGGAGGTCGATTGGCTGAGAAGTTGGAAATTTCAATCCATACGGCGTATGGAATCTATACGGCTTATGGATCAGCTGAGCCGGGCCGCCAGAAGTCGTGGGTCAGATCCATGGGCTTTGTGATCCATACGGCGTATGGAAATCCATACGGCGTATGGATCGTTTCGGCAGAAAACCTAAAAAACTCATTTTTGCCTCATTTTTTTGAAACACACTCCACCACTTTGTTCCAGACGATTTTCTTTCATTCCAACCTCTAATTCCAGAGATTTAGAAGGAGGAATAGCAAGAAGATTGAAGGGTTTTCATTTGTTCATTCGTTATTTCATTATTTCGGTTCGATTTCTTTTATATCTTTCATTCGATTATGATTATGGATATGATATTGAATCTGATTATTTGTGAAATTATGATTGGCTAAGTCTTTTATGTATTTGCTTAGATGATAATACTTATTTGATGGATTGATTATTGAAAATGCGAACGTATCGGATTTTATTCAATGTTTATGTGTTTATTCGTTAATCCTTGGATATTCGATGATTGTTGCTGATTACCTAGCGTGGTTTCATAATTAGTTGAGATTGATTTCCTGTTGGTTGTGGAGTTATTGATAGTTGTTGATTTTAATTGATAATTATTGCCGAATATATTGAGTTTGACGGGCTACGGTTAATAGTTAGTAATGGTCATTGATGGACAAGATAACTTTAATCAGTTATAGACTTTGTTGATTCAAGTCAAAAGAATAAGTCACATAAACAGTGTTGAATTAATCTAGAATACAATTTTGTGGACAACGTTAAATTGAACTGTTAATGTGTTGAAAACAACCTTGTGTATTTCTTAATTGTATTTAATTCAATTTATCTTGTAAGAAGGGTTGATATATTAGAAAGGGCAGGATAGAATCCATACGTGAGCATTCTAAATAACATGATTTCCAGATCTTAAGGAAAGTAATCTAAGCAAATGCATTTCTTTTACCATCTGAATTAAACCTTTTATTTTAATTAAGCTATTTTAGTATTCTTTTATTTTAATAAATTAGTTTTCCTTAATTAATCATTCCTTTTATATTTGTTAATTATTTGTTCGTCCGGAACTAAAACGTCCCCACTTTTTACTGCTTTAATTAATTGTATCGATTTCCAAATAGTTAATATTAACATCCGTTCCCTGTGTTCGACTCGGACTTACTGAGCTATACTATATATGATCAGGTATTCTTGCATGTGTTGTGTGTAGTAAGTTAGGTATTTTCCATTTTAAAACTTAAGCCCCGTTTACACGACATCATCTACCCTCAGTCTTGATTATTCTCTCAACATATTTAGCATAATCATCATTACTAGGGTTAATCATCTCCAATATAGCCAAATCTCTAATCTCATATTGAGGTAAAGAACTAAAATAAGTCAAAGTTCTCTTAAAATATTGAACTCCATCGTACCTTTTGGTAGCAAACAATCTCAGATCAAAATCGTAATACTAACCAATGATTCCTGTCTTAAGCTCACGCTTTCCAGTGATATCAACCTCTTTCATCACTCGTGGCTTTTTCTCTTTCTTTTTCTTCAGTATCTCTTGAATATACCAAGGATTTCCAACTAGATGCTTAAACCTTTCATCAATATCATCAGTAGTATCATCTTCTGAACTTGTAGACTCATTCTCAAAAGCCTCTAGATCAATCACTGAATCACCATCATCATCTCTGAAAATGTATTCAGTCTTTGATGGACTCACAACATGTTCATCAATATGAATATCAGGATCAACATCATTATGTATCTCAGGCTCAGGAATAAAAGTCCAATCCTCAGGTGGAATAAATTCTCCTTCTTCTAGATCAAAATCGATTTCTTCATCAATTTCATCAAGAAAATCACTTCCAGAGTCACTTAAATCTAGTATTTCCAAACCTATACAAATAAAATCAATAATATAAATTCTTTCATTGATTTCTCTGAATCAATCTAAGAATTACTTTATTATCTTAATTGTATATTATTTTATATAACTTATAAATCTTTATTTGATTACCCTGAATCAAACTAAGATTTCAAAAGTCTTATAGAAAAATACTTAACAAATATTAATTAAATTCAAACTCTAATATATTGTGAATAATCACCAAACATTTCAGTTTATAATTTAATTAACTTATATAATTTTTAAAAATCAATTGAACTGTTATATTATCAAAATCTTAATTTTCAATTCTATTTTTTAAATTATACATCATTTGTCTAGCTTAAATTATAGAAATTTTGACCGCCGATATACATCGGAACACACCGCACGACTACTCAATGAGTCGGAAGTCTTTCGATCACAATTCTATCTTAACATTAAATTATAACTTAAATTATTTAAAACATATTTTACTTAACATAATAATAATATTAAGTCAAATATATTACACAATATTTTTAAGTTACAAATATTGTTCATACAAATACAAAGTACAGTTACAGTCTATACTAAAGTCAAGCTAATATCTCACCAGCTTCACCTTCAGTCTGAGCTGTCTCCGTACCTGTACCAGAACCACTTGCTTCGACACCACCTGTGACAACTGCCTCCTAAGCTAGGTTAGTTCGACTTAGCCATTATGTCATCTACTTAATTTTGTCTTAATCTCTATGTCATGATTTGCAAACCTACGTGTTTAACTTGTTTCATGATCATCCTAAAATGAACAAGAAAATTAAATAAAATGCAAAGTATAAGACCTTACATTTTAAGATGAGATCAAGTTTATCATCTAGCGTAGACTTATAAGTTGTTTAATCATATACAATTTTAATGTGGGCTCATTGTTAAAAAGAGAACTCAAAACTGATCGCATTAGACCAGCCCATTAATAAGGGAGATGATATTAGTTTCTGCCAAAGAAAAGAGAAACCCTAAACGCAAGTTTCATTAGGAGCGTTTAGTTTGTTTTTTTATGCAAGAAATATTAAGGCACAAAGAGGTGACTATTATGGCCGACATAAATACGATCATCAGATGTAAAGTATCTAGAGGTGGTGTGTGGTGATCAATGTTTATTAATTAATGTTTGTACTCACTTATATTACATGATTTGGGAGATGAGATCCGATTGGTTGGTTAAGTTCATGGGTCGGTGGTATTGATTCATGGTTTAATTTTGCAAGGGATCTTCTAAGCAAATAAAGTTGGTGAGTTTTCATTGACTTGTAGTATATATTTATTTTGAGGCATATGCATGTTTCGTAGTTTAGTTTCATACAATTAGCTAGATTGATGTATTGTAAGGATTCTTGAATGAGTAGTACAAAGATGACCATGTCCAGATTTTCGAAGTAGTAAAAAATGGCTGTTTTGACCTAGCTACGTACGTTTTTAGGCTTAGGCCAAAACACAAAAGTTGTAGATGTCGAAATTTTACATATATTCTTGAGGTTTCGGCCTCTAAAAAGCAACGTACGATTTTATAAAAATTATTTCGTAAACTGCAGTTAGGAGTGACGAATTTTGAGAAAACTTTTGTAAACCTAGTTCGGTTTGACCAAATTATTTTCTAATCATTATGGGAGTTGAGGATGTAAGATAAAGGTTTGAAATTGTCTGTAATAAAAATGATATTTTTATATTTGCAAGTTGGGTTTAATTATTAGACTTAAAATGGGTTACGCTTCGAGTATATTTCAAGTGTTTTTGATTACGAGTTCGAGTGTTTTTCAATTGGTATTGCCTATGGATAAAAATCTATTATTTTATATGTCAACCATCGATTTTCAATATCAAATATTATAGTATGTTTGTGTCATCACTGTTGTTTAAAACATGTGATGAAAACTGGACCAATCGACTAGGGTATAATACAAAAATAATTCTATGTTAATGTTCAAGATATTTATTTGAATTTAACTTGTTTGTAGGGTGATTTGGTTAGACGAGATATTTGGTTTATAGATTTAAGCACCGTTTAAGTGGACTTATTTGGGAGCATTATTTACTTTGATAATCAAGGTGAGTTTTGCGGCCCCATTTTCTTTACTTATTTTCCGTTGGGGGAAAAGAATGCTCAAAATGATTTCGAACTGTTTCTTATGCTGTGTAAACTATCTGAGTTTTCTAATTTGGACATTATGATTGAATAAGTGACATTCTGATTGTTGTGGACTGATTGCTGATTGTTGTGGACTGATTGTTGATTGTTCGGATGAATCTTGTGTCTTCGGGACCCTGACAACACTCCATATTTCTTACTAATACGGATATGATTATTGATAGTACTATCGGACGACGGTCCCACTGTTGTGATAGATACGTTATCCTGGAGTGAATATTATCTAGGAACGGAACGGATTGCTTATGGTGGATGAATTGGTTATCTTATGTGCTTATTTCATATCATATGTCCTACTTACTTATTATCACAGCAAACTGTATTTCTCGTGTGTTTTATTAAACCTGCAAACTCACCAACCATTGTGTTGACATTTTCGAGCATTTCTTTTCAGGGAAAACTAGTGGCACTAAGATCGAGGACAAGAAAACTTAGTGGACCTGTTAGGTTGCATTAAGTAGTGCTGCAGGACTTGTGATACGTTTGTTGCTGACATTTTGATTTAATTACGGGCATGTTGCCTTAACATTTGTTGAATACATTTATTGTTTATGACACATTGTTTCTTTGTTGGTGTGTATGCTATGACACGAACCGTCATTCGTGTTAATGACATCACAACACATTGATACTTTATATTTCATTTAGAGTTCTATATATTGATGTGTTGTGATCCGATCATGGTTGCATTCCTTTGTTTCCGCTTTAGACGGGGTGTGACAGATTGGTATCAGAGCCATTGGTTATAGAGAATTAGGTGGATTGACCTAGACTATAACCTAGGAACCTTCATATAGATGCTATTCTAGGAACTACGTGTGCATGAAACGAAGTATACTTATTTCTTAGGATATATATGAACTTACCTGCTAGATAGACGACGTGTTTTCATTCACGTTTTGATTCTTGAGCAAGACATGCTCCGTTAGTGGTTTCCGCACGTGCCCGCACACCCGAGAGGGTTATGTAGGCTTAACGGCCAGAAGTCATTAATGTCATCTATCAATACTATATCGATCATAGTATCATTTTTTTATAATTCGTGCCACTTGTAGGAACAAAGTTGAACATTGTGATAAAGGATTTTGTAATAAGTACATATATGAAAGGATACCCTAACAATTATGACGGCCGACGTAATTGCGAAGGTATCACGACATATATGTGTTTCAAACCACATTCGAGTGTCCAATGTGTCGCCTTCAAAGTCGCGTGACGACGTCAAATCTCGACTTTACAGGTGTTGAAATCATGATCCTTGGTCAATGTTTAGGTGCATACACTATCCAAATTGCTCATATATTCTAAGCTCATACGTACTCAAAATCATATCAAAAATGTTACCAAGACGTTCTACTCAAAAATTCTAAAAAAAAAGGAAAAAAGAAATAAAAAAAAAATGTAACGAGATTGAACAGTGATAAAAATAAAAGTATAAACTAAACATCATTCTAAGATATAGAAACCGTATCATGAGAATAATGGACGCGGATAATAACCCGCTAATGAATAACCGTGTGAAAACTTTATTAAATCATTACTCACTAGGATCAAAATGATTGGTTCATTATCCCTCAAATTCTTTGGACATAATTATATCTTGACCTCCTTGGGAAATTTTAAATTACAACCACGAATCACATGATAGTCTTTGCCTTTGTGGTTAGTGATGTACGAAAATAAGTTTTCTTATCTCTTTTGCAAGTTAGCCCAAGATCTTTATATCTTTTGAACATGCATTCAATTCTCGGTATTGCTTGGCAACTTCACTACTATATGATAAAGGCTCCAATGCCTCATGTTGTATTAGAATGTAATTGAATAAGATCATTCTCAACGTGTATTTTAGTCTCGGTTTTTAAACCATTTGACTACAACATCCGTAAGAATTTAAGTGAATTTAAAACATACCTACACTATAAAAATAAATGAAAGTGGTTTGAAACGAACAAGGAGGATAAGTCTATCTATTAAATTGTTCTCCCAACTAAAATATCTACCCATCCGTGATCTATCTAAGTGATGCCTCAAGATTCTCCTACTAAAATCCTTGGTACTCAAAATAAATTACACTATCTTGAAACACTCTATATATTGGAACATGTCGCAATAATAATTTATTACCATTCAATATTTAAAATAAATCCAACAACATAATATAATAACTTCCATTACTTTTTATATTTACAATTAAAAATTTAGTGCTTCAAATTTTGAAATATATTCTACTTCTACATAACATATCACTGCATCAGCTCTTAAGAAAAAATAATACTAATAATAATAATAAAAAAAATCACTAATAATGTTGATATAAAATCAAAGAAGTTCCCAATTGAAACTATTCTACAAGAGGCTCAAATAACGAGATAGACGTTGAAATCGAGATTTACAAAGGCAGCTCCAATAATAAAAACCATTTTTCTTGCGTCACGTAATATTAAGAACTTAATCAAAGATAACATTTGGTTATCTCTAAGTCAAAAGAAAACACATAACAAATGAGCTTACATAACAACTAGAAGCAAAATAAGCTCACCGATGAATTAAGCAACAAGAAATTGTGAGAAAAAAAAATTTGTTTGATTGACACACTAAAATGAATTCACACATCCTGTACTATTGTGTAACAACGTGAGAGTGATTCCCTATTAATCCATACGAAATAAAATGGTGGGTCTCTACTATTATCTCAAAACTGTTCGACCAAATAATCTTCGAACACAATTAAGCACAAAGTGAAATCAAGATATACACGAGACAAATCGTCTGATAAGGAATTAATAGGACATTTCACCTAAGACCTTGGTCTTAAATCCGAATACGAAACACGTAATATCTTCAATTTATGTTCTTTCATTTGATGCCCCGTTACATTGTAGAGTGCGTGTATGTAAATAGTGTTATCAAATCAATATATAGAAGAAAAAAAAAAGACTACTCCGAACCAAAGAATCAGTTTTGCCTTCAAATGAACTGAACCCTAATTGTTTTTGTACATCAAAACATCACCGAAACTATGTCGAAAAGTTGCTGGCCGGCATTAATATGAAACAACGTGAAGTAACCAATAGATTCGACGAAACTCGAGGTTCGGCGCTAACCTGCCAATAACCAACTCTAAGACTCTTCCTTATCTATATTCCTTTAAAAAAATGATTTATCCATTTTATTTTCAGTCTTATAAGCTTCAAGATGCGACAATACCCAACTACCCTCACTATGTTAAACAACAATTACCACTTAACTCTTCTCATAAGATTTAAATTGGTAATTATTCATTTATCAAGCTTGAAAGCCACTGTCTTCGAAATTTGAGCAAATGATCATATAGTTATTCCACACTATGCCTGTATATGGAATCTCTCAAAATTAATTTAAACAATTTTTGAACTCTAAAGCACCAGTTATAAATATGATCTTTGTATACTATTTCATATCATATACTCAACATTATTAATAACCACCAACAATAACTACTATCATTCATTCATTCATTCACATTATGGTCAACTATCAATACCGATCCCTACTATATTCTTCTTATTTGTTTACCGCTGCATAGCATATATATTTTACTAGTCCTTAATTAATGAGATTCCGATGCGAGAGAATGTACACTGTGAGATTAGCCAAATCCAAGCCATCAGATTTTAGGATAAAATCTAAGTTCACACTTGTTCACTGTAACACCCTCAAATTTAACGAGTTGCGGAAGCATACATTGGGTGTTACTAATCAATATACAAAGCACAAGAATAATAGTAAACGACCTCTAAATGAGACGTTTGTAAAGTAGTTACATTTCATAATTAATAATCGTTTGAAAACCATAGGTTTTCGTATACAAAATGTAATTCCCTAGAGCCCACGCGTATAGCGGGAGATTCTATTACACCACCATAGTTACAAAAGATAATGCCAAAGAATCTCCGTTAAATGCAGTTTGTAAATCATGCGACTCTAGCTAGTAATCCTGGAGTGATCCTACTCCGTAAGTGTACCTGAGATACAGAGCTAAAAAGTGTCAACCAAAAAGGTTGGTGAATCTCATAGGTTTAGTAATAAGTAGGTGTTATGAACCACAAGTATGTACCCGTATTGCTATCAAGCAAAGTAAGTAAATCAGTAAATCAGTACAGTTCCATGAGCTCATAAGTTGAAGCTTAACCGTGTAGTGTGAATATATCACGTACCCCCGGGAGTGCTATCCGCACACTCATATGTAACAAATACTAATATGTCTGTTTATACGTGTAAATCAGTACGTGGTGGCGCTACCACCCCAGACAGGGATTGTCAGTCCCAAATGGATCCATCTATTAGTAATCGCGCTTAAGTCCATAACTAACAACTTACGAATCGGAGGCTTTCAGTGGATAAAAGTAACTCATGCGTTTGTTTTTAATCAGTAATGTTTTCAGTTCAGTACATTGTGTTCACACGTAAAACAGTTGCTAAGTATCTCACCCTGTAACAACCGGCACATTAGACCTAGAATTAGTGCCTAATTCTTTGTTAATACATGTAATTAGTTTTGTGTTAGGCTAATTTATGTATCGAATTATATATATTGTTGAATATATACGAAAATGCGATTTGGTTAAATCGTACGCAATTTAAATCGAATGTATTTCGATTCAATTTAATACGGACGTTGGTGACCAATTTTAGTAAATAACATTGTTATATCAAAAATATTATTATAATAATATTTCGTATTTATTCGTATTGCACAATCAGAAAGTTACACAATTTAAAATGTTAAAACGCGCAACTAAATAAATTAACGTACAAATTAGAACTCAAATATACATTAAATTGTAAAATATTTAAATAAATTCTCGCGTAATAATTTGTATTTTTAAAACGTACATTAATATTTAAAATAATTATTTACGATTAAACGACGGAGCAAACGAACACCGCACGGAGCGGAAACGCGGGGCGAAAATGGGAGGATAACCTCCCATTCCCACCTTTTCTTTCTTCATTTCATCACTTCTCTCTCTCTCCTCTCTTCTCTTTTCTCTCAAAATTCATCACCAAAAATCTCACAAAACCGCAAAATAAACCTACTAAACGACCTTGGATCTCATCATCTCTTTGGAAGAAAACGACCACCGCATCACGATCTATCATCCTACTTTTTCGGATTTCTCATCCGACACTTTGTAAGTTTCCGACAAATCCCGACATCTCTCGATTTCTAGTGTTTACACTTTCTAGTTGTTTGTTTATGCTCATAATGTCCCTATAAGGGTTGGGTAAAAATATTGGAACGATCGGAAACCCGAAAACACGTTTTTTTCTCGAAATCCGTCGAACAGGCTTTAGTGTCGCATAGATGCCAAAAACAGTACCAGCGTCACTAAGTGTCGCTATGTCTAGTGCCGCCCTATAGCGTCACTACTTAAGTGTCGCTATCACCCACACACCGTCACTTGTTTAGTGACGCAAGCCTAACACTTTCGGTAGAAACAAGTGACGTCCGGTTAATACTGATGACGTCACCCGAACCTCATACCGTCACTACCATAGTGACGCATATACTATTTAACGGCACTTCTCTAGTGCCGCATTATATGTTACCCGATACTACTTAACGTCACTCCCATAGTGCCGCTATACTATTTTACCCTACACTTCCTTAGTGTCGCTATGTTACACGTCACTTCCTAAGTGACGCCTAAATCTCAGAAATATCTACTTTACACGACACTCCTTGAGTGCCGCTATGTTACGGAACCCGTCACTTCAGAAGTGACGCATAACACGATACACGACACTATCTCAGTGACGCATACATTTACACACTGACCCAATACGCGACACTCCACAAGTGACGCATAGAACACAGAAGTGACGCATATAGTGTCGCATAAAACAGCAGGTTTTCAAACTTTAATTTCACTAAGTGTCGAACTTTTGTAACTTCAAATACTTATACGATACGATTTATAAAACACTTTGGGACACTTTTATAAGTGCAAAACATCAATAATTTGATAATAATACCTAAAGTTATTATTTCAAACTCGTCACCAACGGGTCATACACTTTTATACAAACGATAACGAACCGACATTCGGACACATTGGGTTGTATGAACAACTAGCCTAGATGATCTTGCGAGACATCTACTTACTTGACATTACGTGTTTAGGCATTTGGAGGTTACGGGTTCGGAGAACCAACTGTTGATATTACATACTCGTTTATTGATATAAACGCGCTTGCAAAGACTCAGGTGAGTCTTACGGCCCCACTTTTACTGTTTTAACTTATTGGGGGAGATGCATGCTACTGATTTTTCTTGAACACAAGTACTAACCTGTTTACTATACCAAACGGAATTGCATGAGTTACTTACGATTTACTGAAGTCTCTCCATCATATATCGTTAGTTATGTACTTAAGCGCGAACAGTAGTTAATGGATCCATTAGGGAAATGACCCTCCCCGCCCGGGGTAGTAGCGCTACCATGAACCGTTATGTATAAACGGGCGACTATTATTTCGTTTACTTATGCTTGCTCAATTTCGAGCATGTCACGGGAGCAACTGATTATTTACGGGTTAAGCTTCGATTATGAGCCTCATGGCAACGGTATAACTTGATTACTTTACTTTTGCTGGATTTGCAAATACTTGATATACGCCTACGGGCATTACTGATGAAATCTTGTGTTCAAACTGATTATTTAATTACTGATAAACCTGTAAGATTCACCAACCTTTTGGTTGACCCTTTTTAGCATGTATTCTCAGGTACACTTACGGAGTAGGATCACTCCAGGATTACTAGCTAGAGTCGCATGATTTCCAAATTGCATATAACGGAGATTCTTTGGCATTATCTTTTGTAGCTACGATTATGTAATAGAATCTCCCGCCACTTACGCGGACTCTAGGCTTATATATTTTTGGTGTAAAGAAAACTATATGTTTTCAAACGATCTAATTATGAAATGTAATTATTTTACAAAACGTCTCATTTAGAGGTCGTTTGCTGTATATCTTGCGCTTTGTATATTGATTAGTAACACCCAAAGTATGCTTCCGCAAATCGTTAAATTTGGGGGTGTTACATATTGGTATCAGAGCCTAAGGTTATAGTGAACTAGGTTGCATTTAGTGGACCTAGACTATGACCATTAGGCAGTATTCCCTTACTAGGCATGATTGGTTCAGGAATTACATCATACGACTTTAATTTAACATAGCCTGATCAACTATGTACAATTAAGGAAAGATGATGTGAGGTCTGAAATGGTTATGTTGAACAGGGATACGTTAGTTGACTCTGACTACGAGAGAACCGGACCATTACTTGATACGTGCTAGACACTAGGCTGGATATGATACATGTATATATATATTAGCCTTGTCTTACTTACACTCTGCCACAGGAATGGCAAACACACCACCTAATCCGACACACTCTCACTCACACGGGTCACGGAACCCACGAGTAGCCAGGAGGAACACAAGGTCGCCTCGAAACAGCCCCTATACTATTCATAACTCTCAGGACTCGGCACATCTCACGTTGCCAGTGTTGGCTACCCAATTCCGCCGTCAAGAGCAAAGGCTCGAAAGTCTCGAACGGGAACAACACCGAATGACCTACCTACTTCGCCAAGCACTTGATCACATATCCCAACTCCAGCGAGAACAAGAGGATACCAACCTCTCTGTAAGCATAATTCAGGATTCCATGACCGCCGAGTTAGGTGCGGAGGAACTTGTAAGAAACCGATTAGAAGAATGTGAACAGCGTTCACAGGAGACTGCGGATCACTCTCGAACAATAACACAACGACTGGCCTTGGTGGAAGACAACGCCAGGCAAACCAACCGACTAGCTGAAACCGTGGACCGCCTTGTCGCACTGATGGAGCAGATTAATCTACACCAGGATTAGATCAGTCTGTATCTAGTAACCAGTTAACTACTTAATTAGGGCCTATGTAATTCAACCGGATATAACAATTCCCGGTACTTTTGTACTACTACTACTCTGTAATCTTTTGGAAACCGTATCTTGTATTCAACTTGTTATCTAAATGAAATATGATTGTCACCTCGTACTGTTATCGTGAATCTCAGCATTTACACTTGTGACATATCATAATTTCATGCAATTACCTTATTCCGCTTTCCTTGTCCTTTTATTGTTCAGCATCATGCCGCCAAAGACACGACCATACACCGACGCCCAGATTACCTCCCTTATAACCCAGGCTGTTACTGAAGCCTTGGCTCGGAATACCCCACCAAATTCCTCGAGAAACAGCGATGCCGCTGAAACCTCTGCTGCTAAACCTTGTTCTTACAAGGACTTTCAGAACTGCAAACCTTTAAACTTTGCAGGTACCGAGGGAGCTATTGGTCTGATACGTTGGATCGAGAAAGTTGAATCGGTATTTCTTATCTGCAACTGTGCGGAGGGGGACAAAGTTAAGTTCTCAGTTAGCACTTTTACTGACACCGCACTCACGTGGTGGAACACCTATGCCCAGACTGTGGGCGTTGCCAATGCTTACAAACTCCCTTGGGTGGAGTTGAAAGAGATGTTAAGGGGTGAGTATTGCCCCAGGGATGAACTGAAACAGTTAGAGCTGGAATTCTGGAACCATAAGATGCAAGGTGATGATATCACCGGTTATACCAACCGTTTCCACCAGCTGGCACTCCTGTGCCCAACTATGGTCGATCCTGAGTACAAAAGGATCGAGAAATACATTGATGGACTGCCCGAGAAACTCCAGGACCTGGTGACTTCATCCAAACCAGGTACTATCCAGAACGCCATCCGTATGGCACATGAACTCACGGCAAACGCTGTCCGCCGTAACACAATCTCAGCCCCACCAGCAACCAACAAACGAAAATGGGAAGGAAACCCCAACTCATCCAACCAAATCTCCAACCGAAGACCCGAGCCTATTAGGGCTTATTCATCCGGCTCCTCAGAAAGAAAAGGGTACAGTGGAAACAGGCCCTACTGTCCCAAATGCAATCGTCACCACGACGGTTCCTGCCCTTGCACAAACTGCAAACGTTTTGGGCATCTGGCCAAGGATTGTCGAAACACCAGTGCCCCGAAGACTTGTTATGGGTGCGGAAGTCCTGGGCATTTTCAGAATAATTGCCCTAAGCAGAGAAGCAACAACAACAACAACAACAACAACAACAGCAACAAACGGAACAACAACCCTGCTCGTAGCAGAGCATTTGTCATCAAAGCTGGGGAAGCTAGAGAAGACCCGAATGTTGTAACGGGTACGTTCCTTCTCAACGATCTTACTGCTTCAGTATTATTTGATACCGGTGCTGACAAAAGTTTCATATCTGATGAGTTTTGCCCACTACTTAATATCACCCCGTCGGCCTTAGATGTTAAGTACACTGTAGAGCTCGCAAATGGTAAACTCATAGAAACCAGTAGTGTGATACCTAATTGCACTTTAAACCTCGCAAACGAAACCTTCTCAATTGATCTAATGCCTGTTGAACTAGGAAGTTTTGATGTCATCGTGGGTATGGACTGGTTGTCCAAGCACCGGGCCGAAATTGTTTGCCATGATAAAATCGTCCGAATTCCTCTCGCCGCCGGTAGTACCTTGATCATACAGGGGGAGACTGGTGGGTCGAGACTAAACTTAATCTCCTGTTTAAAAACCCGAAAATTTCTGAGAAAGGGTTACCCAGCAATACTCGCGCACATCACGGAGAAAAAGTCGGAGGAGAAGCGACTTGAAGAGGTGCCAATCGTTAGAGACTTTCCCGAAGTCTTTCCAGAAGAACTACCTGGTTTACCTCCACCTAGACAGGTTGAGTTCTCGATTGATCTCGTGCCGGGTGCCGCACCGGTGGCCCGAGCACCGTACCGCCTAGCTCCATCTGAACTTCAGGAGTTGTCCACGCAGTTACAGGAACTCCTGGATAGAGGATTCATCAGACCGAGTTCTTCACCTTGGGGAGCTCCGATCTTATTTGTCAAAAAGAAAGACGGTTCATTTCGAATGTGTATTGACTACCGGGAGTTGAACAAACTAACCGTCAAGAACCGATACCCACTCCCTCGAATCGATGATCTGTTCGACCAACTTCAAGGATCAAGCTGTTATTCGAAGATTGATCTTCGATCAGGTTATCATCAGTTGCGTGTTCGCGATGCTGACATTCCGAAAACCGCATTCAGAACCCGTTACGGACACTATGAATTCCAAGTAATGCCCTTTGGCTTAACCAACGCACCGGCTGTATTCATGGACCTTATGAATCGGGTGTGCAAACCGTACCTCGATAAGTTTGTTATTGTTTTTATCGATGACATTCTTATCTATTCGCGAAACGAACAGGAACACGCACAACACCTCAGAACCATCCTAGAACTACTTAGACACGAGGAGCTTTACGCCAAATTCTCTAAGTGTGAGTTCTGGATAAACACTGTTCAATTCCTTGGACACGTTATCGACAGTCAGGGAATTCATGTAGACCCGTCAAAAATCGAGGCAATCAAGAATTGGCAAGCACCAACCACTCCCACCGAAGTACGCCAATTTTTGGGATTGGCCGGTTACTACCGCCGCTTCATTGAAAACTTTTCAACAATTGCCAAACCCCTCACCGTGCTGACTCAGAAGGAAAAGAAATTCGATTGGACCGATAAACAAGAGTCGGCATTCCAACTGTTGAAATCCAAGCTTTGCAGTGCACCCATTCTATCTCTACCCGAAGGCACCGATGACTTCGTGGTATACTGCGATGCTTCTCACCAAGGTCTCGGTTGCGTACTGATGCAACGAGACAAGGTCATTGCTTACGCCTCCAGACAACTTAAAGTTCACGAGAAAAACTATACAACTCACGACCTCGAACTAGGGGCCGTGGTGTTCGCTTTAAAAATCTGGAGACATTATCTTTATGGTACCCGCAGCACTATATTCACCGACCACAAAAGCCTCCAGCACATTTTCAACCAGAAAGATCTTAACATGAGGCAACGTAGATGGGTTGAATTACTCACCGATTACGACTGTGAGATCAATTATCATCCGGGCAAAGCAAACGTGGTTGCTGATGCTCTCAGCCGTAAGGAACGAACAAAACCCCTTCGAGTCCGGGCACTCAATATTACCATTCATAACAATCTCACCACCCAAATACATCTTGCCCAACTCGAAGCTCTGAAACCCGATAACTTCAAGAACGAGGCCTTGCGAGGCATGGATAAACAATTTGAGACCAGACCCAATGGGGTTAAGTATTTCTCAAACCGAATCTGGTTGCCTAATTTCGGAAACCTTCGGGACTTGGTGATGGATGAAGCTCACAAGTCCAAATATTCTATCCACCCGGGATCTGACAAGATGTATCACAGCATCAAGGAATTTTACTGGTGGCCGAATATGAAAGCTGACATTGCTTTGTACGTCAGCAAATGCTTAACTTGTTCTAAGGTCAAGGCCGAACACCAAAGACCTTCCGGATTGCTCCAACAACCTGAAATTCCTCAATGGAAGTGGGAGCAAATTACCATGGATTTTATAACCAAACTACCTAAATCGGCGAGCGGTTGCGATACTATTTGGGTGATCGTCGATCGTCTCACCAAATCGGCTCATTTCTTGGCAATCAGAGAAACCGACAAAATGGAACGCCTTACACAAATTTACATCAAAGAAATTGTTTGCCAACATGGTGTCCCTATCTCGATTATCTCTGACAGGGATGCTCGATTCACATCTCGCTTCTGGCAATCACTCCAAAAATCACTGGGTACCCGTCTCGATATGAGTACCGCGTACCATCCTCAGACCGATGGCCAGAGCGAACGTACTATTCAGACACTGGAAGACATGCTACGGGCCTGCGTAGTTGATTCTGGTACAAATTGGGAAAGACATCTACCGTTGTGCGAGTTCTCGTACAACAACAGCTATCACGCCAGTATTAAAACGGCACCTTTTGAGGCACTGTACGGTCGTAAGTGCCGATCACCGATCTGTTGGACTGAAGTGGGAGAAAGTCAACTCACTGGTCCTGAACTCATACATGAAACCACAGAGAAAATCGTTGAAATCCAAAACCGACTGAAAGCCGCGCGTGATCGTCAGAAAAGCTATGCTGACGTGAGACGCAAGCCACTCGAGTTCCAAGTTGGGGATCGAGTACTCTTAAAGGTATCGCCTTGGAAAGGCGTAATCCGATTCGGCAAACGCGGAAAATTAAACCCCAGGTACATTGGACCTTTTGAAATCCTCGAGAAAATAGGTCCAGTGGCATATCGATTGCAGCTGCCCTCTGAACTCAGCAGTGTGCACCCTACCTTTCACATTTCTAACTTAAAGAAATGTCTGTCTGACGAGACACTTATTATACCCCTTGACGAGATCCGCATCGATCACAAACTTCATTTCGTTGAGGAACCTGTCGAAATTATGGACCGTGAGGTCAAACAACTGAAACAAAGTCGTATTCCAATCGTCAAAGTCAGGTGGAATTCGCGGCGCGGTCCGGAATTCACTTGGGAACGGGAAGACCAAATACGACTCAAGTATCCTCACTTGTTCACCGATTCTGCCCCTAACGCGACTTCGACTTAAATTTCGGGACGAAATTCTTTTAACAGGGGGAGAATGTAACAACCGGCACATTAGACCTAGAATTAGTGCCTAATTCTTTGTTAATACATGTAATTAGTTTTGTGTTAGGCTAATTTATGTATCGAATTATATATATTGTTGAATATATACGAAAATGCGATTTGGTTAAATCGTACGCAATTTAAATCGAATGTATTTCGATTCAATTTAATACGGACGTTGGTGACCAATTTTAGTAAATAACATTGTTATATCAAAAATATTATTATAATAATATTTCGTATTTATTCGTATTGCACAATCAGAAAGTTACACAATTTAAAATGTTAAAACGCGCAACTAAATAAATTAACGTACAAATTAGAACTCAAATATACATTAAATTGTAAAATATTTAAATAAATTCTCGCGTAATAATTTGTATTTTTAAAACGTACATTAATATTTAAAATAATTATTTACGATTAAACGACGGAGCAAACGAACACCGCACGGAGCGGAAACGCGGGGCGAAAATGGGAGGATAACCTCCCATTCCCACCTTTTCTTTCTTCATTTCATCACTTCTCTCTCTCTCCTCTCTTCTCTTTTCTCTCAAAATTCATCACCAAAAATCTCACAAAACGGCAAAATAAACCTACTAAACGACCTTGGATCTCATCATCTCTTTGGAAGAAAACGACCACCGCATCACGATCTATCATCCTACTTTTTCGGATTTCTCATCCGACACTTTGTAAGTTTCCGACAAATCCCGACATCTCTCGATTTCTAGTGTTTACACTTTCTAGTTGTTTGTTTATGCTCATAATGTCCCTATAAGGGTTGGGTAAAAATATTGGAACGATCGGAAACCCGAAAACACGTTTTTTTCTCGAAATCCGTCGAACAGGCTTTAGTGTCGCATAGATGCCAAAAACAGTACCAGCGTCACTAAGTGTCGCTATGTCTAGTGCCGCCCTATAGCGTCACTACTTAAGTGTCGCTATCACCCACACACCGTCACTTGTTTAGTGACGCAAGCCTAACACTTTCGGTAGAAACAAGTGACGTCCGGTTAATACTGATGACGTCACCCGAACCTCATACCGTCACTACCATAGTGACGCATATACTATTTAACGGCACTTCTCTAGTGCCGCATTATATGTTACCCGATACTACTTAACGTCACTCCCATAGTGCCGCTATACTATTTTACCCGACACTTCCTTAGTGTCGCTATGTTACACGTCACTTCCTAAGTGACGCCTAAATCTCAGAAATATCTACTTTACACGACACTCCTTGAGTGCCGCTATGTTACGGAACCCGTCACTTCAGAAGTGACGCATAACACGATACACGACACTATCTCAGTGACGCATACATTTACACACTGACCCAATACGCGACACTCCACAAGTGACGCATAGAACACAGAAGTGACGCATATAGTGTCGCATAAAACAGCAGGTTTTCAAACTTTAATTTCACTAAGTGTCGAACTTTTGTAACTTCAAATACTTATACGATACGATTTATAAAACACTTTGGGACACTTTTATAAGTGCAAAACATCAATAATTTGATAATAATACCTAAAGTTATTATTTCAAACTCGTCACCAACGGGTCGTACACTTTTATACAAACGATAACGAACCGACATTCGGACACATTGGGTTGTATGAACAACTAGCCTAGATGATCTTGCGAGACATCTACTTACTTGACATTACGTGTTTAGGCATTTGGAGGTTACGGGTTCGGAGAACCAACTGTTGATATTACATACTCGTTTATTGATATAAACGCGCTTGCAAAGACTCAGGTGAGTCTTACGGCCCCACTTTTACTGTTTTAACTTATTGGGGGAGATGCATGCTACTGATTTTTCTTGAACACAAGTACTAACCTGTTTACTATACCAAACGGAATTGCATGAGTTACTTACGATTTACTGAAGTCTCTCCATCATATATCGTTAGTTATGTACTTAAGCGCGAACAGTAGTTAATGGATCCATTAGGGAAATGACCCTCCCCGCCCGGGGTAGTAGCGCTACCACGAACCGTTATGTATAAACGGGCGACTATTATTTCGTTTACTTATGCTTGCTCAATTTCGAGCATGTCACGGGAGCAACTGATTATTTACGGGTTAAGCTTCGATTATGAGCCTCATGGCAACGGTATAACTTGATTACTTTACTTTTGCTGGATTTGCAAATACTTGATATACGCCTACAGGCATTACTGATGAAATCTTGTGTTCAAACTGATTATTTAATTACTGATAAACCTGTAAGATTCACCAACCTTTTGGTTGACCCTTTTTAGCATGTATTCTCAGGTACACTTACGGAGTAGGATCACTCCAGGATTACTAGCTAGAGTCGCATGATTTCCAAATTGCATATAACGGAGATTCTTTGGCATTATCTTTTGTAGCTACGATTATGTAATAGAATCTCCCGCCACTTACGCGGACTCTAGGCTTATATATTTTTGGTGTAAAGAAAACTATATGTTTTCAAACGATCTAATTATGAAATGTAATTATTTTACAAAACGTCTCATTTAGAGGTCGTTTGCTGTATATCTTGCGCTTTGTATATTGATTAGTAACACCCAAAGTATGCTTCCGCAAATCGTTAAATTTGGGGGTGTTACACACCCCAAGTATAAAACAGTAAAAGTGGGGCTGTAAGACTCACCTGAGTCGAGCAGTGGTAAATAGCAAGTAGTAGTAAAGCAAGTAGGTTCTCCGAACCCGTAACCTCCTAGTGCCTAAACACGTAAGGTTAAGTAAGTAGATGTCTCTCAAGACCATCTAGGCTAGTTGTTCATACAACCCGTTGTGTTTAAATGTTGGTTCGTTCGCGTTTGTATCAAAGTATATGGCCCGTTGGTGATTTGTTATAATTAAAGTTTATCATTCAATACGCAAATTAAAGTAATTGTAATAGGAAAGTATGTTTTATTATGATTGTTAGGTCGTATCGTATAAGGATTTGAGGTTGTAAAAGTTCGACACTTAGTGAAAATGTGAGTTTTCAAGGTTCTGGTTTGTGCGACGTCGCATGCGACGTTGCAAGCGACGTAAGGTGCGACGTAGGCAGGTACGTCGCATGATGCGACCTTCGCAAATCAATGCGACGTATGGGGCGACGTCGCTAATGCGACGTTGGTTCGGTTTGCGACGTTAAAGTCTACGTCGCCATGTATGACGTCCGCAAATTAATGCGACGTAAAGGGCTGCGTCGCTAGTGCGACGTTGAGGTTTTTGTGCGACGTAGGTCGCGACGTCGCAGAGGCCCCTGGCCAGGTGCGACGTAGCGGTCTGATGGCCGGAAATTTAGTCGAAAATGAGTTTCCCGGTTTCCGTTTGATCCGATTCTTTTACCCAACCCTCAAATGAACATATTAAGCCTATTTAAACCATAAACTAGTAAAAATGATCAAAAACGAGAGATGTCGGGATTTATCGGAAACTTACAAAGTGTCGGATTGAAAATCCGAAAAGATGAAGTTGTAGATCGTGAAGAGATGAACGTTTTTCTCCAAAGATGTGGTGTGATCCGGCGTCGTTTGATGGTGTTAATTTGTGCTTTTAATGGTGGTGGTATGGTTGGTGGTTTAGAGAGAAAAAGGAAGAAAGGGAAAGAAGAGAGAGAAGGAGGAACTGAGAATGAGGAGAGAAAAGAGAAAAGTTGGGGGTTTTGATGAAAGCCCCCACTTTTCAGTCCACGCGCTGTGCACCATGCGGTATTCGTTTTCTCCGTCTTTTAAGCGTTAAATATTTATTTTACGCGTTTAATTATATTTCAAAAATCATAAATCTTGTTAAATAATTTACTTAAATTATTTCCTTAAATCTTTAATAGTTTAAATTAAATTTAATTACTTTTGTTATTAAATCGTGTAAGTTTTAATCGTGTAATACGAAGCAGTTACTATTTGTTATAAAATAGCATTTCGGTCATAGTTGCGTTATTTTAGTTTATAAACCTTTGTTCAGCAACGTCCGTATTAATCAAATAGAATTTCATTCTATTCAAGTTGCGTACGATTTAAGTCAAATCGCAAAGTTGTATATATTCACCAATATATAATCCGATACATAAATTAGCCTAACACAGAACTAATTACATGTATTTACAAAGAATTAGGCACTAATTCTAGTCCTAATTTGGCGGTTGTTACATTCTCCCCTTGTTAAAAGAATTTCGTCCCGAAATTAGCTCGATTGCACGGTCGGTGCGTTGTCTGGGAAGAGATGTGGGTATTTCTGTCGCATTTGGTCTTCCCGTTCCCAGGTGAATTCAGGACCACGTCTAGAATTCCACCTGACTTTTACGATGGGAATACGACTCTGTTTTAGTTGTTTGACCTCGCGGTCCATGATTTCCATAGGTTCCTCAACAAAATGAAGTTTATCATCGATTTGGATTTCGTCGATCGGTATAATCAGTGTCTCGTCAGACAGACATTTCTTTAGATTAGAAATGTGGAATGTGTTGTGAACGCTGCTAAGCTCAGCAGGAAGTTGCAGGCGGTATGCCACTGGACCAATCTTTTCAAGGATTTCGAATGGTCCGATGTATCTAGGATTTAGTTTGCCTCGTTTTCCGAATCGAATGACACCTTTCCACGGTGCCACTTTGAGAAGTACCTTGTCCCCTACTTGGAACTCAAGGTGTTTGCGTCTCACGTCAGCATAGCTTTTCTGACGATCACGCGCGGCTTTCAGTCGGTTTTGTATGCCGACGATCTTTTCAGTTGTTTCATGTATGATTTCTGGACCGGTGAGTTGTGTATCCCCCACCTCAGTCCAACAAATAGGTGACCGGCACTTACGACCGTACAGTGCCTCGAAGGGTGCAGCCTTTATGCTGGTGTGATAACTGTTGTTGTACGAGAACTCGCATAACGGTAAGTGATTATCCCAGTTTTTATCGAAGTCAACTACGCAGGCTCGTAGCATGTCTTCCAGTGTTTGTATGGTTCGTTCGCTCTGGCCATTGGTTTGAGGATGGTAAGCCGTACTCATATCCAGTCGAGTACCGAGAGATTTTTGCAGTGATTGCCAGAAGCGAGAAGTAAATCGAGCATCTCGGTCGGAGATGATTGAGATGGGTACTCCGTGTCTTGACACGATTTCTTTCAGGTAGATCCGTGTCAAACGTTCCATCTTGTCAGTTTCCTTGATGGCTAGGAAATGAGCAGATTTAGTGAGTCGGTCAACGATCACCCAAATGGTATCGCAACCGTTAGAAGTTTTCGGGAGCTTAGTAATGAAATCCATGGTGATCTGCTCCCATTTCCATTGTGGTATTTTAGGTTGTTGTAGCAAACCGGAGGGTTTCTGGTGTTCAGCTTTAACTTTGGAACAAGTAAGACACTTGCCAACATAGGTTGCAATGTCAGATTTCATGTTGGGCCACCAATACATTTCCTTGATGCCGTGATACATTTTGTCGGCACCGGGGTGTATAGAGCATTTTGACTTGTGAGCTTCATTCCTCACCAAGTCTCGCAGGTTCCCAAAACTTGGTAACCAGATTCGATTCGAGAAGTATTTGGCCCCGTTAGGTTTGGTTTCAAATTGTTTGTCCATGCCCCGCAAGGCCTCGTTTATCAAGTTTTCCGGTTTGAGTGCTTCTAGTTGAGCTGTGCGAGTTTGATTGATGAGGTCGTTGTGAATGGTCATACCGAGAGCTCGAACTCGAAGTGGTTTCACTCGTTCTTTTCGGCTTAAGGCATCGGCGACAACATTCGCCTTGCCTGGATGATAGCGAATTTCGCAATCGTAATCAGTGAGCAACTCGACCCATCGACGTTGCCTCATGTTGAGATCCTTTTGATCGAAGATATGTTGGAGACTTTTATGGTCGGTAAAGATTGTACACTTGGTACCGTATAAGTAGTGTCTCCAGATTTTCAGAGCGAATACAACAGCCCCCAACTCTAGGTCATGAGTTGTGTAATTCTTTTCGTGGACCTTGAGTTGTCGAGAGGCGTAGGCGATGACTTTGTCTCGTTGCATCAACACGCAACCAAGACCTTGGTGTGAAGCATCACAGTATACCACGAAGTCATCGTTGCCTTCGGGTAAAGATAAGATAGGTGCACTGCAGAGTTTCTGTTTTAGTAGCTGAAAAGCTGACTCCTGTTTGTCAGTCCAATCGAACTTCTTTTCTTTTTGAGTCAGTGCAGTGAGAGGTAGGGCTATTTTTGAAAAATTCTCAATGAACCGCCTGTAGTATCCGGCGAGTCCTAAGAATTGGCGTACCTCGGTTGGTGTTGTAGGTGCTTGCCAGCACTTGATAGCCTCGATTTTTGAAGGATCGACATGAATCCCTTGATTGTCAATGACGTGCCCAAGGAATTGAACAGTTTGCATCCAGAACTCACACTTAGAGAATTTGGCGTATAACTCTTCGTGTTTGAGCAGCTCTAGGATAGTTTTCAGGTGTTGCGCGTGTTCTGGCTCGTTGCGCGAGTAAATCAGGATGTCATCGATGAAGACGATAACAAACTTGTCAAGGTAAGGTTTGCACACCCGATTCATAAGGTCCATGAATACAGCCGGTGCGTTGGTTAAGCCGAATGGCATCACTTGGAATTCATAATGCCCGTAGCGAGTTCGGAAAGCTGTTTTAGGAATATCTTCATCACGAACTCGGAGTTGGTGATAACCCGACCGTAGATCGATTTTTGAATAAAAACTCGACCCCTGAAGTTGGTCAAACAGGTCATCGATGCGAGGAAGTGGGTAACGGTTTTTGACAGTTAATTTGTTGAGTTCACGGTAGTCGATGCACATGCGGAAAGAACCGTCTTTCTTTTTAACAAACAGGACCGGAGCTCCCCAAGGTGAGGAACTTGGTCGAATAAATCCCTTGTCCAGGAGTTCCTGTAACTGAGTAGACAACTCCTGAAGTTCGGATGGGGCTAGTCGGTAAGGGGCTCGTGCCACGGGTGCTGCGCCGGGCACAAGATCAATAGAGAATTCGACTTGTCTAGTTGGCGGTAGGCCAGGCAAGTCTTCAGGAAAGACTTCTGGGAAGTCTCGAACAATAGGCACATCCTCAAGTCGCTTCTCCACCGACTTTTTCTCCATAACGTGTGCGAGGATTGCCTGGTACCCTTTTCTCAAGTATTTTCGGGTTTTCATGCAAGAAATGATATTTATTCTCGTCCCACCGGTCTCCCCTTGTATGCTCAAAGTTCCACCGGTGACGAGAGGAACGCGTACAATTTTCTCAAAACAAACGATTTCGGCTCGGTGCTTGGACAACCAATCCATACCGACGATGATGTCAAAGCTGCCGATTTCGACAGGTATCAAGTCAATGGAAAAGAGCTCGTTAGCTAGGTTCAAAGTGCAATTAGGTATCACACTGTCGGCCTCAATAAGTTTTCCGTTTGCCAATTCAACTGTATACTTAGAGTCTAAGGCAATAGGTGTGGTGTCAAGTAGAGGATAAAACTCATCAGAAATAAAGCTCTTATCAGCACCAGTATCAAATAACACAGATGCAGTCAAGTTGTTGAGAAGAAACGTACCCGTGACCACATTCGGGTCTTGACGGGCTTCCCCAGATTTCAGCACAAAAGCTCTTCCTCGAGCATTGTTGTTATTCCTGTTGTTGTTGTTGTTCAGCTTCGGGCAGTCTTTCTTGAAATGCCCCGTACCGTTGCACCCATAACAAGTCTTTGGTGCCGAGGTGTTGGTGTCAGTGGTGTTTGATCTACAATCCTTAGCCAAGTGTCCAAATCTCTTACACTTGCTACAGGGACACTAACCGTGGTGGTGTCGTTGGCACTTGGAGCAATAGGGCTTGGTTCCCTTGTACGCTCCCTTGTCATCAGAACTGGAGGTGTAGGCTTTAATGGTTTCAGGTTTCTTGTTTTGGTGGTTGTTGTGGTTGTCGGACCATTTTCGTTTATTGCTGTTGGAGGACGGAGTGGGTGGTTCTGGGTCCTCGTTCATAGCTAGAAGTTCATGGGCCAACCGGATGGCACCATGAAGGGTGGTTTGGTTTGATGAGGTGACATTTCCCCGGACGGGTTCCGGGAGGCCGCGGATGTATTTCTTAATCTTGTCGAGCCCAGTACCTGCCATAGCTGGGCGAAGGACGGTGAGTTGTTGGAATCTGGTGGTGTATCCAACGATATCAGTTCCTTGCACTTTTAAGTTCCAGAACTCTTCGTCCAACTTGTGAAGTTGTTCGGACGGGCAATACTCATCCGTGAGCATTTTCTTTAGATCCTCCCAAGGGAGTAGATAAGCGGTGTCAATCCCCACGGACTGGGTATAGGAATTCCACCACGAGAGGGCACCATCTTCGAGGGTGCAGGTGGAGAATTTGACTTTGTCGTCCTCCGCACATTTGCTGATGCGGAAAACGGATTCCATCTTTTCGAACCATCTGATAAGTCCGATGGCTCCTTCGGTCCCCTTGAAGCTCAAGGGTTTGCAGTTTTGAAAATCCTTGTATGAACAAGGTTTAGCAGCAGAGGTTTCAGCGGCATCGCTGTTTCTTGTGGAGTTTGGTGGAGTATTTCGAGCCAAGGCTTCAGTAACAGCCTGGGTTATGAGTGACGTGATCTGAGCATCAGTATAAGGTCTTGACTTTGGCGGCATGACTCTTCAATAAAAGAAATGAAGATATATGAGATTTTGTAAGAAAATTGTATTTATTTCAGATTTACATGTATAAAGGTGGTAATACATAACATCAGTGTGAAAGAATTATGGCAATTAACATGAGTCGAAACAGCAAGGAATTTTTAATAGGTGATACGAGTTCAAAGGTTACATCCTACGGATGTGTTACAAAAGATGTCGGGAATTGTTACATCCGACTGGAACATAGAGTAGTGCTTAGATAGTTACTAGATTACAGGATAGTTTACAAAACAAAGACTAAGCTAGTCTTAACGTAGGTTAATCTGCTCCATCATTTCGATGAGACGATCCACAGTATTTGCAAGTCTGCTGGCTTGTCGAGCATTGTCTTCAGCTAGTGCTAGTCGCTGTACCAATCCACGGGTATATTCTTCCGTTTCCCGTGAGCGTTGTTCACACTCATCAAGTCTGTGTTTCAAAAGAGCGGTTTCCACGCTTATCTCCACCACTTTGTTGAAAAGAACGTCCACATTATTAACGGTGGTTTCGTGATCCTCAGAGACTTGTTCGATGCGCTCAAGTGATGTAAGTCTCCAGTTTTCATTTGTTTCCTGCAACACTACATCCATGGTGCGAAGTCGTTGCTCGTGTTGGTTCACCCTAGCAGCTAAGGCCGGCAAGGTGAAGTGGGTAGAGTACGGGCCAGCTCGAGGCAACCTGTTGTTCCTCCTTGCTACCCTTGGGTTCTGCGACCCGGATTGAGAACGAGATGAATCGGATGGGATGTTTGCCATTTCTGAGACAAAGCGTTAGTAAGATTGAGGCCTATATTCATATAGTTCCTATATAATATAGCCTATTGAGTGTCTAGCATACACATGTTTAAGTCTCGGTTCTCTCGAGATCAGAGTCAACTAATGTATTCCGGCTCAACATAACCATTTCAGACCTTACATCACCTTTCCTTAATTGTACATAGTTGATCAAGCTATGTTAAATTAAAGTCGTATGATGTAATTCCTGAACCAATCATGCCTAGCAAGGAAATACTGCCTAACGGTCATAGTCTAGGCCCACTAAATGCAACCTAGTTCACTATAACCTTAGGCTCTGATACCAATCTGTAACACCCTCAAATTTAACGAGTTGCGGAAGCATACATTGGGTGTTACTAATCAATATACAAAGCACAAGATTAATAGTAAACGACCTCTAAATGAGACGTTTGTAAAGTAGTTACATTTCATAATTAATAATCGTTTGAAAACCATAGGTTTCCGTATACAAAATGTAATTCCCTAGAGCCCACACGTATAGCGGGAGATTCTATTACACCACCATAGTTACAAAAGATAATGCCAAAGAATCTCCGTTAAATGCAGTTTGTAAATCATGCGACTCTAGCTAGTAATCCTGGAGTGATCCTACTCCGTAAGTGTACCTGAGATACAGAGCTAAAAAGTGTCAACCAAAAAGGTTGGTGAATCTCACAGGTTTAGTAATAAGTAGGTGTTATGAACCACAAGTATGTACCCGTATTGCTATCAAGCAAAGTAAGTAAATCAGTAAATCAGTACAGTGCCATGAGCTCATAAGTTGAAGCTTAACCGTGTAGTGTGAATATATCACGTACCCCCGGGAGTGCTATCCGCACACTCATATGTAACAAATACTAATATGTCTGTTTATACGTGTAAATCAGTACGTGGTGGCGCTACCACCCCAGACAGGGATTGTCAGTCCCAAATGGATCCATCTATTAGTAATCGTGCTTAAGTCCATAACTAACAACTTACGATTAGGAGGCTTTCAGTGGATAAAAGTAACTCATGCGTTTGTCTGTAATCAGTAATGTTTTCAGTTCAGTACATTGTGTTCACACGTAAAACAGTTGCTAAGTATCTCACCCCAAGTATAAAACAGTAAAAGTGGGGCTGTAAGACTCACCTGAGTCGAGCAGTGGTAAATAGCAAGTAGTAGTAAAGCAAGTAGGTTCTCCGAACCCGTAACCTCCTAGTGCCTAAACACGTAAGGTTAAGTAAGTAGATGTCTCTCAAGACCATCTAGGCTAGTTGTTCATACAACCCGTTGTGTTTAAATGTTGGTTCGTTCGCACTTGTATCAAAGTATACGGCCCGTTGGTTATTTGTTATAATTAAAGTTTATCATTCAATACGCAAATTAAAGTAATTGTAATAGGAAAGTATGTTTTATTATGATTGTTAGGTCGTATCGTATAAGGATTTGAGGTTGTAAAAGTTCGACACTTAGTGAAAATGTGAGTTTTCAAGGTTCTGGTTTGTGCGACGTCGCATGCGACGTTGCAAGCGACGTAAGGTGCGACGTAGGCAGGTACGTCGCATGATGCGACCTTCGCAAATCAATGCGACGTAGGGGGCGACGTCGCTAATGCGACGTTGGTTCGGTTTGCGACGTTAAAGTCTACGTCGCCATGTATGACGTCCGCAAATTAATGCGACGTAAAGGGCTGCGTCGCTAGTGCGACGTTGAGGTTTTTGTGCGACGTAGGTCGCGACGTCGTAGAGGCCCCTGGCCAGGTGCGACGTAGTGGTCTGATGGCCGGAAATTTAGTCGAAAACGAGTTTCCCGGTTTCCGTTTGATCCGATTCTTTTACCCAACCCTCAAATGAACATATTAAGCCTATTTAAACCATAAACTAGTAAAAATGATCAAAAACGAGAGATGTCGGGATTTGTCGGAAACTTACAAAGTGTCGGATTGAAAATCCGAAAAGATGAAGTTGTAGATCGTGAAGAGATGAACGTTTTTCTCCAAAGATGTGGTGTGATCCGGCGTCGTTTGATGGTGTTAATTTGTGCTTTTAATGGTGGTGGTATGGTTGGTGGTTTAGAGAGAAAAAGGAAGAAAGGGAAAGAAGAGAGAGAAGGAGGAAGTGAGAATGAGGAAAGAAAAGAGAAAAGTTGGGGGTTTTGATGAAAGCCCCCACTTTTCAGTCCACGCGCTGTGCACCATGCGGTATTCGTTTTCTCCGTCTTTTAAGCGTTAAATATTTATTTTACGCGTTTAATTATATTTCAAAAATCATAAATCTTGTTAAATAATTTACTTAAATTATTTTCTTAAATCTTTAATAGTTTAAATTAAATTTAATTACTTTTGTTATTAAATCGTGTAAGTTTTAATCGTGTAATACGAGGCAGTTACTATTTGTTATAAAAGCATTTCGGTCATAGTTGCGTTATTTTAGTTTATAAACCTTTGTTCACCAACGTCCATATTAATCAAATAGAATTTCATTCTATTCAAGTTGCATACGATTTAAGTCAAATCGCAAAGTTGTATATATTCACCAATATATAATCCGATACATAAATTAGCCTAACACAGAACTAATTACATGTATTTACAAAGAATTAGGCACTAATTCTAGTCCTAATTTGGCGGTTGTTACATTCACCCCTTATACAAGTAAACTTTTAGAACCTCATAAAGAAATACTCTTGTACATATGAACTTTTAATCCTTAGTGATATTGAGGATTGATCTTCCTTGGCGACACGACCCTTGTATATATATATAAATATATATCGTTACTCTCACCTACAAAGGTAGATATATTAAAAAAAAAAAGGGAATCAACAACTAAAACATAAGAGATTTAACGCTCAACAAACTCCCTTAAATCCATAAAAAGATCAAAAATTAATATATAATACACGTAGGACACATTGAGAAAACTATAGAAGTTTAAATGGTTGATATTCATTTTCGTATAATCTAAATTTCAATATGTCAAAATTGAACTTAACTGTGATTGTTCCGTGTTAAACGTAAATTTTCAGTGTGGGAACCTCATACCAACTCTGTAGAATAGAAAAACCATGCGCTAGTATAAAGAACAAATATTTTTCACTTATTTGATCAAGGCCATTCTTTAATAATCGTATATTTGTCCGCGCCTATAATGCAACAAGTTTTGCGTGTGTAAGCCACTTGTATGGATTGTAACACCCCCAAATTTAATGATTTGCGGAAGCTTGATTTGGGTGTTACTAATCAATAACAAAGCACAGAGATATATAGTAAACGACTCTATATGCGTCGTTTTAACAAAATATATTGATAATAGAAATGTTTACAACATTTAAAGCTTTACATAGCTCGAGTTTAAATCAAATGAGATTTCAGTACATAAGTACTTGTACAAAATATACTAATGCAAGAAAATCTCAATCTTCTGTATGCTGACTCGAGCTAAAATCCTGAAGCAGAAACATCCTACTGCTTGGTACCTGCGATATATGCTAAAAGGTCAGCTAAAAGCTGGTGAGCTCACATGTTTGAAATCAGTTAATATAGTATGAACCGCAAGATTTAAATAATGAATTGCATCCAGCAATTAAATAATGAATTGCATCCAGCAATTAAATGATAGTCATCGTGTATACAGCCATGAGCACATAGTTGAGCTTAACTCGAGGGCCGGGTCCCCTATAGAGAATTCCGGGCGAGGTGCCTCCACGAATGCCTAATCAACATTCGTCTTCCCAAATATTAGTACGTCCGTTTACCCGGTTAGTGCTTGCTAACCCGAACGAGGAGGGTCAATCCTATATGGTACCATATACTAATATTCACGCTACAACGTATTAACAACTATGCTGACGGAGGACTTTAAAATGATTAGTTTCGAAAAACTCATGTAGTATATGAAAAGTTGGTACTTGCGTTCACATGTTAACAGTTGAGCAGTATATCACACCCCTGAGTAAAACAGTAAAAGAGGGGCTATGAGACTCACCTGAGTCTTATGAGTTTAACTTAATAAACTTGAGTTGATTAGCCGAGTATGAAGTCCAAAGACTTGTAACCTGAGGGTGTCCACGACACGCGATGGTTATAATATGCGAAGGTATCTAATAAGACTACCTTGTAGTTGTTCGTCCAACTATAATGTCCAAATGCCATTTGGTTGATTGATTTGAATGTTTGAAAACATGTACGGCCCGTTGGTGACGGATTTGTAATAATAATCTCAACTATTATTATTTTGATTTCGTGGCGTTTTACTTGAAAAGATGTGTTTTGATTGTGTTTTAGAAGCCGTTACGGAATCTAAGTACGGGGGTCCGGGGGCAGCGCCCCTGGTAGCGGGGTCCAAGGGGCGGCAGCCCCTGGCGGGGTCCAAGGGGCAGAGCCCCTGGCTGGGGTCGAGCTGCCAGGTCAGCTTGGAAAATTTTTATTTCTACTATATTGCTTTGACGAAAAACGCATCTGGGATCTGAATTTGGGTAAAATCGAGTGATAAATTTCGAGTCTCGACACTTAGTAAAAATCTATGTTTTTGAGGTTCTGATTTGTGCGACGTTGGGTGCGACGTCGCAGGTAGGGTTGCGACGTTGAGCATGACGTCGCTAAAGGCGACGTTTCGCAATTTAATGCGACGTAGGGTGCTGCGTCGCTAATGCGACGTAGTGAGGTATTGGCGACGTTAAGGCCTGCGTCGCTATGTGTGACGTCGCAATTTAATGCGACGTTGTGACTGACGTCGCACCATGCGACGTCACGAGGGGTTTTGCGACGTAGAAGCTGACGTCGCATAAATTCTGGGCCGACTGCGACGTAGCGGTCTGTTGGCCGGAAAATGTGTCGAAAACGAGTTTTTCGGTTTCCGTTCGGTCCAAAACTTTTACCCAACCCATATTTGGACGTTATAAGCTTAAACAAACAACTAGAAGGTGAAAACACTTAAAAACGAGAGATTTCGGGATTTGTCGGAAACTTACAAAGTGTCGGATGAGAAATCCGAAAAGATAGCGTTGTAGATCGGGAATAGGTGAACGTTTTTCTCCAAACGAGTATGGCGATTTACGGTCGTTTTGAGGTGTTATTTGGTGTATTTGTATGGTGGTGGTGATGGTGTAGTTTGAGAGAAAAGAGGGAAGAGAGATAGAAAGAAGAAATGAAATGAAAGAAAATGGTGGGGAATGGGAGGTTATCCTCCCATTTTTCGCCCCGCGTTTCCGTTCCGTGCGGTGTTCGTTTGCTCCGCCGTTTAAACGTTAAATAATAATTTTATGTATTAAATGGTATGTTTTAAAATGTAAATTAATACGCAATATTTCATTTAAATATTTTACAAATAACTTTATATTTGAATTATAAAATATAAGTTTGTTTATTTAGTTTGCGCGTTTTAATATTTTAAATTGTGTAAGGTTTGTTTGTACGATACGAATGAATACGAAATATTATCATAATAATATTTTTGACATAACAACGTTATTTAATAAAATTGGTCACCAACGTCCGTATTAAATTGAATCGAAATACATTCGATTTAAATTTGCGTACGATTTAACCAAATCGCATTTTCGTATATATTCAACAATATATATAATTCGATACATTAATTAGCCTAACCAGGAACTAATTACATGTATTAACATATGATTAGGCACTATTTACTAGTCCTAAATTGGCGGGTGTTACATTCTCCCCCTGTTAGAAGAATTTCGTCCCGAAATTTAGCTCGAGGTCGTGTTCGAGGTAGAATCAGTGAAGAGTTGAGGATATTTGAGTCGCATCTGGTCTTCCCATTCCCAGGTGAATTCCGGACCACGCCGCGAATTCCATCTGACCTTGACGATGGGAATACGACTTTGTTTCAGTTGTTTGACCTCACGGTCCATAATTTCAGCGGGTTCCTCAACGAAGTGGAGTTTATTGTCAACACGAATTTCATCTAGTGGAATAATAAGTGTCTCATCAGATAGACACTTCTTCAGATTTGAAATGTGAAAAGTGGGGTGCACGCTGCTGAGTTCGGATGGCAGCTGCAATCGATAAGCTACGGGGCCAATCCGTTCGAGGATCTCAAAAGGCCCGATGTACCTGGGGTTCAACTTCCCGCGTTTACCAAAACGGATGACGCCCTTCCAAGGCGATACTTTTAAGAGTACTCGATCCCCAACTTGGAACTCGAGTGGTTTGCGTCTCACGTCAGCATAACTTTTCTGACGATCACGTGCGGCTTTGAGTCTGTTTTGGATTTCCACAATTTTCTCAGTGGTGGCGTGTATGAGTTCAGGACCAGTGAGTTGACTGTCTCCCACTTCAGTCCAACAGATCGGTGATCGGCACTTATGACCGTACAGTGCCTCAAAAGGTGCAGCCTTAATGCTGGCGTGATAGCTGTTATTGTACGAGAATTCGCACAACGGTAGGTGTCTTTCCCAGTTTGTACCGAAATCAACTACGCAGGCTCGTAGCATATCTTCCAGGGTTTGGATGGTTCGTTCACTTTGGCCATCGGTTTGCGGATGGTATGCGGTACTCATATCAAGACGGGTACCCATGGCTTTTTGAAGTGATTGCCAAAAGTGAGAGGTGAAACGGGCATCTCTGTCAGAGATGATTGAGATTGGAACACCGTGTTGAGAAATGATTTCTTTGATATAGATTTGTGCAAGGCGTTCCATTTTATCGTTTTCCTTGATTGCCAGGAAATGAGCAGATTTGGTGAGACGATCGACGATCACCCAAATGGTATCGCAACCGCTCGACGACTTGGGTAGTTTGGTTATGAAATCCATGGCAATCTGATCCCATTTCCATTCAGGGATTTCAGGTTGTTGGAGTAAACCCGGAGGTTTCTGATGTTCGGTTTTGACTTTCGAGCAAGTAAGACATTTGCTGACATAAGTGGCGATTTCGGCTTTCATGTTCGGCCACCAATAAAATTCCTTGATGCCGTGGTACATCTTATCGGATCCCGGATGGATAGAGTATTTAGACTTGTGAGCCTCGTCCAACACCAAGTCTCGTAGGTTCCCGAAATTAGGCAACCAGATTCGGTTTGAGAAATACCTAATCCCGTTAGATTTGATTTCGAATTGTTTGTCAATACCCCGTAAGGCTTCATTTTTGATGTTTTCAGGTTTCAGGGCTTCGATCTGAGCGGTATAAATTTGAATGGTAAGATCGTTGTGAATGGTCATACTGAGATGTAACACCCTCAAATTTCGGGTTGCGGAAGCGGTCGGGTCGGGTGTTACTAAATCAAATATCACAGCATAAGATACATAATGAACGACTCTAAATGAGACGTTTGAAAATAATTATACATTTCCAAAATAGAACGTTTACAACGTTGTAAGTTTGACAGTAATTCCCAAATACATA
This sequence comes from Helichrysum umbraculigerum, assembly GCA_949592205.1. Taxonomy (NCBI): domain Eukaryota; kingdom Viridiplantae; phylum Streptophyta; class Magnoliopsida; order Asterales; family Asteraceae; genus Helichrysum; species Helichrysum umbraculigerum. Next base: position 33,268,613 of record CATIUR010000007.1, on the reverse strand, counting down.
ATTTGAAAATGCTAAAGTAAATGCAGAGTTGTCCCAAATGTTTGAAATCATGCGACTCGAACTAGCATAATCTTGTAGTAATCCTAATCCTGCTGGGCACCTGAGAACACATGCTAAAACAGGTCAGCTATAAAGCTGGTGAGTTCATAGGTTTGTTAGTTGAATACATAAAGTATAAATCTTGTATGTTTTGAGAAATTGTTCAGAATCCACGATTCTGATTTGTAGCAAATTGTAGTTGTAATTACCAATGTGTAATTCGAAAGTTTAGGTATCTAATACCTAAGCAATTGTAGTCCGTACCTAAGTACATAATAATTGAGGCATACCGATCCTGAATACCTATCTGGTATGAGTAAGTGTATAACGGGAGGCAATACCTGCCTAAGTTGTAACCAAATAACTGTATGACCACGTCATATGATAGTAAGTAACTGTAGTCCTGCAGAACTATGATTTAATATATGAGGTGTTGCATCCAGCAACAAGTGATTGTAGATCCGCAGATCGATGTTTGAACGTTTAGCGTGTCCGTTTACCCGATTAGCATAAGCTAACCCGGACATGAATTGAGCTAACGGCCTCGCGTGGCAGCACCACCGATCCGTTAACTTATTGTAAATCCCGAGTATAACTCGCTGATCCATTGATTGAAGTTTCGTCCACTGCAATACCGTGGTTTCGTTTTGTGCCCACTTTACCGTGGCATCGTTTGGTGCCCGCTGCAATACCGCGGCATCGTTTTTGAAGTTGCTCGCAAGCAATTTGTAATTGAGCCGGCAGTACAACGACATGCCCGACTAAGTTGTTTGAGAGCCAGCAGTACTCGACATGCCTGACTAAGTAGATCGTATAATAGTATGTAGATATTCATCAGGTGACACCCCCACGGTTGGATTACATCCTGGGCCGGGGGACCATCCCTGGTTGGATTACATCCTGAGCCAGAGTCGTCACCAGTTGTGTCGTTTTAATATAAGGAGTCTGTACTAACTTGTGATAATATTGTATACTCCTAGCCTAAAGCCTAGCAAGTATATATATAACGGAGTCTTGGGAAAATGTTCACTTAAGTTCAGTTCCCATTCTAATGATAATGGAGTGTGTCGACAGTTTTAGTTCTTAAAGAATAACTAAACTTGTAACAGTATAGATGTTGTTCAGTATAGGTAGAACTAACTAGTTCTAATGTATTCAATGATATTGTCCCGTGACAATATGGCCAAAAGATTTTGATAACTAAATCAAGTTATGTGTTGGTAATCGTTTCCAACGACCTAACCGGGTACGATTGTAACCTATCTAGGTTAAGTATTGATATTGTTCTAAAACAATATTGCGGGTGTAATTCCTAAGTATTACACATTTCGTATTACATACAGTAATATAAATAGTTGTAAATTATAAACGATTGTTAATATGATTTGAAAACAGCAATTGAGCATGTGTTTCACCCCGAAAATAGTAAAACAGTTGAAAGAGTGGGGCTATGAAACTCACCTGTGAGTTGTTAGCGATACGATGATACGCGCGTCGTCCGAATGGTAACCTTCTATTGTCCTAAACACGTGAGGTTATATAAGTATGAGACAAATCAGTTTGTCTAAACGAGTTGTTCATGTATGCAATTGTTGTTGAAGTCTGGGAATGGTGTACGGGGGTCCGGGGGCAGCGCCCCTGGTAGCGGGGTCCAAGGGGTGGCAACCCCTGGCGGGGTCCAAGGGGCAGAGCCCCTGGCTGGGGTCGAGCTGCCAGGTCAGCTTGGAAAATTTTTATTTCTACTATATTGCTTTAATGAAAACGCTTTCGAAATCCAAATTCGGTTAAAATCGTGTGGTAAAATTTTGTTGTCAATACTTAGTGAAAAACATAGGTTTTTAAGGTTCTGCGACGTCAGATGCGACGTCAGATGCGACGTCAGATGCGACGTAGGGTGTTACGTCGCTATGCGCGACGTTCGCAATCTAATGCGACGTTGTGTCCTGCGTCGCAATGTGCGACGTAGAATTTGATGGCGACGTAGGGGCTTACGTCGCATTATGCGACGTCGGGATGTTTTTGCGACGTTGGCTGCGACGTCGGCTGCGACGTCGCAGCACTGTTTTTGGTCTCTGCGACGTAGCGAACTGCTCGACGATTTCAAGATCCAAATCGAGTTTTGGCTCGATTTTTGGGTGTTTTGATGTTATAGAAAGCTTCTAGCATGTATTTTGAAGTAATCTAAGTAATTTATAGAAAGAGAAACGATTTCTAGAGAGCGAAAGTGAGAAATCTTACTTTTTGATGAAAATGGGGATGAAGATGATGGTGAAGAAGATGAAGATGATGATGTCCGGTTTTGATGATGATGAACTCCGAAAATGACGATGATGATGAGGATGATTCCGATTTTGATGATGATGATATTGTTGTTGATGTTGTTGGTTGTTGTTGTTGTTGGTGAAGTTAGAGAGAAAGAGATAGAGAGAAAAGGTAGGTGAAAAAGAAGAAGAAAAATGGAGAAATGAGGTGGGGGGTTTGGGTTTTTGTTAAAACTCAGATCCCTAACTCGTGTACTGTGGTCTCCAACCACAGTACAAAATGTCCGTGATTTTATACCTGATTAAAATGTAGATTTATTACTTTAAATCTATAATTTTGTTTAAGTTGTTTTGTAAATATTTTTAATAAAAATATTTCACTTGAACTATAAAAATGTAATTATTCAAAGTTTAAAAATCGGCGCGAAATTTGACTTTTTGACCGGGTGTTACATTCTCCCCCTGTTAAGAAAATTTCGTCCCGAAATTTAAAGTGATGTCAGGGTTGCGCATGGTCTGGGGAGCAATGTTCGTACGAGAGGTTTGTCGAATTGATTGTAGACATACCACGTCTATGACGGAGTTGAAGAGCAGTCAATCCATGACTGTGTCGAGGTTTGTTATCATAGTCACATCCTGACTATTTCATTTGTTTGAGTTATAGTTTTATTGTTGTTATAGGGTAACCGTTTACTTTGTAGTCCACCCGAGACTAAATAGTTGTCACATAGTGACCGTTTAGTGGATAGTCCTATCAGGACTAAGTAATTGGGGAATGTGCAGTAGATCAGTCTGCTGAAAGCAAACATTGAGTTTTATGTGGGCCTAGGTCAACTAGCCCTAAGATGAAATCAATATTAGTGTGATATAATGATATCGGGGATAATAAGTACGCGTTTAGCGAATCTATAATTGAAAAGTTATGTTTTCGAGGAGGAGTTGTACTTACATTATCGTTGGAGATTTATTTGATTTACTCGGAGTCTATTAAGTGAATTTTGCGTCTTTTTGGGCAGTCCTTCTTGTAATGACCGGGTTCCTTACATTTGAAGCATATCCTTCGAGAGTCGGGATTGGCGGGAACTCTGCAGTCCCGGATTACGTGACCGTATCGTTGGCATCTTTCGCAGGGTAATCCACATAATCCGTCATGATGACGTTTGCAGCCGTGACAAAATGGTTTGTTACCCGCATAGCCTTGTCTTTCGTTGGGTTCGACAGCATGGTACCTCAAGGGTTCAGGTTGATTGGTTGGATTTTGACTAGAGCTGGAATTCCCACTCCATTTTGTTAGGTTGTTTTCGGTTGTAGTGGCTTCGCGTCGTTCCCTCTGTGCCATAAGTCTGTGGGCCATACGAATGGCCTCTTCAATAGTAGTGGGTTTGGAGGCGGTGACCATTCCCTCAATTAGTAGTGGGAGTCCACCGGTGTACCTTGCGATTTGTTGACTTTCAGGGTTTACTATGGTTGGGCACAAGTGTGCTAGTTGTTGGAAACGAGTGGTATATGTTACAATATCGTTGTCTTTTACGGTGAGGTGCCAAAGTTCGTCCTCAAGTTTGTGAAGTACTTCGATGGGACAATACTTGTCCTTCATGATTCGTTTCAGGTCTTCCCACGGAAGTTTGTGAGCAGTGTCGATTCCTACAGTTCGGGCGTGAAAATTCCACCAGGTAGAAGCATCATCCTGGAGGGTGTATGTGGCGTACAAGACTTTGCAGTCGTCGGGGCAGTTGCAAACGTGGAATATAGATTCCATTCTCTCGAACCATCGAATTAATCCGATAGCTCCTTCAGTCCCGACGAAGTTTGGTGGTTCGCACCTCAGAAAATCCTTAAAAGTGCAAGGCTTTACTTGGTTCTGAGCAGCTAGGGTCGCAGTCACTGCTTGATTAATGATTTGATCGTGCTCAGCTTGAGTGAAAGTTTGTCGTTTAGGAGGCATGATTCTTGAACAAGAATGAAACGACAAAGTGTGAGACCTTTATTCAAAGATTTTGATTATTACAGTGACATGAATAGTAAACTTGACTTCTTAAATGAGTGATACGGGATCCCATGATCCTTGATGTTGAGGTTTTGATATCGCGTGTGGCAGTCATATTTCTGCCCTTTTTGTGGTGTTGTCACAACAGTTTAAGTATCTGTTGTCGAGTTAACCTTGGTTAAATCGTCATGTTTCCATGTTTTTCGAGAGTTGTGACCAATTAGGTTGTAGTTCTGATGAATAGTCGTAATAATGACTAAATTGTGTTTTAATGTAGTCAACCAGACTATGTTGTTGTGAGTAGTCCCACGGACTATAGTGTAGTACTAAGATACTATACGGCCAATCACGCCGGTGAATGTGACACCTACAGTGCCCTATGTGGTGTTGAAGCGGGGTCTCCCAACACAACCCATGTGTGTGGTGACATCGTGTATTTATCGATTAAAGCATTACATGCTTAATTGGTCGTATATACATATATGGTGTGCACGTAACTATACAAGTATACGTACATAATAAGAGCCAGGTGTGGCACCTCATGCCCAGTCAAGTAAGCGTATATGTATATATGTAAGTCGTACATGCAACTATAACAAGTCTACATGCATAATTGAAGTAGCACCTAGTGCTATAATGCAGTGCTATCAGCACAGTAATTGAAATACTAATGTTTTGTAATTGTAGTACCGAAGTACTATGAAATGCAGCACCACGTGCCGTAATGAAGTGCCCGTGGCACCGTAATTGCAGTACCCATGTACTGTGAATGTAGCATCAACATGCCATGATTTGTAGTATTGACATACTATGAGGTTTGCACCAACGTGCCCATATTGTGGTATCAACATACCATGTGTTGTGCTTGAAAGCATGATGTGACACCATGTGTCATGCGTTATTTGATTGTAGCCTTAAGGCCAAAATACGTTGTAATTATGTGATTTCCAAATCGTAGCACAAGGGCTAGAATGTGAGTGCCCAAAGCACTGAGGTATTGAATCAATTGATCTAAATGATCAAGTAATGATTGAAATAATTAATTTGTTGTGGACTTAGTCAACACTAATCCAATGGTGACCCGCACGGTCAAAGGTGAAAGATTTGTTTGTTTGTTTTAAATTTTGTGGACGTTTAGCATGTGTGGGTTTCCATTCCCATTGAATACGGTCGTACCTCCTTCCCGAGGTTCAGTGATATATGTGATATCCTCCTATGCGTACATAAGGAGAAAAGTGTCGAGTCGTGATAGTTAGGAAGACGGCGATGTGCCTCTTCATGAGTAAATGATAATACAGCGGAATTTTGTTGTATATACTCAGTATATATTTGATACGTAGAAGTAGTATACATGTAAGGCCTATTAATATATACTTACCGTACATATAATAGCCTAGGATGTCTAGCACATAACAATCAGAGTCAACTACGCATTCCTGTTTCAGTATAACCCCTTTCAGATCTTACATCATCTTTATTTAATTGTACATAGTTAGCTATGCTATGTTAAATTAAACTCGTATGATGTAATCCCTGAACCAGTCATACCTAACTAGGAATACTGCCTAACGGTCATAGTCTAGGCCCACTAAATGCAACCTAGTTCACTATAACCTTAGGCTCTGATACCAATCTGTAACACCCTCAAATTTCGGGTTGCGGAAGCGGTCGGGTCGGGTGTTACTAAATCAAATATCACAGCATAAGATACATAATGAACGACTCTAAATGAGACGTTTGAAAATAATTATACATTTCCAAAATAGAACGTTTACAACGTTGTAAGTTTGACAGTAATTCCCAAATACATAATTTGAAAATGCTAAAGTAAATGCAGAGTTGTCCCAAATGTTTGAAATCATGCGACTCGAACTAGCATAATCTTGTAGTAATCCTAATCCTGCTGGGCACCTGAGAACACATGCTAAAACAGGTCAGCTATAAAGCTGGTGAGTTCATAGGTTTGTTAGTTGAATACATAAAGTATAAATCTTGTATGTTTTGAGAAATTGTTCAGAATCCACGATTCTGATTTGTAGCAAATTGTAGTTGTAATTACCAATGTGTAATTCGAAAGTTTAGGTATCTAATACCTAAGCAATTGTAGTCCGTACCTAAGTACATAATAATTGAGGCATACCGATCCTGAATACCTATCTGGTATGAGTAAGTGTATAACGGGAGGCAATACCTGCCTAAGTTGTAACCAAATAACTGTATGACCACGTCATATGATAGTAAGTAACTGTAGTCCTGCAGAACTATGATTTAATATATGAGGTGTTGCATCCAGCAACAAGTGATTGTAGATCCGCAGATCGATGTTTGAACGTTTAGCGTGTCCGTTTACCCGATTAGCATAAGCTAACCCGGACATGAATTGAGCTAACGGCCTCGCGTGGCAGCACCACCGATCCGTTAACTTATTGTAAATCCCGAGTATAACTCGCTGATCCATTGATTGAAGTTTCGTCCACTGCAATACCGTGGTTTCGTTTTGTGCCCACTTTACCGTGGCATCGTTTGGTGCCCGCTGCAATACCGCGGCATCGTTTTTGAAGTTGCTCGCAAGCAATTTGTAATTGAGCCGGCAGTACAACGACATGCCCGACTAAGTTGTTTGAGAGCCAGCAGTACTCGACATGCCTGACTAAGTAGATCGTATAATAGTATGTAGATATTCATCAGGTGACACCCCCACGGTTGGATTACATCCTGGGCCGGGGGACCATCCCTGGTTGGATTACATCCTGAGCCAGAGTCGTCACCAGTTGTGTCGTTTTAATATAAGGAGTCTGTACTAACTTGTGATAATATTGTATACTCCTAGCCTAAAGCCTAGCAAGTATATATATAACGGAGTCTTGGGAAAATGTTCACTTAAGTTCAGTTCCCATTCTAATGATAATGGAGTGTGTCGACAGTTTTAGTTCTTAAAGAATAACTAAACTTGTAACAGTATAGATGTTGTTCAGTATAGGTAGAACTAACTAGTTCTAATGTATTCAATGATATTGTCCCGTGACAATATGGCCAAAAGATTTTGATAACTAAATCAAGTTATGTGTTGGTAATCGTTTCCAACGACCTAACCGGGTACGATTGTAACCTATCTAGGTTAAGTATTGATATTGTTCTAAAACAATATTGCGGGTGTAATTCCTAAGTATTACACATTTCGTATTACATACAGTAATATAAATAGTTGTAAATTATAAACGATTGTTAATATGATTTGAAAACAGCAATTGAGCATGTGTTTCACCCCGAAAATAGTAAAACAGTTGAAAGAGTGGGGCTATGAAACTCACCTGTGAGTTGTTAGCGATACGATGATACGCGCGTCGTCCGAATGGTAACCTTCTATTGTCCTAAACACGTGAGGTTATATAAGTATGAGACAAATCAGTTTGTCTAAACGAGTTGTTCATGTATGCAATTGTTGTTGAAGTCTGGGAATGGTGTACGGGGGTCCGGGGGCAGCGCCCCTGGTAGCGGGGTCCAAGGGGTGGCAACCCCTGGCGGGGTCCAAGGGGCAGAGCCCCTGGCTGGGGTCGAGCTGCCAGGTCAGCTTGGAAAATTTTTATTTCTACTATATTGCTTTAATGAAAACGCTTTCGAAATCCAAATTCGGTTAAAATCGTGTGGTAAAATTTTGTTGTCAATACTTAGTGAAAAACATAGGTTTTTAAGGTTCTGCGACGTCAGATGCGACGTCAGATGCGACGTCAGATGCGACGTAGGGTGTTACATCGCTATGCGCGACGTTCGCAATCTAATGCGACGTTGTGTCCTGCGTCGCAATGTGCGACGTAGAATTTGATGGCGACGTAGGGGCTTACGTCGCATTATGCGACGTCGGGATGTTTTTGCGACGTTGGCTGCGACGTCGGCTGCGACGTCGCAGCACTGTTTTTGGTCTCTGCGACGTAGCGAACTGCTCGACGATTTCAAGATCCAAATCGAGTTTTGGCTCGATTTTTGGGTGTTTTGATGTTATAGAAAGCTTCTAGCATGTATTTTGAAGTAATCTAAGTAATTTATAGAAAGAGAAACGATTTCTAGAGAGCGAAAGTGAGAAATCTTACTTTTTGATGAAAATGGGGATGAAGATGATGGTGAAGAAGATGAAGATGATGATGTCCGGTTTTGATGATGATGAACTCCGAAAATGACGATGATGATGAGGATGATTCCGATTTTGATGATGATGATATTGTTGTTGATGTTGTTGGTTGTTGTTGTTGTTGGTGAAGTTAGAGAGAAAGAGATAGAGAGAAAAGGTAGGTGAAAAAGAAGAAGAAAAATGGAGAAATGAGGTGGGGGGTTTGGGTTTTTGTTAAAACTCAGATCCCTAACTCGTGTACTGTGGTCTCCAACCACAGTACAAAATGTCCGTGATTTTATACCTGATTAAAATGTAGATTTATTACTTTAAATCTATAATTTTGTTTAAGTTGTTTTGTAAATATTTTTAATAAAAATATTTCACTTGAACTATAAAAATGTAATTATTCAAAGTTTAAAAATCGGCGCGAAATTTGACTTTTTGACCGGGTGTTACATGAGAGCTCGGACTCGAAGTGGTTTTGGTCGTTCCTTTCGGCTGAGGGCATCGGCTACAACATTAGCCTTCCCTGGATGGTACTTGATCTCGCAATCGTAATCGGTTAGCAATTCGACCCATCGACGTTGCCTCATATTGAGATCCTTCTGATCGAATATATGTTGGAGACTTTTGTGATCGGTAAAGATTGTGCACTTAGTGCCGTAGAGATAATGTCTCCAGATTTTGAGAGCAAAAACGACAGCTCCAAGTTCGAGATCATGAGTGGTGTAGTTCTTTTCGTGAATTTTCAGCTGTCGCGAAGCATAGGCAATGACTTTGTCTCGTTGCATCAGCACGCAACCGAGACCTTGGTGAGAAGCATCGCAGTATACCACGAAGTCATCGGTGCCTTCGGGTAGTGATAGAATTGGAGCACTGCAAAGCTTTTGTTTCAGAAGTTGGAACGCTGACTCTTGTTTATCGGTCCAATCAAACCTTTTGTCCTTCTGAGTCAGTACCGTGAGTGGTTGAGCTATTTTAGAGAAGTTTTTGATAAATCGCCGATAGTACCCAGCAAGACCCAAGAATTGTCGCACTTCAGTTGCATAGGTGGGTGCTTGCCAGTCTTTGATAGCCTCAATTTTTGATGGGTCAACGTGAATTCCTTGACTGTCGATCACGTGACCAAGGAATTGAACAGTTTGGATCCAGAACTCACACTTAGAGAATTTTGCATACAGCTCCTCGTGTCTAAGTAGTTCAAGGATGGTTCTGAGGTGTTGCGCATGTTCTTGCTCGTTGCGCGAGTAAATGAGTATGTCGTCAATAAAGACGATGACAAACTTATCGAGGTATGGTTTGCACACCCGATTCATGAGGTCCATGAATACAGCCGGTGCGTTGGTTAGACCAAAGGGCATCACTTGGAATTCGTAGTGCCCGTAACGAGTCTTGAAAGCAGTTTTTGGAATATCGGTGTCGCGAACTAGTAACTGATGATAGCCTGATCGCAGGTCGATTTTTGAGTAGAAGCTTGAACCCTGAAGTTGGTCGAATAGATCATCAATGCGAGGAAGTGGATAACGGTTCTTGACGGTCAATTTGTTCAACTCTCGGTAGTCGATGCACATTCGAAATGAACCGTCCTTCTTTTTAACAAATAAAACCGGAGCTCCCCAAGGCGAAGAACTCGGCCTAATGAATCCTCTATCCAGAAGTTCCTGTAACTGAGAGGACAACTCCTGAAGTTCGGATGGGGCTAAACGGTACGGTGCACGGGCCACCGGTGCGGCACCCGGCACGAGATCAATTGAGAACTCAACCTGTCTAGATGGAGGTAAACCAGGTAGTTCTTCTGGAAAGACTTCGGGAAAGTCTCTAACAATCGGCACATCCTCAAGTCGCTTCTCCTCCGACTTCTTCTCTGTGATGTGTGCGAGTATTGCAGGGTAACCCTTTCTCAGAAATTTTCGGGTTTTTAAGCAAGAGATGATATTGAGTCCCGTCCCACCGGTCTCCCCCTGTATGATCAAGGTTCCACCGGCAGCGAGTGGAATGCGGACGATCTTATCGTAACAAACGATTTCAGCTCGGTGTTTGGACAACCAGTCCATTCCAATGATGACGTCGAAACTTCCGATTTCAACGGGTACAAGATCGATTGAAAAGGTTTTATCAGCTAGGTTTAAAGTGCAATTAGGTATCACACTATCGGTTTCTATAAGTTCCCCATTTGCTAGCTCTACAGTGTACTTAACATCTAAGGCAATAGGATTGATGTCAAGTAGTGGGCAAAAGTCATCAGAGATAAAGCTTCTATCAGCACCAGTATCAAATAGAACAGAAGCAGTTAAGTTGTTGAGGAGGAACATACCCGAGACCACATTCGGGTCTTGGCGGGCGTCCCCAGATTTGATGACGAAAGCTCTGCTTCGGGTGTTGTTGTTGTTGTTGCTGTTGTTGCGGTTGTTGTTGTTGTTCTTCAGTTTTGGGCACGAGTCTCTGAAATGCCCAGGTTTCCCACACTCAAAGCATACTTTGGGTGGTCTGATGTTGTTGTTGGAATTGTTGTTGGCAGGAGAGCGGCAATCTTTGGTGAGGTGGCCGTACCTCTTGCAATTGTTGCAAAAGGGACCACAGGAGCCTTCATGGTGGCGACTGCACTTGGAACAATAGGGTTTGCTCCCAGTGTAGCCCCGGATGATGTCAGTGGTGGTGTTGTAAGCTTTGATGGCGTCGGGTTTCTTGTTTTGTTGGTTGGAGGGGTTGTTGTGGTAGTCAGACCACTTGCGTTTGTTGTTGTGAGAGGATGAAGTGGGTGGTTCAGAATCTTGGCTCATGGACATCAGGTCTTGGGCCAATAGGATCGCACCGTCAATGGTGGTTGGTTTTGAAGATATGACGTGTCCCCGAACAGGATCAGGGAGACCAAGGACGTACTTCCTGATTTTATCAGGTCCAGTGCTCACCATAGCTGGGCGGAGGGCAGCTAGTTGTTGAAACCTGGTGGTATAACCATCGATATCACCACCCTGAACCTTTAAGTTCCAGAACTCCTCATCTAGCTTTTGGAGTTTGGCGATTGAGCAGTACTTGGCAGTGAGCTTTGCTTTCAAGTCCTCCCAAGAGAGTTGGTAGGCAATGTCAGCACCCACTGATTGGGTATATGAATTCCACCAAGAGTGGGCATCATCTTCAAGAGAGCAGGTGGCGAAGTTTACTTTGTCGTTCTCCGCGCATTTACTGACACGGAAAACAGTTTCCATTTTCTCGAACCATCTGATCAGTCCGATGGCTCCTTCAGAACCCTTGAAGCTCGAGGGTTTGCAGCTTTGAAAGTCCTTGTAAGAACAAGGTTTGACGGCAGAGGTTTCAGCGGCATCGCTGTTTCTTGTGGAGTTTGGTGGTGTATTCCGAGCCAAGGCTTCTGTCACAGCCTGGGTTATGAGGGACGTAATCTGAGCATCGGTGTAAGGTCGTGTCTTTGGCGGCATGATTCTTCAATAAAAGAAATGAAGATACATGAGATTTCGTAGGAAAGTTGTATTTGTTATAGATGTACGTGTATAAAAGCAGTAATACATGACATCAACATGGAAAAATGACAATTAATATGAGTTGAACAACAAGGAATATTTGATAGCTAATATGAGTTCAAAGGTTACATCCTACAGAGTTATTACAAAAGGTGTCGGGAATTGTTACATCCGACCGAATTATAGAGTAGCGCGTAGATAGTGACTAGATTACAGGATAGATTACAAGACAAAGACTACACTAGTCTTAACGTAGGTCAATTTGTTCCATCATCGTGACAAGACGGTCCACAGTGTTTGCAAGCCTGCTAGCTTGACGGGCGTTGTCTTCTGCGAGTGCTAGTCGTTGTGTTAGTCCACGCGCATACTCTTCTACTTCAAGTGAGCGCTGTTCACATTCTTCCATCCTTTGTTGCAGAAGGGCATTTTCCACCCTTATTTCTATTATTTGATTGCGAAGGACATCCATGTTGTTGTTTGTGGTTTCAAGATCGTCGGAGACTTGTTCTATGCGTTCAAAGGATGTAAGTCTCCAGTTTTTGTTCGTTTCCTGCAGCACGACATCCATGGTGCGAAGTCGCTGCTCGTGTTGGTTTACCCTAGCGGCTAAAGCCGGTAAGGCGATGTGAGTGGGATACGGGCCAGCTCGAGGCAACCTGTTGTTCCTCCTTGCTACCCTTGGGTTCTGCGACCCGGATTGAGAGCGAGATGAATTTGATGGGATGTTTGCCATTTCTGAGACAAAGCGTTAGTAAGATTGAGGCCTATATTCATATAGCTCCTATATAATATAGCCTATTGAGTGTCTAGCATAAACATGTTTAAGTCTCGGTTCTCTCGAGGTCAGAGTCTTCTATTGTACCCTGTTCAGCCATAACTACTTTCAGGTCTTACATCATCTTTGCTTAATTGTACATAGTTGATCAGGCTATGTTAAATTAAACTCGTATGATGTAATCGCTGAACCAGTTATACCTAATAAGGAATACTGCCTAATGGTCATAGTCTAGGCTCACTAAATGCAACCTAGTTCACTATAACCTTAGGCTCTGATACCAATCTGTAACACCCCCAAATTTAATGATTTGCGGAAGCTTGATTTGGGTGTTACTAATCAATAACAAAGCACAGAGATATATAGTAAACGACTCTATATGCGTCGTTTTAACAAAATATATTGATAATAGAAATGTTTACAACATTTAAAGCTTTACATAGCTCGAGTTTAAATCAAATGAGATTTCAGTACATAAGTACTTGTACAAAATATACTAATGCAAGAAAATCTCAATCTTCTGTATGCTGACTCGAGCTAAAATCCTGAAGCAGAAACATCCTACTGCTTGGTACCTGCGATATATGCTAAAAGGTCAGCTAAAAGCTGGTGAGCTCACAGGTTTGAAATCAGTTAATATAGTATGAACCGCAAGATTTAAATAATGAATTGCATCCAGCAATTAAATAATGAATTGCATCCAGCAATTAAATGATAGTCATCGTGTATACAGCCATGAGCACATAGTTGAGCTTAACTCGAGGGCGGGGTCCCCTATAGAGAATTCCGGGCGAGGTGCCTCCACGAATGCCTAATCAACATTCGTCTTCCCAAATATTAGTACGTCCGTTTACCCGGTTAGTGCTTGCTAACCCAAACGAGGAGGGTCAATCCTATATGGTACCATATACTAATATTCACGCTACAACGTATTAACAACTATGCTGACGGAGGACTTTAAAATGATTAGTTTCGAAAAACTCATGTAGTATATGAAAAGTTGGTAATTGCGTTCACATGTTAACAGTTGAGCAGTATATCACACCCCTGAGTAAAACAGTAAAAGAGGGGCTATGAGACTCACCTGAGTCTTATGAGTTTAACTTAATAAACTTGAGTTGATTAGCCGAGTATGAAGTCCAAAGACTTGTAACCTGAGGGTGTCCACGACACGCGATGGTTATAATATGCGAAGGTATCTAATAAGACTACCTTGTAGTTGTTCGTCCAACTATAATGTCCAAATGCCATTTGGTTGATTGATTTGAATGTTTGAAAACATGTACGGCCCGTTGGTGACGGATTTGTAATAATAATCTCAACTATTATTATTTTGATTTCGTGGCGTTTTACTTGAAAAGATGTGTTTTGATTGTGTTTTAGAAGCCGTTACGGAATCTAAGTACGGGGGTCCGGGGGCAGCGCCCCTGGTAGCGGGGTCCAAGGGGCGGCAGCCCCTGGCGGGGTCCAAGGGGCAGAGCCCCTGGCTGGGGTCGAGCTGCCAGGTCAGCTTGGAAAATTTTTATTTCTACTATATTGCTTTGACGAAAAACGCATCTGGGATCTGAATTTGGGTAAAATCGAGTGATAAATTTCGAGTCTCGACACTTAGTAAAAATCTATGTTTTTGAGGTTCTGATTTGTGCGACGTTGGGTGCGACGTCGCAGGTAGGGTTGCGACGTTGAGCATGACGTCGCTAAAGGCGACGTTTCGCAATTTAATGCGACGTAGGGTGCTGCGTCGCTAATGCGACGTAGTGAGGTATTGGCGACGTTAAGGCCTGCGTCGCTATGTGTGACGTCGCAATTTAATGCGACGTTGTGACTGACGTCGCACCATGCGACGTCACGAGGGGTTTTGCGACGTAGAAGCTGACGTCGCATAAATTCTGGGCCGACTGCGACGTAGCGGTCTGTTGGCCGGAAAATGTGTCGAAAACGAGTTTTTCGGTTTCCGTTCGGTCCAAAACTTTTACCCAACCCATATTTGGACGTTATAAGCTTAAACAAACAACTAGAAGGTGAAAACACTTAAAAACGAGAGATTTCGGGATTTGTCGGAAACTTACAAAGTGTCGGATGAGAAATCCGAAAAGATAGCGTTGTAGATCGGGAATAGGTGAACGTTTTTCTCCAAACGAGTATGGCGATTTACGGTCGTTTTGAGGTGTTATTTGGTGTATTTGTATGGTGGTGGTGATGGTGTAGTTTGAGAGAAAAGAGGGAAGAGAGATAGAAAGAAGAAATGAAATGAAAGAAAATGGTGGGGAATGGGAGGTTATCCTCCCATTTTTCGCCCCGCGTTTCCGTTCCGTGCGGTGTTCGTTTGCTCCGCCGTTTAAACGTTAAATAATAATTTTATGTATTAAATGGTATGTTTTAAAATGTAAATTAATACGCAATATTTCATTTAAATATTTTACAAATAACTTTATATTTGAATTATAAAATATAAGTTTGTTTATTTAGTTTGCGCGTTTTAATATTTTAAATTGTGTAAGGTTTGTTTGTACGATACGAATGAATACGAAATATTATCATAATAATATTTTTGACATAACAACGTTATTTAATAAAATTGGTCACCAACGTCCGTATTAAATTGAATCGAAATACATTCGATTTAAATTTGCGTACGATTTAACCAAATCGCATTTTCGTATATATTCAACAATATATATAATTCGATACATTAATTAGCCTAACCAGGAACTAATTACATGTATTAACATATGATTAGGCACTATTTACTAGTCCTAAATTGGCGGGTGTTACATGGATGGCTACACAACACAAATAATCTTCGATAAATCAAAGTCTAGTACAAAACCATGAGAATTAACAATACGACGAGTACGGGGTGCACATCTTACGTATTATCACCATCACTTCTAACATCATACTACATTTTTGGTAAGAACCCCTTTACCATTCCTAAATAACATATGAACTTTACATCCCTAAAATTTCTATGTGAAACAAATATAGATTTGCAAGTTGAAAGAAGAGCTGATGGATAAAAACCCAAAGATTCGGATCGTCAACGAATTTTTCTTCGAGACTTTCCTGAAAAAAAAAAAATCTAGTTGAATTATCTACCCCTCGACATATATGAAATTAATTTCGGGTGAGAACCTATTAGTTGTTAAAATTTACCTAACGTGCGGAACGTAAAACCGATGTCCTATTTTAGAAACGACGATTTAATAAATCAACTTCAAGGTTCGGATAGATGTTCAAAAAAATCGACATTCGAGCAGGATTCATGGGGAAAGCTATACCAAAGATGACGTTTAGGATTCGATGTGGTTATGCCTTTCGGTCCAACCACTGCGTTTGTGGTATCCACGGGATTATGAATAAAAAAAAAGAGCCTTTTAATATTAAGAACGCACTAGTTTACAAACGCCAATTTCTTTTACTTTTTAACGCACCAAACGAATTCATACTATATGTTTAATAAAAAGGTTTGATAATCTTCCAATTGGTGGGACATATGAAGTTTAAAACAACCTTTTGTCATAGAACGGTAAAGACTATGGGACGAGAAGTTATATTCACTTAGGAAAGAGAGACTTATAAGAAACTCAAAATACGCATATATTTCGTAATAACGTTCAATAATAACTCCGGCTGAATTTCGGGACGAAATTCCTTAAACGGGGGGATACTGTGACAACTGCCTCCTAAGCTAGGTTAGTTCGACTTAGCCATTATGTCATCTACTTAATTTTGTCTTAATCTCTATGTCATGATTTGCAAACCTACGTGTTTAACTTGTTTCATGATCATCCTAAAATGTACAAGAAAATAAAATAAAATGCAAAGTATAAGACCTCACATTTTAAGATGAGATTAAGTTTATCATCTAGCGTAGACTTATAAGTTGTTTAATCAGATACAATTTTAATGTGGGCTCATTGTTAAAAAGAGAACTCAAAACTGATTGCATTAGACCCGCCCATTAATAAGGGAGATGATATTAGTTTCTGCCAAAGAAAAGAGAAACCCTAAACGCAAGTTTCATTAGGAGCGTTTAGTTTGTTTTTTTATGCAAGAAATATAAAGGCACAAAGAGGTGACTATTATGGCCGACATAAATATGATCATCAGATGTAAAGTATCTAGAGGTGGTGTGTGGTGATCAATGTTTATTAATTAATGTTTGTAATCACTTATATTACATGATTTGGGAGATGAGATCCGATTGGTTGGTTAAGTTCATGGGTCAGTGGTATTGATTCATGGTTTAATTTTGCAAGGGATCTTCTAAGCAAATAAAGTTGGTGAGTTTTCATTGACTTGTAGTATATATTTATTTTGAGGCATATGCATGTTTCGTAGTTTAGTTTCATACATCAATTAGCTAGATTGATGTATTGTAAGGATTCTTGAATGAGTAGTACAAAGATGACCATCTCCAGATTTTCGAAGTAGTAAAAAACGGCTATTTTGACCTAGCTACGTACGTTTTCAGGCTTCGGCCAAAACACAAAAGTTGTAGATCTCAAAATTTTACTTGCATTCTCAAGGTTTCGGCCTCTAAAAAGCAACGTACGATTTTATAAAAATTATTTCGTAAACTGCAGTTAGGAGTGACGAATTTTGAGAAAACTTTTGTAAACCTAGTTCGGTTTGACCAAATTATTTTCTAATCATTATGGGAGTTGAGGATGTAAGATAAAGGTTTGAAATTGTCTGTAATAAAAATGATATTTTTATATTTGCAAGTTGGGTTTAATTATTAGACTTAAAATGGGTTACGTTTCGAGTATATTTCAAGTGTTTTTGATTACGAGTTCGAGTGTTTTTCAATTGGTATTGCCTATGGATAAAAATCTATTATTTTATATGTCAACCATCGATTTTCAATATCAAATATTATAGTATGTTTGTGTCATCATTGTTGTTTAAAACATGTGATGAAAACTGGACCAATCGACTAGGGTATTATACAAAAATAATTCTATGTTAATGTTCAAGATATTTATTTGAATTTAACTTGTTTGTAGGGTGATTTGGTTAGACGAGATATTTGGTTTATAGATTTAAGCACCGTTTAAGTGGACTTATTTGGGAGCGTTATTTACTTTGATAATCAAGGTGAGTTTTGCGGCCCCATTTTCTTTACTTATTTTCCGTTGGGGGAAAAGAATGCTCAAAATGATTTCGAACTGTTTCTTATGCTGTCTAAACTATCTGAGTTTTATGATTTGGACATTATGATTGAATAAGTGACATTCTGATTGTTGTGGACTGATTGCTGATTGTTGTGGACTGATTGCGGATTGTTCGGATGAGTCTTGTGTCTTCGGGACCCTGACAACACTCCATATTTCTTACTAATACGGATATGATTATTGATAGTACTATCGGACGACGGTCTCACAGTTGTGATAGATACGTTATCCTTGAGTGAATATTATCTAGGAATGGAACGGATTGCTTATGGTGGATGAATTGGTTATCTTATGTGCTTATTTCATATCATATGTCCTACTTACTTATTATCATAGCAAACTGTATTTCTCATGTGTTTTATTAAACCTGCAAACTCACCAACCATTGTGTTGACATTTTCGAGCATTTCTTTTCAGGGAAAACTAGTGGCACTAAGATCGAGGACAAGAAAACTTAGTGGACCTGTTAGGTTGCATTAAGTAGTGCTGCAGGACTTGTGATACGTTTGTTGCTGACATTTTGATTTAATTACGGGCATGTTGCCTTAACATTTGTTGAATACATTTATTGTTTATGACACATTGTTTCTTTGTTGGTGTGTATGCTATGACACGAACCGTCATTCGTGTTAATGACATCACAACACATTGATACTTTATATTTCATTTAGAGTTCTATATATTGATGTGTTGTGATCCGATCATGGTTGCATTCCGTTGTTTCCGCTTTAGACGGGGTGTGACAGATTGGTATCAGAGCCATTGGTTATAGAGAATTAGGTGGATTGACCTAAACTATAACCTAGGAACCTTCATATAGATGCTATTCTAGGAACTACGTGTGCATGAAACGAAGTATACTTATTTCTTAGGATATATATGAACTTACTTGCTAGATAGACGACGTGTTTTCATTCACGTTTTGATTCTTGAGCAAGACATGCTCCGTTGGTGGTTTTCGCACATGCCCGCACACCCGAGAGGGTTATGTAGGCTTAACGGCGCGAAGTCATTAATGTCATCTATCAATACTATATCGATCATAGTATCATTTTTTTATAATTCGTGCCACTTTTAGATTTCATTATGTAGGAACAAAGTTGAACATTGTGATAAAGGATTTGGTAATAAGTACATATATGAAAGGATACCCTAACAATTATGGCGGCCGACGTAATTGCGAAGGTATCACGACATATATGTGTTTATATGACCACATTCGAGTGTCGAATGTGTCACCTTCAAAGTCGCGTGACGACGTCAAATCTCGACTTTACAGGTGTTGAAATCATGATCCTTGGTCAATGTTTAGGTGCATACACTATCCAAATTGCTCATATATTCTAAGCTCATACGTACTCAAAATCATATCAAAAATGTTACCAAGACGTTCTACTCAAAAATTCTAAAAAAAAAAAGAAAAAAGAAATAAAAAAAAAATGTAACGAGATTGAACAGTGATAAAAATAGAAGTATAAACTAAACATCATTCTAAGATATAGAAACCGTATCATGAGAATAATGGACGCGGATAATAACCCGCTAATGTATAACCGTGTGAAAACTTTATTAAATCATTACTCACTAGGATCAAAATGATTGGTTCATTATCCCTCAAATTCTTTGGACATAATTATATCTTGACCTCCTTGGGAAATTTCAAATTACAACCACGAATCACATGATAGTCTTTGCCTTTGTGGTTAGTGATGTACGAAAATAAGTTTTCTTATCTCTTTTGCAAGTTAGCCCAAGATCTTTATATCTTTTGAACATGCATTCAATTCTCGGTATTGCTTGGCAACTTCACTACTATATGATAAAGGCTCCAATGCCTCATGTTGTATTAGAATGTAATTGAATAAGATCATTCTCAACGTGTATTTTAGTCTCGGTTTTTAAACCATTTGACTACAACATCCGTAAGAATTTAAGTGAATTTAAAACATACCTACACTATAAAAATAAATGAAAGTGGTTTGAAACGAACAAGGAGGATAAGTCTATCGATTAAATTGTTCTCCCAACTAAAATATCTACCCATCCGTGATCTATCTAAGTTATGCCTCTAGATTCTCCTACTAAAATCCTTGGTACTCAAAATAAATTACACTATCTTGAAACACTCTATATATTGGAACATGTCGCAATAATAATTTATTACCATTCAATATTTAAGATAAATCCAACAACATAATATAATAACTACCATTACTTTTTATATTTACAATTAAAAATTTAGTGCTTCAAATTTTGAAATATATTCTACTTCTACATAACATATCACTGCATCAGCTCTTAAGAAAAAATAATACTAATAATAATAAAAAAAAATCACTAATAATGTTGATATAAAATCAAAGAAGTTCCCAATTGAAACTATTCTACAAGAGGCTCAAATAACGAGATAGACGTTGAAATCGAGATTTACAAAGGCAGCTCCAATAATAAAAACCATTTTTCTTGCGTCACGTTATATTAAGAACTTAATCAAAGATAACTTTTGGTTATCTCTAAGTCAAAGTGTAACACCCGCCAAATTAGGACTAGTAATTAGTGCCTAATCGTATGTTAATACATGTAATTAGTTTCTTGTTAGGCTAATTAATGTGTCGAATTATATATATATATATTGTTGAATATATACGAATATGCGATTTGATTAAATCGTACGCAATTTAAATCGGATGTATTTCGATTCAATTATATACGAACGTTGGTGACCAATTTTATTAAATAACGTGGTTATGTCAAAAATATTATTATAATAATATTTCGTATTCATTTTGTATCGTACGAACTGAACCTACACAATTTAAAAGCTTTAAAACGCGCAAATTAAATAAACAAATTTACAACCTATAACTCAAATATAAATGAATAATAAAATATTTAAATAAAATATCACGTAATAATTTGTATTTTAAAACGTACTTTTAATATTTAAATAATTATTTACGATTAAACGACGGAGCAAACGAACACCGCACGGAGCGGGAACGCGGGGCGAAAATGGGAGGATAACCTCCCATTCCCCACCTCTCTTTCTCATTATTTCTCTTTCTTACTCTCTTTCCTCTCTTTTTCTCTCTTTCACTCCAACCACCACCATCACCCAAAAACTTCACAAAATCGCAAAATAAACGTACTACACGGCCTTGGATCATACTACTCTTTTGGAAGAAAACGACCCCCGCATCACGATCTATCATCCTACTTTTTCGGATTTCTCATCCGACACTTTGTAAGTTTCCGACAAATCCCGAAATCTCTCGTTTTTAAGTGTTTTCACTTTCTAGTAGTTTGTAACAACTTAAAATGTCCATATATGGGTTGGGTAAAAGAATCGGACCAAACTATGGCCGGAAAACTCGTTTTTGGCTCAAAAACCCGTCAACAGCTTTAAGTGTCGCAACGAAGCATGCAGTATAGCGTCACTTCGTGCGTCACTTAAGTGACGCATTGAGTGTCGCTAAAAGCCCAAATTTTGCGTCACTTGCCTAAGTGCCGCATAAAACCCTCTTTTTCCGTCACTACCTAAGTGACGCATTTTCAATACCCGTCACTAATGACCGACACTTATAGCGTCACTTGCCTAAGTGACGCCTACCATCAAACCTGATTTCACCCGTCACTCACCTTAGTGACTCATGACCTTTATACCGACACTTACAACCGACACTTCCTCAAGTGTCGCACTCTATGCGTCACTTGCACAAGTGACGCTATTATTCAGAATCAGTCATTTCATGCGACACTTCCTAAGTGTCGCCTAAACCCATGAGTGTCGCTATTAGTGACGCATAAAACAGAATATTTACAACCTCAAATCTTTATACGATACGACTTATAAAACACTTTGGGACACTTTTGTAAGTGCAAAACATCGATAACTTGATAATAATACTTGAAGTTATTATTTCAAACTCGTCACCAACGGGTCGTACACTTTTCAAACACTTAAACATATCAACCAAATAGTGGATATTTGGACATTATAGTTGGACGTACAACTGCAGGGGTGATCTTTTAAGATACCCAATCATATTTATAACCATCGCGTGTCGTGGACACCCTCAGGTTACAAGTCTTTGGACTTCATTTCGGCTAATCAACTTACGTTTGTTTAAACGCATTCAGACTCAGGTGAGTCTCATAGCCCCTCTTTTACTGTTTTACTCAGGGGTGTGATATACTGCTCAAACTTTTAACATGTGAACGCAAGTACCAACTTTTCATATACTACATGAGTTTTTCGAAACTAATCATTTAAAGTCCTCCGTCAGCATAGTTGTTAATACGTTGTAGCGTGAATATTAGTATATGGTACCATATAGGATTGACCCTCCTCGTTCGGGTTAGCAAGCACTAACCGGGTAAACGAACGTACTAATATTTGGGAAGACGAATGTGGATTAGGCATTCGTGGAGGCACCTCGCCCGGAATTCTCTATAGGGGACCCGGCCCTCGGGTTAAGCTCAACTATGTGCTCATGGCTGTATACACGATGATTATCATTAAATTGCTGGATGCAATTCACTATTTAATTGCTGGATGCAATTCATTATTTAATTGCTGGATGCAATTCATTATTTAAATCTTGCGGTTCATACGATATTATTTGATTTCAAACCTGTGAGCTCACCAGCTTTATAGCTGACCTTTTAGCATATATCGCAGGTACCCAGCAGTAGGATGTTTCTGCTTCAGGATTTAGCTCGAGTCAGCATACAGACGATTGAGATTTTCTTGCATTAGTATATTTTGTATAAGTACTTATGTACTGAAATCTCATTATATTTAACTCGAGCTATGTAAAGCTTTAAATGTTGTAAACATTTCAATTATCAATATATTTTGTTAAAACGACGCATATAGAGTCGTTTGCTATTTATCTTTATGCTTTGTTATTGATTAGTAACACCCAAATCAAGCTTCCGCAAATCATTAAATTTGGGGGTGTTACACAAAGGAAAACACATAACAAATGAGCTTACATAACAACTAGAAGCAAAATAAGCTCACCGATGAATTAAGCAACAAGAAATTGTGAGAAAATAAAATTTGTTTGATTGACACACTAAAATGAATTCACACATCCTGTACTATTGTGTAACAACGTGAGAGTGATTCCCTATTAATCCATACGAAATAAAATGGTGGGTCTCTACTATTATCTCAAAACTGTTCGACCAAATAATCTTCGAACACAATTAAGCACAAAGTGAAATCAAGATATACATGAGACAAATCGTCTGATAAGGAATTAATAGGATATTTCACCTAAGGCCTTGGTCTTAAATCCGAATACGAAACACGTAATATCTTCGATTTATGTTCTTTCATTTGATGCCCCGTTACATTGTAGAGTGCGTGTATGTAAATAGTGTTATCAAATCAATATATAGAAGGAAAAAAAAAGACTACTCCGAACCAAAGAATCAGTTTTGCCTTCAAACGAACTGAACCCTAATTGTTTTTGTATATCAAAACATCACCGAAACTATGTTGAAAAGTTGCTGGCCGGCATTAATATGAAACAACGTGAAGTAACCAATAGATTCGACGAAACTCGAGGTTCGGCGCTAACCTGCCAATAACCAACTCTAAGACTCTTCCTTATCTATATTCCTTTAAAAAAATGATTTATCCATTTTATTTTCAGTCTTATAAGCTTCAAGATGCGAAAATACCCAACTACCCTCACTATGTTAAACAACAATTACCACTTAACTCTTCTCATAAGATTTAAATTGGTAATTATTCATTTAACAAGCTTGAAAGCCACTGTCTTCGAAATTTGAGCAAATGATCATATAGTTATTCCAGACTATGCCTGTATATGGAATCTCTCAAAATTAATTTAAACAATTTTTGAACTCTAAGGCACCAGTTATAAATATGATCTTTGTATACTATTTCATATCATAAACTCAACATTATTAATAACCACCAACAATAACTACTATCATTCATTCATTCATTCACATTATGGTCAACTATCAATAACGATCCCTACTATATTCTTCTTATTTGTTTACCGCTGCATAGCCTATATATTTTACTAGTCCTTAATTAATGAGATTCCGATGCGAGAGAATGTACACTGTGAGATTTGCCAAATCCAATCCCTCAGATTTTAGGATAAAATCTAAGTTCACACTTGTTCACCCCTTATACAAGTAAACTTTTAGAACCTCACAAAGAAATACTCTTGTACATATGAACTTTTAATCCTTAGTGATATTGAGGATTGATCTTCCTTGGCGACACGACCCTTGTATATATATATATAAATATATATCGTTACTCTCACCTACAAAGGTAGATATATTAAAAAAAAAGGGAATCAACAACTAAAACATAAGAGATTTAATGCTCAACAAACTCCCTTAAATCCATAAAAAGATCAAAAATTAATATATAATACACGTAGGACACATTGAGAAAACTATAGAAGTTTAAATGGTTGATATTCATTTTCGTATAATCTAAATTTCAATATGTCAAAATTGAACCTAACTGTGATTGTTCCACGTTAAACGTAAATTTTCAGTGTGGGAACCTCATACCAACTCTGTTGAATAGAAAAACCATGCGCTAGTATAAAGAACAAATATTTTTCACTTATTTGATCAAGGCCATTCTTTAATAATCGTATATTTGTCCGCGCCTATAATGCAACAAGTTTTGCGTGTGTAAGCCACTTGTATGGATGGCTACACAACACAAATAATCTTCGATAAATCAAAGTCTAGTACAAAACCATGAGAATTAACAATACAACGTGTACGGGGTGCACATCTTACGTATTATCACCATCACTTCTAACATCATACTACATTTTTGGTAAGAACCCCTTTACCATTCCTAAATAACATATGAACTTTACATTCTTAAAATTTCTATGTGAAACAAATATAGATTTGCAAGTTGAAAGAAGAGCTGATGGATAAAAACCCGAAGATTCGGATCGTCAACGAATTTTTCTTCGAGACTTTCCTGGAAAAAAAAAATCTAGTTGAATTATCTACCCCTCGACATATATGAAATTAATTTCCGGTGAGAACCTATTAGTTGTTAAAATTTACCTAACGTGCGGAACGTTAAACCGATGTCCTATTTCTAGAAACGACGATTTAATAAATCAACTTCAAGGTTCGGATAGATGTACAAAAAAATCGACATTCGAGCAGGATTCATGGGGAAAGCTATACCAAAGATGACGTTTAGGATTCGATGTGGTTATGCCTTTCGGTCCAACCACTGCGTTTGTGGTATCCACGGGATTATGAATAAAAAAAAGAGCCTTTTGATATTAAGAACGCACTAGTTTACAAACGTCAATTTCTTTTACTTTTTAACGCACCAAACGAATTCATACTATATGTTTAATAAAAAGGTTCGATAATCTTCCAATTGGTGGGACAGATGAAGTTTAAAACAACCTTTTGTCATAGAACGGTAAATACTATGGGTCGAGAAGTTATATTCACTTAGGAAAGAGGGACTTATAAGAAATTCAAAATACGCATATATTTCGTAATAACGTTCAGTAATAACTCCGGCTGAATTTCGGGACGAAATTCCTTAAACGGGGGGATACTGTGACAACTGCCTCCTAAGCTAGGTTAGTTCGACTTAGCCATTATGTCATCTACTTAATTTTGTCTTAATCTCTATGTCATGATTTGCAAACCTACGTGTTTAACTTGTTTCATGATCATCCTAAAATGAACAAGAAAATAAAATAAAATGCAAAGTATAAGACCTTACATTTTAAGATGAGATTAAGTTTATCATCTAGCGTAGACTTATAAGTTGTTTAATCAGATACAATTTTAATGTGGGCTCATTGTTAAAAAGAGAACTCAAAACTGATCGCATTAGACCAGCCCATTAATAAGGGAGATGATATTAGTTTCTGCCAAAGAAAAGAGAAACCCTAAACGCAAGTTTCATTAGGAGCGTTTAGTTTGTTTTTTTATGCAAGAAATATAAAGGCTGTTTGTCCCTAACCTTGGATCTGGTACGAACCGAGTCAATCAATTGATGGCGGAAACAACAATTGACTAATCAAACAATCACACGAATAACAATACGCAATGAATATCAAACGAAACGTATTATATTCAGTAATAATCGGTCAGATTACAGAGATTTCGACTAATTACGTTTAGGGTTTCGTCAACCCTAAAACAGAAAACATAAAACGAATTTATACAAAATCTGGCACCTGCGACGTCGCACGCTACGTCGCAGGCCCAAGCCCATGCGACGTTGACTACGTCGCAGGCCCAAAACCTGACGTCGCACCTGCGACGTTATGCGCTACGTCGCAGGAGTCAGGAAACACAAATCTAAATACAAACTACGAGCTAGACCAACTGACAGACACTAAATATGTACTAACAAACTCCCCCGTGTCTTCAGCTTGGTCTTCAAAAATCTTCATTAAACCCAGCCCGCAGGAAACTGGCCATCAGCATGAATTCCATTTGCTACGCAAACAGTAACAACATTGTAAAACTGCTGTGCTAAACGTCTGTTGAATTCATTCTTCTGACCAACACGAATCCGATTATCATAGAGTTTTCTTAAATCTTTTTCATGAAAATTAATTAAACTCATCGGATCATATAGTCTAAACGTTGCTTGCTTCAAATTCCATATACCTCCAACTTCTGGCCACGGTTCAGAATCTGGAACGAAAGTAATAACCGCTTCGCCAGTCTGTGGATCAAGTTCCCATTTTACAAGTCTTCTCAGAAAATAATAAGGAACTGATTCCAGATGTATCTCAGTCAAACATTTAGCAGGCGAATAGTGAATTTTAACCAAAGGCTTCCTGGTGACTGGATCAATCTTTTTCTTCCACGTATACCGAGTTCCCAACGTCGGCTTCAATTTCGAATAAGTCTTTGATAATACTTCCCGACGTAGACTTCTCTGAATGAACTCAGCATAATCATTCTCGAAAGGATTAATCAATTTAAGCTGAGCTAATCGATTAATCTCTCCTTTTGGCAACGTACTCAATCTATCAAAACGCATTCTGAAATACTGAACTCCATCTTCTCTCTTTATCATAAACAGATTCCTCTGACACTTCCAGCTTTTAATAACACCGGTATAATTTCGACTAACCCGGTACACTTGACATTTAACTGGAATAGGAACTGGATTTCGTCCCTTAGGCCACCATTTCTTATTTCTCTCTCTCTTTTCTTCAGCAGTTAATTTCTTCGCTGCTGAGTCCGGTGCCTGTGTCTCTGAAGCTGGAGTTGCAGCAGAACTTGATTCTCCATGTTGAGCTTTATCAGGACTCTCGTCTTCACTTGAATCAGATTCAATAATTGGTGCATCATCATAAGCTTCCCCAGATTGTGCATCATCATACGTTTCATCTGCATTCAACTGTTCCTCTTCAATCGAGACATCCTCGTTCATCTCAAAAACATTCTCTGTTTCTTCCTCAGAGCCAACTCCACTGGCCATCCTCTGAATAAATGATAAGTCAACGAATGAGTAATCAACTGCCAGCGGTCTCGGTTGCCCTGGAATATCATCAACACAGAAATAATCCAAAAGAGAAATATTTTCATTAACATTTTCAATTACAGGGTTGGGATTTACAGACGCAGGTTCACTTGACTCTAAAGTGGGTATCCCAGACCCAGACTCCCCCGAGGCAAGTAACCTGCCTTCCAAAACATTAACCCTAAGCTTCGTTTCCTCAAGCTCCTTAGATTGGACCTCGATCAACGCAGCTTGTTCGGCAATCTTCTCGTCTTGAGCCTCCAGCTTTTGCTTCATCTGCTGCATATCTTCCATTATCTTTTGCATGAAAGCTGGAGTCGGTTGAATCTCAAAAGCATCCTGCTGCTGTGGATTGACTGGAGCTCGTGTTGACGAAGAGCGACGAACACGACGACTCGGTCGATAAGTCTCATCAGCAGGATCATCACCGTCGCGTGTACGTTTTCCAGTATCCCTTGGAGGCACATACTTGCGTCCTTGTCTGATCCGACGCTTAATCCTCAGATATCTGAAAGAATCGGTAATCCTGATACGTTCCATCTCAGAGGGATGCGGAACAGTACCATCAGAATGCTCCGGCGTCGGACCCCCATCCTGAGGTCCTACATTCGCTGTATCTTCAGAATCTGAATTCTCAACCGTATCATGCGATGCTGGATTGTCCGAATCAACGTGCCCGAACTGCTCAATGTTTTCCAAAAGAGCATCCACATTCTCCCCCGCAGCTTGAACAGGAACGTTCATGAGTGGTTGCTGCGGTTGCTGTGGTGCTGGAACATCCATATACTGAGGATCTGGGGGCGGTACATAATTTTCATCCACAATAGCACCGAATAAAGGAACATCCCTTGGTGCCTCGACCCCTTTCTCATACCCTGCACAAATAGTGAAAATCCGACTCATCATCGGTGAAATCTTGAGCGGCTGATCGATATCACCCTGTGCCTGAAGCTCCGGATGATGACGATTGATGTGCAACTGTACAAATCTTGGATATAAAATCCATTTCTGATCCCCGGCATTTGCATTATCAACCATAGCCCTGAAGATAAATCCCGAGAAGTTGAACGGCTTGTTATATACCAATGCTAACATAGCAGAAGCCAGACTTCGGCTCATCCCATCCGTTCCACCTTTCCTATTCCCCAAGCAAACAATGATCACATGCATCAAATATCGCCAGACGCGTGTGAGATTCGCTTTTCTATACTGATCAGAGGGAATCCCGGGATATCCTATCCGTTGCATAGCTCCGGTAACGAAAATATGATCAAAACCGACAGGCATATCCGGTTGATCATTCAGCTGTAAAAGTTCCCGAATGCTCTGTTCGGTAATAGTGATCTCCGTACCCAGAACGGTAGAGACCAATCGTCTAACGTCGTTTTCAGTAACGACAGTTGCGTTTCTCCAAAAAGGGTTGATCAGATTTCCAAACGCCATAGTGTTATCGGAAATGGCGTGGAATACCCTTGAACGTCTCAAAAACGCGATCATCTGACGATACGGTGCAGCTTTATCAGAAGTGTCAGTAAGGTAAGCAGCCGTATTATGACGAGCTTCAAAAATCAAAGCCATATCTGCAAAAACAGAAACAGATTGCAACTCGAAAAAGGTTAGAAAAAATGTTACATTTTTAAACAGAACCACTTCAAATTCCCTGGAACTAGCGACGTAGCCCTGTACGTCGCATTAACACAGAGCGACGTAGAAATGTACGTCGCTAAAATTCAAAATAAATTGAAAAGCGACGTAAGGCCTGACGTCGCATAAAATTCGAGCGACGTCAAGGGGGACGTCGCATTTTGCAATTTATTGTGAATTTAATCACTTTAATTAAAACAGCGACGTAGAGTGGTACGTCGCATCGGACGTCGCAGTAAAAGCGACGTAGGGATGGGCGACGTAGGAAATTAATAATAATTAAATAAAGCGACGTAGGCCACGACGTCGCAGCGTACGTCGCACTGACGAACTGGCGTCCCCAACCCAGAAACCCTAACCCTCGAATTTAGGGGTTTTCAAAATCAAACGCACTACAAGGTGCGGCTAACAATGGTGATCACGAAAACATGATTTATAACCAGTAAATTACACGATAGACCACCTAATTTATCCGAAACCCGAAACCCTTTTAACCCGTAATACATACATAGCATTTAAACATAATATACACGGTTAAAAATGGTAAAATCGGTACCTAAGTGTGCGGAATAACGAGTAGATCAAAGGTACGTAAGTAGATCGGAATGAAAACAGCTACAAATCACGAAAATTGCTCGAAAATTGCTACGTCGCAAATCGCCACTGGTACGTCGCAGGCTACGTCGCACGTGAATAGTGAATAGTGTGACGGTTTACGTCGCAGTCGAGACTATATATAGTCTAACCCTATGTGCGACGTAGGCTGGGACGTCGCAGGCGACGTAGAGCTGGACGTCGCATAGAGCAGTTTTGATGCAATTTTGACATTTTCAAACCGTTTAGTCGTTATTTTAGCAAATAATTTCCAAATAACTCGTGACTTGGGAAAAATAACGCAGAATAAAAATAAAGCATAAAACTAAAAACTCTTTTTGGTATTTTCTTTAATTTTACAAAAAGTAAAAAATAAACAAAATAAAATAACTAACACTCTATTTTTGGTTACGGAGTTGAGTTGTCTGATTAGGGATCATATCGGAATAACATGCATTTATTAGGAATAGTAAGTGTTATTTCGATCATCAGTATATTTGTCCACTTTAAATTTACGTGGCACATTTAAAACACCTGTTATAAAAATTATTTCAAAAACGATTATTGGTATTGTTTTACCACCTAAACACGTTACATCCGTGTCTGTGAGTTAAACTTTTATTGTGAGTATGAATATTAATTTTGAGAGACCTATTATATGATATACTGATAAACTTCAGTAAAACAAACACTGCATATTCACACAAGGTAGAGATTACAAGACCAAATTTATCTCGGTTTTCTCGTAACATACACTTGATATTTATATTTAGGCATACATCAAACCGACTATGAAGATACTAGTGGCCCCAGATCTGTACAAAGTACAATAGAGGGTCCCTTAGTATGAACATAACAAGTTTGAGACTATTTGCATAACTAATGGATTCAGGTCTGTATGTGAGTACAACAATAGTCACCATTAGTTAGGCGAATAATCATATTATCACTATATGCCCATTTTACATTTACATAATTATGACAGTGTATGATAGTACTTCCATTTATCAATTAAGACTTATGTCATACATCATATAACATTTTTCTCAAAGTAATAGACAAGTATTTAAATTACTTCTTAATATCTCAGAGACCGGTGTGTACCATGCCTACCAATACATCGTATGATGAAGATAATTTAGATAAAAACTGTTTTAAGTGTGTCAGATAAACCTACTGACACATCCAAGATAAACCTTAAAATTCCATTTTGTGCATGTCACCCGATGTACTATCATATCCCAAGTTGTTTACGGACACAACTTCAACGTCTATTTTAAAAATGTAGCAACCTTGCTTTTTCTTTAATACTAAAGAGTATAAAGAGTGGCTGTTGCGATATTTTTTTTTTTTTTTTTTTTTTTTTAAATTGAATTTAAAAACTTAAAAATCCAAGTCACAAATCATTTCTTTGACTGAAAGAACCTTAAACCTATCAGATTGACCAGTTCAATAAAACGTGATCGCAAAAAGGCTTTTGTGAAAAGGTCCGCACACTGCTTAAGGGTCTCTATATGTACGACATCTATAAGGTGTTTCTCAAAGCAATCCCGTATAAAGTGGAACCTAAGTTCAATATGTTTGGTCTTAGAATGCTGTACGGGATTGTGAGTTATAGATATAGCAGCTGTATTATCTATATAAATAGGAGTCATAGAGAGATTGAACCCGTAATCACGCAGCTGATGCTGAATCCAGAGAACTTGAGAACAGCAACTTGCAGCAGCAACATACTCGGCTTCAGCTGTGGAAATAGCAACCGCAGTCTGCTTTTTGCACTGCCAAGAAACTAAGCGCGATCCAAGGAACTGACATCCTCCAGTAGTTGACTTCATATCTATCTTGCAGCCACCAAGATCCGAATCCGAATAGGCAGTTAACTCGAAGTTTTTCTCGTTTGAATACCATAGACCCAGAGATGGCCTAAAAGCGAGATATCCAAAAATGCGTTTTACTGCCTTCATATGAGACACCTTCGGATTTGCTTGAAATCGTGAGCAGAGAGAAACAGCAAACACTATATCTGGTCTTGAGGCAGTCAGGTACATGAGAGAGCCTATCATTGAGCGATAGTCTTTCTCCTTGCAATCTTCATCGTCCTCATTAGGTCCAAGATTGTGTCTTGCTTCAATTGGAGTGCCGTAGTGTTTACAGTTGAGCAATTCATATCGCTTTAACATGTCAGTGACATATTTTGACTGGTGGATATATATTCCATTATCAGATTGCTCAACCTGTAGCCCCAGAAAGAACGTGAGTTCCCCCATAGCACTCATTTCAAACTCAGATTTCATCAGTCCTACAAAATCTTTGCACAACTGATCATTAGTTGATCCAAAAATAATGTCGTCCACATAGACCTGCACAAGTAACAAATCCGCTCCTTCCCTTTTGATGAAAAGCGTGCTATCAATCTGTCCTCTTTCGAAACCATTCTTCAGCAAGTACTTGGCAAGTCGCTCATACCAAAGTCGAGGAGATTGATGAAGACCATACAAAGCTTTCTTCAGTTTGCAAACATGATTAGGATGCTTTGGGTCTTCAAAACTTGGAGGTTGACACACATAAATCACTGCGTCGACATCTCCATAAAGAAAGGCACACTTCACGTCAAGTTGATATACGCGGAATCCTTTAAAAGAAGCATAACCTAGAAAAATCCGAATTGATTCCAAACGAGCAACAGGAGCGAAAACTTCATCATAGTCAATACCCTCTAATTGACTATATCCTTGAACTACCAGACGGGCTTTGTTTCGAATAACAGCCCCACGATCATCCATTTTGTTACGGAAAACCCAACGAGTACCCGTCAAGTGAGCACCCTTGGGTAGAGGAACAATATCCCAAACATTCATCTTGTTTATTTGCTGTAGTTCCTCCTGCATAGCCTCGACCCAAGATGGATCCTTTAAGGCTTGTTCAACCTTTTTAGGTTCAATTTGAGACAAATGACATGAATCGATATGTGCAATAAGTCCCAAAAGCTGCTGAGCTGAAGTCTGCTTTGCTTGCTGTCGTGTTTGAACAGATGCATGAGGATCACCAATGATATTATCAATGGGGTGATCCTTATGTATACGAGTTTCTGGTATGGCACCTGGCACAAGATTCACACCTAGATTGTTCAAATCTCCCTCAGTTTCGGGAGTAGCAGCAGACTCAGGAATGGCTATCTCTTCTTCTTCTACTTCATCTTCATGAGAAAATAAGTGAGAGTAGGCCATTGTTTCCTCCATTTCATCTTCTTCTTGAGGTTCCTCTAAAGGAGGCATATTTGGATCATATGGAAGCTCCTTTGTGTAGGTATAAACTGTTTTAGAAGGAGCAGCCGAAGATGATGGAGTAGGAGATGGTGTTGATGGTGGTGATTTGGTAGTTGTTTGTGGTTGTGTGGGTGAAGGTGTAGGTTGTGGAGGTGTAGGTTGTGGAGGTGTAGGTTGTGGAGATGTAGGTTGTGGAGGTGTAGGATTAGTTGGTGGAGGTGCGGGTGTTGCATTGGGAGATGGGTCGGATGGTTTATTAGTAACAGGTGTATCTTGATTAAGATCAAGCTCATGAAGTATAGAAACCAATTCTTCCGTTTCATCTTCTTCCGGAATATTGAAAGAGTTGAAGAGGTTTCCATAGTTGAAAAACCAATCCGGACCCGTTCCTTGAGGAGGTTCCGTATACCTTAAACATTTCACTTCAAAATGCTCCTCAATCTGATTCGATGATTTGTTAAAGACTCTTTTGTTCGGAGAGTTGACTGAATATCCAAGAAAAATCCCTTCAACAGCCTTATCACCAAACTTAGAAACTTTATCTTTTGTTATCATGATCAGGCATGGACACCCAAATGGTTCTAGGAACTGTAGATTTGGCTTACGGTTATTAAAAAGTTCATAACACGTTTTGTTCCTTTTCTTAACCGTGAGTACTCTGTTGAGAACATAACAGGCAGTATTAACTGCCTTAGCCCAGAATATGATTGGTAACTTGGAGTCAGCTAACATAGTCCGAGCTGTCTCGATTATTGTCCTGTTCTTCCTTTCTGCAACTCCATTCTGTTGTGGAGTCCTCGGAGCACTAAATTGATGCTCAATACCGCTTGTAGCACAAAACAATTCGAGAGTTGAGTTCTTGAACTCAGTTCCATTGTCGCTTCGTATCCTTTTCACCTTCAAGTTGCACAGATTTGCCAACTTGTCCAACAAATACACCAGAATCTCAGGAGCTTCCCCTTTTTTGGTCAAAAAATAAACCCACGAAAACCTTGAGTAGTCATCAGTAACTACCAAGCAGTAAGACCGACCACCAATGCTCTTTGTAGAAACTGGACCGAAAAGATCCATATGCAGTAGTTCCAATGGAGCATTTATGGAATTCACCTGCTTAGACTTATGGGACTTCTTACGTAGCTTTCCTTTATGGCAGGAGATACAGTCATCCATTAAAGCAAATGACTGTTTCGGAACTCCTAGCACTAGGTCATTTTTGGTCAAGAAATTCATTTTTCGGAAATGAATATGTCCCATTCGTCTGTGCCAAAGCAGTGATTCCTTTTCAGAAGCCTTAGACAAGAGACACGTATACTCGTTCGATGTCTCAACAGTTCTCATATTCAAAATGTATGTGTCATCCTTTCTTGGTGCTCTCAGTAACACCCATTCTTCCGGAATGACATAACCAGGCTTCAATATCACACACTCTGTCTTTGTGAACGCAGTTGTATAATCCTTATCACAGACCTGTGAAACACTTAGCAAGTTGTGCGTAAGCTGTTCCACGTAGTTCACATTTTCGAAACTAACATTGCCGTTAGTTAACGTTCCTCTTCCAGAAATAGTTCCCCCAGAATCTCCAGCAAAGGCAACATAACCTCCTGCATGTGGTTTAATATCCACAAGTAAGGATACATCGCCTGTCATATGTCGCGAGCAGCCACTGTCCAAATACCATTCACTATCTTTAACACGTTCTGACTGCTGCAACACACAAACGAAAGGAGATTAGTGAGAAACGGTGACCCAAGCCTTTACAGACTTAGGTCGACCGTGGTCATCAACAATAATCACGTCAGATAGGATTTTATCTTAAAACAAATTAGAATTTTTATCTGATGTGTTATTGTTGACGACTGAAGAGTCAACATCAGACTCTTTATGTTTCCAAACTTTTGAAGATTCGGAATCGGTAATAGAAGTAATGTTGGGCTTTTGAATTGGCAAAGATTTTTGCTCAACATTACTTGGTTTCGAAACAGGCTTGGGAGAGTTTGAGTAACGCCTAGGTGGAGATATAGAAAAAGAGTTTCTATAAACAGATGTCCTAGGCATCTCTCTCCCATATCGCTGATTTGACAGCTTTGGACATTCACGGATTAAATGTCCTTGTTTCTTGCAGCAGAAACAAGAACGAGTCTCAACAAAAGGTTGAGGCTGAGGAATTACCACAGGAGGTGGAGAAACATTTCTAGAACATGAACATTGAGTACACGTCCTAGAAAATGTTTGTCTTGGTTGAGAGGTTGAAGTTGATGGTTTATCATATGAAACATTTTCACTTACTAATTTACTAATTGTCTTGGTTGAGAGGTTGAAGTTGAACCTGGCTCTGATACCAGTTGTTTGTCCCTAACCTTGGATCTGGTACGAACCAGGTCAATCAATTGATGGCGGAAACAACAATTGACTAATCAAACAATCACACGAATAACAATACGCAATGAATATCAAACGAAACGTATTATATTCAGTAATAATCGGTCAGATTACAGAGATTTCGACTAATTGCGTTTAGGGTTTCGTCAACCCTAAAACAGAAAACATAAAACAAATTTATACAAAATCTGGCACCTGCGACGTCGCACGCTACGTCGCAGGCCCAAGCCCATGCGACGTTGACTACGTCGCAGGCCCAAAACCTGACGTCGCACCTGCGACGTTATGCGCTACGTCGCAGGAGTCAGGAAACACAAATCTAAATACAAACTACGAGCTAGACCAACTGACAGACACTAAACATGTACTAACAAAGGCACAAAGAGGTGACTATCATGGCCGACATAAATACGATCATCAGATGTAAAGTATCTAGAGGTGGTGTGTGGTGATCAATGTTTATTAATTAATGTTTGTAATCACTTATATTACATGATTTGGGAGATGAGATCCGATTGGTTGGTTAAGTTCATGGGTCGGTGGTATTGATTCATGGTTTAATTTTGCAAGGGATCTTCTAAGCAAATAAAGTTGGTGAGTTTTCATTGACTTGTAGTATATATTTATTTTGAGGCATATGCATGTTTCGTAGTTTAGTTTCATACATCAATTAGCTATATTGATGTATTGTAAGGATTCTTGAATGAGTAGTACAAAGATGACCATGTCCAGATTTTCGAAGTAGTAAAAAACGGCTGTTTTGACCTAGTATGTTTTCAGGCTTCAGCCAAAACACAAAAGTTGTAGATGTCGAAATTTTACTAATAGCCTCAAGGTTTCGGCCTCTAAAAAGTAACGTACGATTTTATAAAAATTATTTCGTAAACTGCAGTTAGGAGTGACAAATTTTGAGAAAACTTTTGTAAACTTAGTTCGGTTTGACCAAATTATTTTCTAATCATTATGGGAGTTGAGGATGTAAGATAAAGGTTTGAAATTGTCTGTAATAAAAATGATATTTTTTTATTTGCAAGTTGGGTTTAATTATTAGACTTAAAATGGGTTACGTTTCGAGTATATTTCAAGTGTTTTTGATTACGAGTTCGAGTGTTTTTCAATTGGTATTGCCTATGGATAAAAATCTATTATTTTATATGTC
Organism: Helichrysum umbraculigerum; assembly: GCA_949592205.1. NCBI lineage: Eukaryota > Viridiplantae > Streptophyta > Magnoliopsida > Asterales > Asteraceae > Helichrysum > Helichrysum umbraculigerum. The sequence continues at coordinate 33,232,204 of CATIUR010000007.1, read as the reverse complement.
AACCATCGATTTTCAATATCAAATATTATAGTATGTTTGTGTCATCATTGTTGTTTAAAACATGTGATGAAAACTGGACCAATCGACTAGGGTATTATACAAAAATAATTCTATGTTAATGTTCAAGATATTTATTTGAATTTAACTTGTTTGTAGGGTGATTTGGTTAGACGAGATATTTGGTTTATAGATTTAAGCACCGTTTAAGTGGACTTATTTGGGAGCGTTATTTACTTTGATAATCAAGGTGAGTTTTGCGGCCCCATTTTCTTTACTTATTTTCCGTTGGGGGAAAAGAATGCTCAAAATGATTTCGAACTGTTTCTTATGCTGTGTAAACTATCTGAGTTTTCTGATTTGGACATTATGATTGAATAAGTGACATTCTGATTGTTGTGGACTGATTGCTGATTGTTGTGGACTGATTGCTGATTGTTCGGATGAGTCTTGTGTCTTCGGGACCCTGACAACACTCCATATTTCTTACTAATACGGATATGATTATTGATAGTACTATCGGACGACGGTCCCACTGTTGTGATAGATACGTTATCCTTGAGTGAATATTATCCAGGAACGGAACGGATTGCTTATGGTGGATGAATTGGTTATCTTATGTGCTTATTTCATATCATATGTCCTACTTACTTATTATCACAGCAAACTGTATTTCTCGTGTGTTTTATTAAACCTGCAAACTCACCAACCATTGTGTTGACATTTTCGAGCATTTCTTTTCGGGGAAAACTAGTGGCACTAAGATCGAGGACAAGAAAACTTAGTGGACCTGTTAGGTTGCATTAAGTAGTGCTGCAAGACTTGTGATACGTTTGTTGCTGACATTTTGATTTAATTACGGGCATGTTGCCTTAACATTTGTTGAATACATTTATTGTTTATGACACATTGTTTCTTTGTTGGTGTGTATGCTATGACACGAACCGTCATTCGTGTTAATGACATCACAACACATTGATACTTTATATTTCATTTAGAGTTCTATATATTGATGTGTTGTGATCCGATCATTGTTGCATTCCGTTGTTTCTGCTTTAGACAAACAAGGCTCAGGTGAGTCTCATGGCCCCTATTTTACTGCTTTTCAATCAGGGGTGTGATATTATTGCTCGTTTTGTTTTACAAGTTGAACGCAAATACAAATAAAATCAAATACTACATGAGTTACTTCAACTAATCAATTTAAAGCCCTCCATAGCATAGTCTGGTAATACGTAGTAGTGTGAATGTTAGTATATGATATCATATAGGATTGACAATCCTCTTCCGGGTTAGCACGCACTAACTGGTCAAACAGACGTATTAGCATTTGGGAAGACGAGTGTAGATTAGGCACTCGTAGGAGGCAACCTCAGTTGGGTTTCCTTAATTGGGCCCGACAACTCAAGTTAAGCTCAGACTATGTGCTCATGATTGTATAACTTTTATTTTGCTTAATTGCTTTATAAATTCAATTATAAATCTTGCGATTCATACAAATATGTGTTGACATACAAACCTGTGAGCTCACCAGCGTTTCGCTGACCCATTTTAGCATGTATCATAGGTAACCAGCAGTAGGTTGGACTGCTCAATCAGGATCAATTAGCTCGAGTCAGCATGCAAACAATCAGAGATTTAGCTGCATTATTATATAGATTAATTATGTACTTAAATCTCTCAATTTCAACCGAGCTAATATAACTATATTTTTGATGTAAACTTTGACTTTATCAATACAAGTTGTAAAACAACGCATATAGAGTCATTCATTATATCTTATGTGCTTGTGATATGTAATTAGTCGCGCCCCGACCCGAACCACTTCCGCATCATAATTTGGGGGTGCGACAGATTGGTATCAGAGCCTAAGGTTATAGTGAACTAGGTTGCATTTAGTGGGCCTAGACTATGACCGTTAGGCAGTATTCCCTATTAGGTATAACTGGTTCAGTGATTACATCATACGAGTTTAATTTAACATAGCCTGATCAACTATGTACAATTAAATAATGATGATGTAAGATCTGAAAGTGGTTATGGCCAAACAGGATACACTAGTTGACTCTGACCTCGAGAGAAACTGGGACTCAAACAAGTATATGCTAGACACTCATTAGGCTATTATGTGATACTAAGTATACATAGGTAGGCCTCCATACAATCTTAGGCTATATTATATACATGTTATAGGCCTCACTTTCTCTAACACTTTGTCTCAGAATGGCAAACATACCACACAGTTCGTCACGCTCTTAATCAGGGTCACGAAACCCCAGAGTGGCTAGGAGGGACACCGGGTCGCCTCGGGCTAGCCCATACCCAACTCACCTTACTCTACCGGACTTAGCCGCTAGGGTACATCATCACGACCAACGACTCCACGAGATGGATATCAAACTGCAGGAAACTCGTGAAAACTGGAGACTCACATCAATGGAACGAATCAATCAAGTCTCTGAAGATCACGATAACACTGTCAACGCCATGGATACTCTTCAAAACCAAATGGGAGAAACAGTCGGGACCATGGAGGTTGTCCACAACCAAGTGATTGGCAACCGAAATGAGATCTTCGCCCTACAATCAAGGCTGCACCAGTGCGAGACACGTCTAAGGGAAACCGAGGACGCCCTCTGAATAGCTAACAGACTTGCAGAGTCTGTGGACCATCTCAACGCACTGCTGCCACGACTCAATCTACGTCAGAATTAGCTTAGGCTGAATCTGTACTCTACTATGCTTTCGTAGGATCTATGTAATTCTACCGGATGTAACAACTCCAGGCACTTTTGCAAACAACTATGTCTGTAACTCTTGAAGACTCGTAACTTGAAATCATCTATCATCTTTTGGAATTCAAAATATCAATTGACAATTTCCCTCAATTATTCTACGTTATTGATTTTTACATTATGATGTTTTATATTACCGTTTTTATATATACATCTATCTAAATTACCGTTCTAGTACAATTTCTTATGTACCTTTTGTTTCTTTCTTGAAGAATCATGCCGCCAAAGAAGAAGAGTTACAGTGACACCGAGCTTGCTGCTATCGTTTCTCGAGCGGTGGCCGATGCTTTGGCTGCCCAAGACTCTCAATGTAACAGTGTAAGTCCCTAGTTCTTAGGATCGATAACTTCGTTATCTGTAGTATTAAGGTACGGAATCCCTCAATACGGTGTTATCTTACTAATAACGAGTAAGTTCGTAATTGCGTATATTAAAGCTTAACTTTAAATGGTAAAACGTCAAAGCCTAGCCATTAGGTATAAGTTTTCTCTGGAAAACCTTGAGTTCGCAGGTTGAGAGTTGAATGCCAAAAGTTGTTAAAAGTGTTAACGATTTTCAAAGAGAAAATCGTTTAAATAGTATGTCTTGGCTCGGCTCGCATGGGCCGGCGAGTTCAGTCCAACTCGCAGCCCAAGTCCATTAACTCGGCTCGTCAGACACTTCCTGCGGATCCAGTTCTCATCTCGACTCGTTAGACTCGCGACCTGAGAACTCAACTCGCAGCAAACGTATTTATTTCGTATTTAATTATTCGTCTAACTTAACACAATAATATGTTTAACGAATATTACTAACAAAACAAATATTTATTTACAAATCTAAACCAATGTACAAATGTAATAATAATTACGCCAGTCCTATTTCAAGCTAGATCTGTTGTCACAATCTATGTCTCAACAGACTCCCCCTTGACAATAGCTCTAGCGTCTTTATCTTCACGCTGGTCTTTGGTCTTCATTTGTAAATCTTACTACCTGCGTAAATCTTCATCTTGATACAAGTTTTAACCATCAACTGATAATCTCTTGCTAAATTAGCCCATTCAATAGTCGTCAAAATCCTGTTCTCATTTAACTTTAACAGATCCTTTCTCGACATATTCATCAGGTGTCGATGATCATAAACTCTGAAGATTTCTCTTTCACCACCTTCAACCTCATCATCAGCTTCAACCATAACAGCTTCTCCAGTTCCTGAATCCACGTGCCAACTCTTCATATTTCCCAAAATATCCTGTGGCATTGTCTTAAGTGGAATCTACTGTATGCATCTAACAGCTGGATATATCTTTTTCCTTCTTCTTCTTCCAGTTCTTTGACTTTTCTCTTGTAGTTTCACAGTCTTCCCTTTTCTTGGCTTAATCTGTACAAACTTATTTGTACCAACTTCAGTTCTAATAATTCGTTCAACACGTTTAGCATAATCATCATTACTCGGATTATTTATCTCCAATCTAGCCAAGTCACGTATCTCATAACGTGGTAAAGAACTAAATACTGCAAGCTTTCGCTCAAAATATTGAACTCCATCAAACCTTTTGATAGCAAAAAGCTTCAGTTCAGAGTCAAAGTACCATCCAACAATCCCTTTACGAGGAACACGTTTTCCCGTAACATCTACTTCTGAAACTCCAACCTTCTTTTTCTATTTTGGAAGTTTCCTAAGAAAAACAGCAGGATTCTTGGTAGGAATCAAAGTTTCATCATTTTCAGAATCGGTTGAGTCATCGATTTCTTCATCTACATCGACAACCATTGGACCTTGTTCATTTTCCATAATAACTTCTGTCCTAGATGGGCTTACATGGTGTTCATCAATATTTGCATCTGGATCTACACCAATGTCTTGCACATTCTCAGGTACAGCAGTCCAATCAGTAGGTGGTAGAAATTCTCCATCCTCAAGATCAAAATCAATATCTTCATCTATCTCATCAAAAATATCATCTTCCGAATCAGATAGATCAAGCATTTCCATTCCTAGAGAAAAACATAAATACAAATATATTAATAATTCAAATTCTTCATTGATTTCCCTGAACCAATCTAAGAATTTCTTTATTAATCCTTTTGTATTATTAAACCTAATAATATAAACGCATTCTATATAACCTTTTAAATCTTTTATTGATTACCCTGAATCAAACTAAGATTTCTAAAGTCTTATGTCAAACACTTAGTAAATATTAATTAAATTTAAACTCTAATGTCTTGTGAACAATCAATATCACCAAACATTCAAGTTTACCATTAATTAACTTATATAATTTCCAAGACTTAATTGAACTGTTATATTTTCCAAAAACTTAACTTTCAATTATATCTTTAAATTATATATCATTTACCTAGTTATCACATTATTATCTTGTCAGTTATACAAACTCTCAAGTCTAAAATGCATATGTTATATAAAAATTTTGACCGCCGATATTAATCGGAACACGCCGCTCGACTACTCAATGAGTCGGAAGACTTTCGATCACTATTTTATCTTAACATATAATTATATAAACTTAAATTACATCAAACATATTTTACTTAAAATAATAATAACCTTAAGCCGAATATATTTACACAATGATATTAAGTTTTACAATTGTTCACAAATACTAACTACAGTCTATACTAAAGTCAAGCTAATGTCTCACCAGCTTCATCTTCAGTCTGACCTGTACCAGTACCAGAACCACTCGCACCAGCATTACCACCAGACTCCCTCTGAATCGTAGCTTGCTCACCAGTCTTTGAAGGACCGGTCTGCTCACCACTCGGTGCATTGGGATCATCGTCTCTGTCAGAGTCTCTTTTCCTTCTCAGCTCATCCTGCTTGCACGACTCCAGATATACCAATACCTCCCCCTGAGCAGACTGTCCTGAATTAACTCTCAACACCAAACGTTCTAAGTTATCAAGCTTCAGTCGCTGAGCAGTAAAATCATCAAGGAGTGTATTGTGAGTCTTCAGCAGTGTATTGTAAGCTTGACTCTGTTCAAGCACTTGCTGGCCAAGAGTAAGATTGTTCACAACCAACTCTGGAACCCTCGCAACAACCTTCTCTAACTCCTTCACTTTCGACTCCAAGGATGTAATCCTTTCAGCATCAGTCATAGGAGTGATAGGAATGATCGTCGGTCCAGGTGGTGTCAGCGAAGCAACATGTGACTCAAATGTACGCGGTGGAAGTGGCTGAGTCAAAGCTGTCTTCAGAAGATCAGCTGTAAATGTGCTTGCTGCAGTAGTCGGAATCGGCTCCGAACGTACTAAGTCAACAATCTCCTAAAATATTAGACAAAAATTAAATAAGTAATTGTTACAGATTACTCTGTCTCAATCTCTAATTAATTTTGTAATACTTGTAGTACTAAACTTAAATCTCATACCTTAGCAGGTACAGACATCGGCTCAGACTCTACCGATATCACCGTCTCGACCTGCGGTGTATCCTGAGTAACTGTCACAGAATTAACTGTCTCAGTTTAACCCCTGATAAACAACAAGTTAAGATTATCTAACTTTATATGATACTAACCTTCTCTTATGGTCAAATTCCTGGACCTCTCCCTCAAAGGAGTTTTAACCTCCTCAGGACCTTCCTCCAGAATACCCTTAACTTTTCTCTTCTTTTCTGAAATAGACGGAGGAGGAGAAGGTGTATTTTCAGAATCCTCATCTGAAGCCGTCTCACCATCACGACCTCAAGATGATCTAACAGGATCCTCAGCCGGTACAACAACTGATCTATCTAGCTGTCTCTGCTCCCCCTCAGGTATTGCAACCTCTGGGTTTGCAGCCTCAGCTTCAGCTACCTGTTTATATAATGATATTTATATTTATATTTAATAATGACATCGAACATCTAAATATCTATATTATTATACAAATGATATAATACCTGTTCCGGTGTAATTTCAAAGAACAGATCAATATCCCTCAACTCGGGATCTTGTGCCTCATCATTCTGATCTAGCACTTCCTGCACTACCTGTACAGCAATCTCAGCATCAACCTGTTGACCTGGTTGATCAGCTTGTATCAACACATCCTCAAGCAATGCCTGTGGCTCAGGTTGTGGAAGAACAGCAGCAGCAGGCTCTGGAACAGCAGCAGCAGGAACAACCACATCCAACCAACCATGATTTGGCGGTGCAACGTAGTTTGGGTCAATAATATACCCAAAGAGTGGTCTTACCTCAGGTTTTACCACTCCCTCTTTCCTCACTGTCTGCATAAACATGGCGTTATACCCTCGATGATCAATCGTATTAACCACTAGATGTGGTTCAGGTATAGCCAAATCCGGTAGACGCACACGGATAATCAACATACAAAACCTCGGGTAAACTAAAAACCGTGATCTAACAGAACCCGATATCTGTTTCGCAATCTCACCAAAAAGATAATCACAGAAACTGTATGGTTTATTATAAACCAGTGACAGTGCAGCCGATAAAATAGCAGGGCTTAACTCATTAAAGCCACCCTTCTTCGGTGCAAAAACTGTGTTCATCACGTTCCATAGAAACCTCCACTGTCCGATAACCAGAGGCTTCTGAAATTGACGTCCGCGTCTATCACCCGTATATCCCATGCGTCCGATAGCTCCCTCTATAAAATCCATGGGATACTCCACATCCCCATTCTCTTGTTCTTCTGTCCCTAGCTGCAATACCTCACGAAGATATCCAGCAGTAAATACAACCGTTTGTCCATTAACCGTATTCCTAATCTCTGGTGGGTTGACAGATTCGTCATATGCAATATCCGTCCAGAAATCGTTCAGAATCGCTTGAGAAATAGGTGGATTGGCCGTAATGGCGTATCGAATACGTGACCGTGCAAGAAAGCGAAGAATATCAGCAACCCTATCAGCCCGCTTGGCTTCAAGGTTCAGATCCACAATTATATTGTGTCCCTTGTCAAATGCTCTTGCCATATCTGTAAAATAAACACAAACAACAGATATAATTTTAATGCACAATTAAAAGACTTTAAACTATAACGTATTATGAATCTTAATTCATCTTACATCCTAGTTTAAATTTAAACTTATATATATAACTCGTTACATAAATAGTCTCAAGTCATATATGTAAAAATTTAACTTATAACTAAAATGTCGTAAGTCTAATAAAATACAAATCCATTACATAAAAGTTATTACTTAAAAAGTCTTAACATTTATATCACTACTTAAAAATAAAATTTATCTAAGTACTGGACTCGCATAAACTGGCCTTGCGAATCGAGTTCAACTCGGTTCGCATATCAACTCGCCAAATGGTCAACTTGCCTACCAAGTCGATTCACATATGAACTCGGTTCGCGAAGTCAACAAGTCAACTCACAATAGATTCTCAACTCGTTTCATTCCGGTATGCGAGTCGAGTTGAAAGCTCAACTCGTTCGATGAACAGCCGTCGCAAGTTGATTTTCAAAATCAATTAATCCTTTGATTTTAACGTGATCTATTGATTTATTTACGTTTATTAAGCATCGTTTAACATTAAACCTAACGATTCTTGCTAAACAAAGTCCTTAATCGACGTGAATCATTTCGTTTATAACCCGAAACCCTAAGTTTATGAAAACTTCGATTTCTCGTTATTTACACGGTGAAATCCGTTGCATTATACCTCAAACTATTCGTAAAGTGAAGATGTATAAAGTCTACTGATCAAAAACTCGTTCTTCGTACTCGAAAAATCGAAATCAAACGAAATATAGATTTTGCCTCGTTTCGCCGCTGAAGTGGATTCGCAAGCTTTAGTGAACTCGCAAATGATCTGGGTTCAGTGGGTTTGCTTGACTCGTTTGACCCCCTTTATACCTTAAACTCGCTTCGCACGTTTTAAACTCGATCCGCAGAGTTGGGTCGATTAGCAGGATTAAGTAATTTGCGAATTTAATTTGAAGTATAAATAAAACCCATTATTTTTACAAGTCTAAATTAAAACGTAATTTTTCACTTGTAAATTGTTACGTTTGTTCAACTCAAAAATATTCAGTATAATTTAATTCCGAAGGGTAAAACCTAATAAACACAGAAACTTAAATTAAACATAAACTAAAATTAGATAAAAACACAATTATGTAAACATTGGTATCAAGTACCAGTTTATTAATCACTTGAGCAAAACAAAATACATAAACAAAATGAATAAGAATTTATCTGCTTAGGGATCATATTAGAAAGAATAAGCAATTAAGTATTTATTTAAAAGTCTAAGCAGATTTGTAGTATACATACCTCATGAAATTCAAATAAATTACTTATAAAGTTACAACTAAATTCATCATTGATACATTTATATTTATAAAACTATATCTTAGGTACCTTTATCCACAAAGCATAATTAATAAATGCATTACTCACATAAAGTGAATATTTTAATTATAGACAGTTCAAGACGATTACCGGTATTATGATCCACATAAACAAATTATACTCAATTTTCTAAGCAATCACTTTATTGTTAGTATGAATATTATCAAGTGCTTCCTATTATATGACATACTGAAGAATTTCAAGTAAAACTCATAACACTGCATCATTAAATTTTCAAGGTAGTGGTTACTAAATGATGTATCTTTTTGAAACATATAACATACACTTGAATTTTTAAGGTTAGACAAATATCAAACATACTTTGAATATGCTATGTTATCTAAGTCTGTACGTAGTACAACAGAAGATCGCTTCTAGCGTAATTCAAAATATATTTGAGAATATTATTTTAATTAAAGGTTTCAGTTCTGTACTTAGTACAACAAAGTTACCAGTAATTAAGTTAATACCCATATTTCTACTATTTGTCACTTCAAATTAAAATGCATGATAACAGTGTATGGCAATATCATCATTCAACAATTAAGACTTAATATCATACATCATAGAATAGTAACACAAGATAATAAACAAGTAGTTAATTAACTTCTTAAGGCTTACAAAATTTCATATAATTTGCCTACCAGTACATCATATGATGAAGCCATCTAAAGTTTTCACTAAAACTAGACAAATTATAACTTGTGGATATAGGTGTATAATCAAATAAATATAAACACATACCTGATAGAACCGCTGTAGTTATAAAGTAACTTTATTTGAACCTACTACCATATCATACTTAGGGCGTAAGCTTATTATTGTGAAGCTTATTCTCCTAATGTACTATCATTTCCCTTAGTTTTTGCAGATAAAAACTTAAAAAATTTTTTAAAGAATATTATGTTTATATTCTTTAATGAAGGCGATTCCCCTTAGGTAACAAGCAAATGAATGTCATACGCCTTTTTTTTTTTTTTTTTTAAATGAACATAGAAATACTAACTATTACAAAAAAAATACCCTTGGAAGACTAATCACTCTGGATTTCTCATTCCATTTAGTTGAACCAACGTCTCAAATCTTGCTCTGTCGAACGCCTTTGTGTATAAGTCTGCTAAGTTATCCAATGATGGAACCTTAACTAACTTTATCAACTTCTTTTCAGCACAATCTCTAATAAAATGATGTCGAATATCAATGTGCTTAGTTTTACTGTGCTTCACCGGATTATTGGTGATCGACATAGTAGATTCGTTATCAATCATCATAGGAGTATTGGTTATATTTAACCCGTAATCCCGCAGTTGCTGTTGAATCCATAGAACTTGAGAGCAACAGCTGCCAGCTGCAACATACTCAGCTTCACATGTAGAAATGGCTACCGAGGTTTGCTTCTTGCACTGCCAGGATACTAATCTACCTCCTAGGAATTGACATCCTCCGGTCGTAGATTTCCTATTCTGATTGCATCCTCCGTAATCCGAATCAGTATAAGCTACGAGATCTAAGTCTCCATCAATCGGATACCAAAGACCCAGCTTAGGTTTCCCTTTGAGGTAACGAAAGATTCGTTTAACAGCTTGCATGTGTGACTCTTTCGGATTAGCCTGATATCTTGCGCATAAACAAACAGCAAACATTATGTCAGGCCTAGAGGCTGTTAGATACATTAGTGATCCGATCATGGCTCTATAAAGAGTTGGATCCACATCGCCATCACTCGATGTATCTGGACCTAGTCCATGATTGACTGGAATTGGAGTATTGTAGACCTTACTTTCATCCATCTTGAAGCATTCTAATAGCTCATATGTATATTTAGATTGATGAATAAAGAATACATCCTTCTTTTGATCAACTTGTAATCCTAAGAAGAAATTCAACTCTCCCATTGCAGACATTTCAAACCTTTTTCTCATGACTTTCTCGAATTGTTGACACATCTTTTCATCAGACGATCTAAAGATAATGTCATCAACATAAACTTGCACAAGAAGAAAGTCTTTCTTTTTCCACTTCACAAACAGTGTACTATCAATCGATCCTCTTGTAAATCCATTCTCAAGTAGATACGTTGATAGTGTTCCATACCATGCCCTAGGTGCTTGATGTAATCCATATAGAGCCTTCTTCAAACGATATACTCTATCTGGATACTCAGGATCAGTAAACCCTAGCGGTTGTGAAACATACACCAATTCTTCCACTTTGCCATACAAAAAGGCACTCTTAACATCCAACTGATACACTTTTATACCAAAATATGATGCGAATGCTAAGAATACTCTAATTGCTTCTAGCCTAGCAACTGGTGCAAACACTTCATTGTAATCTATACCTTCTTGTTGATTAAAACCTTGAACCACCAGACGAGCTTTATTGCAAGTAACGATTCCTTTATCATCTCTCTTGCACTTAAATACCCATCTAGTTCCAATTGGATATTCTCCCTTTGGTAGGTCAACCAACTCCCATACTTGTAATTTAGAGAACTGAGATAGTTCTTCTTGCATTGCTTCTACCCACGAGTTTTCTTTTAAAGCCATTTGAACATTTTTAGGCTCGACTTGTGAGATAAAGCATGAATATAGACATTGATTAGGAATCCCTGTCTCTTTCATTGCAGTATACAAGCTTTGGTATTCTAAATTCTCAGACGTACTAGCTCTGGATTGATGCCTAGTTTGAACCGGAGTATTAATATCACCGATGATGTTTTCAACGGGATGATTCTTACTCGTTCTAGTTGTGGTAACTGGTTCAACCGGAATCTCATCTTCTAAGTTAGTACCAATCTCTTCCAATGAAGGTATATCTTCCGTACGAGCAGAAGATATCCTTAAGTGTTTCAAAGGAGTAATTATATCATCAAACTTTGTAGAAAGATCATCAAGATCTTCTGTTTCTTGAGACTTATCCTCTGAAGATTGTTGTGACTCACTTGTAGAAGCTTTATCTGAGTCAACATTAGTCTTAATTCCAGACTGTTTAACACTTGATGTTGAAGTGGGACCAATATTCCCATCTTTAAACAATAAATGTTCAGCTATCTCTGAATCACTGACATAGTCACTAATAGGAACTTTAAATGATGGAAAAAGATCAGAATAATCAAATTGCCAATCTAATCCCTTATGAACATCCGGTGAGTAGCTCGTAACTTCAATATTATAAACTACCTCCAAACGTCATGTGACTTTATTAAAGACTCTCTTGTTTGGCGAATTTTGCATATAACCTAGGAAAAATCCTTCGTCAGCCTTCTCACCAAATTTTGCTTGATGCCCAGTCTTTAATATGGTGCATGAAACTCCAAAGGGTTCAAACCCCTTTAAGTTAGGTTTCTTATTGTTCAAAAGCTCATAACAAGTCTTGTTATGTCTCTTAACCTTAAGAACTCTATTAAGAACATAACATGCTGTATTCACTGCTTCTGCCCAAAAGATGACCGGAAGCTTTGAATCAGCAAGCATTGTTCTTGCAGCTTCAATCAACGTCCTATTTTTCCTTTCAGCAACACCATTCTGTTGAGGTTCATAAGGTGCACTGAATTGATGTAATATCCCTTTGCTTAAGCAATAGATATTCAACGTTGAATTTTTGAATTCTGTTCCGTTGTCACTACGAATACGCTTCACTCTCTTTTTATAGACATTCTCTACTAGATCAAAGAACTCAATTAGAATTCCTGGAGTTTCATCCTTTGATCCCAAAAAGAATACCCATGAGAATCTAGAATAATCATCTGTGACAACTAAACAGTACCATTTGCCACCTAGACTTCTCTTGCTTATAGAGCCGAAGAGATCCATATGTAGCAATTCAAATGGCGAGGAGATAGAGTTTTCAGTCTTAGGTCTGTGTGGTTTCTTGTGCTGCTTTCCTTTCATGCAAGGAACACACTTATCCTCAGACTCGAAACGCTTTTGTGGTACACCTAGAACCAAACCATTTTTGGTTATATAATTCATCTTTCTCCAGTTCAGGTGTGCCATTCTCCTATGCCATAATAGTGCGTCTGTTTCCGAAGCCTTGGATAATAAACATGTAGACACCATTGAAGAGTTAGGAACACCCATGTTGATAGCATAGATGTCCTTCTTCCTTGGCGCCCTCATCAATATCCATTCATCAGGAATTTTGAAACCTGGCTTCAGGACTAAGGCCTTAATTTCATTAAAATAAACTCGATGACCTTTATCACAGACTTGGGAAACACTCACTAGGTTGTGAGTTAGTTCTTCAACATAGTTCACATCCTCAAGAGTCAAAGTTCCATTTGAAACTTTTCCTTTTCCCGAAATTACTCCTCCTTTATCTCCTGCAAAATTTACTTTTTGCTTGAGACTTTCCTTGAAGTCCTTCAGTAGACTTCTTTCTCCGGTCATGTGCCTCAAACATCCACTGTCTACATACCACCAGCTGTCCTTGTTCACAGCATGCTCCTGCACATAACACAAAACACGATCAGTTATCAAGAGGGACCCAAGCCATTACGGTCTTGGTTTGTCCCTTATTATCAACAAACTTAAGCTCTTTAAAATAACCATCCTTCCCATCAGGAGCTTTAGTTACTTTCGAAGTAGCTTGAGTTTGTGGACGATCAGCCTTAAGAGGTGAATTTGAGGATAACCTCCTAGACACATAATTATGAGCTCTATTATGATAATTATAATTAAACTGATGTGATCGCGAAGTAGTACCACTCTCATAATGACTATGGCCTCTACTTGGAGTTCTAAACCTCGACGGTGTCACATCCCTAGGCTTATGGATAGAATTATCACTTTGAGTATATGGCCGTTTAGGTTTAGGTGGGGAGACACTATGTTTACCGTCTCTTTTAAGAATGTTAACAGGTTTATTACCTAACTTAGGTTTGGTATCTAACCTATCTACAGTCATACTAGAGTCGGTCTGTGTCTTTTCATTAATCACAAGCTTATGTGGTGTTTCAGGCTTTTTGTTAGGACAACACGAAGCCACGTGTCCCTTTTGGCGACACTTGAAGCATGACATCTGCTTGCGTGATTTAGGAACTTTTGCATTTCTACTCGTAGTTTTAGGCACTAAAGGTTCAGGTATTTGTTCCTTATTAACCTTATCATCAGTCTTAGCATCGTTAATCACTCCACCCGATACAAACTGTATTTTGGTGAAATGAGACACCTTACTATTTTCTGATAATTGGTTCTTAATAACATCCTTCTGTGCCTCTAACTTTTCCTGGTCATTAGTTACTAAAATCTCAGGATTAGCATCTGTCATTTCAGAATCTATCGAGTTACTAGTGTAATTGGCATTAAAAGGATGAGGTACATCATTGTAACCTATCCCAGTCTTATCCTTTACACTTCGTTGAGCATCTAGCATTTTATCCATTTCTAAAGTTCTGTAGGACTCAATCTTACGATTTTTTTCTACTAACTTATGCTTCAGCTCAGCTAACTCTCTATACCTATCAGCTATTGTTCGATTTAAGTCATCAATGTTCATATAGAGACCATCTATGATTATTGCTTTTTCATTTATGGTATCTCTAAGTGCAATCTTATCAGAACTATCAGACTTAATCTTATTCTTAAGATCTACCTTATCTGTACTTAACCTAAGGACATCACTTTTAGCTTGTTCAAGTTCAGATATTATAGTCTTATTAGAATCATTAAAAATGCTAACTTGGGATGACAAATTCTGATTAGACACGCTTAAGACACTTAATTGTGATTGTAGATCAGTAACTAGATAACAAACATCAGCAAGAGTAAGAATATCCAAACATACCCTTTTCTTGTCAGTTTGTACTTCAGCCATGCGTGCTACAAAGTCATCTGGACTCATATTAGCAGTTGAATCCATATACAGCACGTCATCATCACTTGCTTTCTCATGAATCTCTGGCACCTTTATTTCAACATCACTGGGCATATAGCTATTGGACTCAGCAGCTATCTCTTGATCTTCAATCTCAGCCATGAGTGCTTCCTCAGACTGAGCTTGCCAATCATAAGATCCATCCAACTGTTTCACAACTAAGGCTTTGGAAGCTAAGGTACTTCCCGAACCATGTTTGCTATTGCCAGTTTCAACCTTAGGTCTTTGACACTCACAAGCAAAGTGTCCATAACCTTGACAGTTGAAACACTTGATCTTGGTTTTATCAAACCCTGATCGATTTCCTACCACTTTTCTACCAGTTTTCTTCAAGAAATTTTTGACTCTCCTTGATAACATTGCAAGTTGATCCTGGAGATCTATTTCCTCAAGATAATCAGGGTCTATCTGATCATAGTCTTCATCAAACATAATCGGATCATTGATTTTACCCTGAATGTAGTTTTCATAAGACGCAACAAAGGATGCAAGGACAGATAACTGTTGCTCTGCAGATTTCACACTCATTAGCATCTTTTGATGTCCTTGAGTTGACTTCTCAGCAGGTGTACCTTTAGATTCATTACCTGATGAGGTAAGAAGGCACACATCATCCGTTATTATTTCACCATTTTCATAAGTATTACCCACTAAAAGTGCAGTGGTCGAACTAGATGAAGAAGTTGAGAGATTAGATTTCCCATGATATAGCCCAGGATTCTGAACCTGATCAGAATTAGTTTCTCTCGATTTCTTAGTGAAATCATAACCTTTTAGCTTGTCAATGACCTGCTCTAAGGTCATGGTTGCATACCTTTCATCGTTGTCTTTGAGCATTACACCATACATTTCCCACTTAGAAGAGTAGTAACAATCTCATGGTTGTCAAGCTCACTTAACAAGTGGTATAATCTAGTGATGTAAGCATCAAGATCTTCTCCTTTTAAAGCTTTTATAACAGTAAACTGTTTCTTAAGAAGATTCTTCGTGCCTGCCTTCACTTGAGGACTTCCCTCACATCTTTTTTCTAACGCTTCCCAGAGCGTTCTAGCAGTTTGAAAAGACTTGAGTTGATGGTTTATCTCCTTTGGTAAACTCATCTTAATTGCAGAATGGGATTTATTCTCCAATTCATAGTCCTTCTTTTGTTGATCGCTCATTCGGTTATAAGCAAGAGTAACAGTTGCATTATTAACCGTTTGAGTAGGTGCAGTGTATCCATTCTTGATACACATCCAGATCGACAAATCATGGAATATACAGTAAGATTCAAATCTATCCTTCCAGTTATAGTAATCTTCGATTTTCAACAATTTAGGTGGAACGTTTGATTTTCCCACCTCATGTTCCATCTCGATCATTCTACTAAGATCAGACATCTTAAAAACGTAAAGTAAACTGTTTCGCGAATTCAGAAGAACTCAATTCGCAAGACTCAGTTCAACTCGCAATCTCAGCTCGACTCGCAAGTCTCAGCTCGGATTGCTGTGATGTCGATTCGTAAGCGATTTCGATTCGCGAGAGATCTCGGTTCGACTCGCAAGTCTCAGTTCGACTCGCTAGTTCGACTCGGTTCGCAGGCTACGCTGAAACCCTAATCTCGACTCGCGAAACGGCTGGAAACCCGAAAAAACGAAAATTCAAGGTATTTTTTTACGATTTAGACAGAAGATTTCGATCGTAAACTAATCCTTAAATGTCCAGAGAATGATTTTGATCGTTAATATGTACTAATGCACGTATAAACGGTCCGAATCACAACGCAATTATCACTAAAACTCTCGAACAATCTCGTATTTAGCCCGAAAGCTCTGATACCAGATGTAAGTCCCTAGTTCTTAGGATCGATAACTTCGTTATCTGTAGTATTAAGGTGCAGAATCCCTCAATACGGTGTTATCTTACTAATAACGAGTAAGTTCGTAATTGCGTATATTAAAGCTTAACTTTAAACGGTAAAACGTCAAAGCCTAGCCATTAGGTATAAGTTTTCTCTGGAAAACCTTGAGTTCGCAGGTTGAGAGTTGAATGCCAAAAGTTGTTAAAAGTGTTAACGATTTTCAAAGAGAAAATCGTTTAAATAGTCTGTCTTGGCTCGGCTCGCATGGGCCGGCGAGTTCAGTCCAACTCGCAGCCCAAGTCCCTTAACTCGGCTCGTCAGACACTTCCTGCGGATCCAGTTCTCATCTCGACTCGTTAGACTCGCGACCTGAGAACTCAACTCGCAGCAAACGTATTTATTTCGTATTTAATTATTTGTCTAACTTAACACAATAATATGTTTAACGAATATTACTAACAAAACAAATATTTATTTACAAATATAAACCAATGTACAAATGTAATAATAATTACGCCAGTCCTATTTCAAGCTAGATCTGTTGTCACAATCTATGTCTCAACAAACAGTGACCAAACTTTTGACACCACCCCTGTTACTAAACCTTGTTCTTACAAGGACTTTCTTAGCTGCAAACCGTTATACTTCAAGGGCACGGAAGGTGCTATTGGTCTGATCAGATGGATGGAATGTATGGAATCCATCTTCAACCTCTGCAACTGTGCGGAGAACAACAAAGTCAAGTTCGCTGCTTACACCTTTCAGGAAGGTGCACTTACGTGGTGGAACTCCCACGCCAACTCTGTGGGCATTGAGATAGCTTGTCGTGCCTCCAGTGGTCGGACGGGTTTTAATCCGGTCGTTGAACCAACCAACCAGGATGCGCGGACAGGGTTTTAAATTTATAGAAAAGGGGAATCCTAAGTTGTATACTACTGACAGACCTAAAAGGGCAGCAAGTGGTATGTATGACTCAGGTGTCGTTCTTCAAACTACAACGGGCATGGGAGTCTAGGAAGTTTTATTATCTTTGGAGATTCAGCTAGGGTTTTTAAAAGCTTTTGGATAAGTTTGGTTTTTATAACTAAATACTAATTTAAATAAAGAAAATAAAACAAAAGAGGTTTGTACGGAGACTCGGTCAACAGAGGATAAGCGAGTGTTTACTATGATTTCGTTAAATGTTATTGATGAATAGTCAAGGGAAAGGCTACTAGATGTGATGACTAATCCAGAGAGGATAGAAACATAATTAATTAAAAGTATTGTACCTACGACCGTTCCGCGGCTTCCATACGTTTGTACTCCACCAATTGGCGTTTCCAGCACTATACCGAGTAATAGGGCGTTTTACGGTTTTTCCATTACATTAATTAGGGTTCCACATTACTCTCGCAGATTTCCTATATCTGAATGAGCTACAACTACCAACCTATTAAATATCTAACGTAGAGTTGTCCGCAATCAGATAAATAACATGTCACGTGGATAGCAGTTATAGAAGTCAGATACACCAGAAGTTCTCCCAAATGTACAGACCAATTTAACCGACGACTATCCTCGAATCCTGGTCCCCAGTCACAGTCATCAGAGACGTCTGTATCGTAGCGTGAATTGTTGATTGAACAAGAACACGAACGGGGATAATCCCGCGGACCAAGTTGGGATAATCGGGCTAACGATCAGTTAAATTGTTCAGCATTACAGATATAAATCATCACAACTATTCCATGCATGTTAATCTACTGTGTAAACCAATATTCTGTGTCTGAAAACCTAATTATACAGTTACTGATATGAACCACGAGGATAACTCTAGCATGCATCATTCCTAAGGCAACAATCAAACAAGAACATGCAATAGGGTGACACATAACAGAACACCATAAACCTAAGCATAGCAGATAACCAATAATCAGATCATAGATATCCCGAAAGTTCTCTCAAACATATATAACAGATAAACATGAATCTAACCTATCTCTAATCCTACGCTCCGTGTCTCTTATGATTTGTTTCAACCTAGAGAACACAGCCATACCAAGTTCATTGATCATCAAGTATAGAATAGGTAGAGAACGTACCACTAGTAATTGTCCAAGTTCTAGCAGGAAGCTTCTAACCACAGCATAGGTTGGATAGATAAACATTCGAGATTCAGTTTATGAGTTCATACACAGTTTAAAGTAACACGGGCAGAGTAACAGCATGGCATAAACATATTGACTATTCTAACATAACTACATCATAGTAAACACAAAGAAATGTCTAGCCTAACATTATATATCTAGCATACAATCCTAAACAAGCATAAACAAAGCAACACATGTTTAAAACCGGAAAGTAAGAGATATATAAATAGAACCTGATACGAATCTATTACAGACAGATCTTCGCGAATACAATGTCTTGGAGTGACTCCGTACAAAAGCTAAAAGCTACCTCTACCTAACTATCTCTCTAACTAGCTCAATTCTAGAGAGAGAAACTCATCTAGAGAGAGAAACTAGAGAGAGAGAGTGATGTGTGTGAGAGAGAAAGTGTAGGGAGAGAATGAAAATGAGAGAAATGGTATGTTGGTGAAGTGAGGGGTGTCCACTATTTATAGGCAAAGCATTAAATCACACGTACAACTCATGAAGCAGCACGTACAAGCAAACGAAGCACAATATGGGGGTGCAGGGGCCGTATACGGCCTTGTAAGGGCCGTATACGGTGTAGTAAGGGCCGTATACGGTCTCACAAGGGCCGTATACGGTGTGTGGGGCCGTATATGGGCTCTGTCTGATTTCGTTCGTTGCTTAAAACGTTCGTATCTCCTTCATTACGCGTTCGTTTGACCTGATTCTTTCGCCTATGGTTTCGTAATTCCGTTACGCTTCTAATGATGTCAATCTCATAGAAATTGGATGTGTAGAGCTCAGGCGTAGCTGAAATGACTTTTAGTGGCTCTGAAAGTGCAGTGTCTTCTCCGTCCTTTGGCCGTTTCACTTGATTCCAGATTTTTCCGTCTCGATTTTACCTATACAACAGATGGTAGAAGTTAGGAGGTGTGCCTTGACAGGAAAATGAGGTCGGAAGAATCAGCCTGTATAAAAATGCTGTGTTTTGTGTATTTTTAGAGTGTTTTCAGTGATTTTTATCACAACGTCCACTTTTGAACCACTTTAGTGAATTTTGGTAAATAATCAATGTTTTGGAATGTTTTCACCAAAGAAAGGTCCAAAATGTGAGGAATAAAGCTTCTAAAAACATTACTTTTTACGTCACATCAAGTTATCCCACACTTAGACGTTGCTTGTCCTCAAGCAACAACTCTCTGAAACATATTTTAAGTCATGTTTTTAGGGGCGAGTCAGAGAATATGTTCCGAGATTAGCATTTCCTCATATAAGCAAGTTACTTCTAAAAGTGTGGAGGAGGATAAGATGATCCTTCCATAAACAAGAAGAGATTCTCTTAGGCGTACATCCAAATCTCGTGATCTTGGAGTACACATGACTAGGCGATCTCACTAAAGGTGGTCACTCAATTCACTCAAAGTGTATCGGGTTTCCTATCAATCTAGCTCAAACGAAATCGCTCAAAATAGCCAGTCATGCTGCACTCATCGTCATAGGCTTGATCGAGAATCGGATCTCCACCACTTAGGTGAGGACGGTGCTAATTATCTCAAGACATTCAGAGGGTTGTAGTGTTTGGTGAGGGTGAAAGGTATGGATATTGGTTTGTTTGGTTGTGAGGGTGTTTAGCTTATCCTAAAATCACTGAGATTATGAACAACTTTATTTAGAACGGAGAGGAACGGAGAGTTGGTAGCTGTGTCGGTTTTTTCATGAAGAGCTATGCTTTGAAACTTTCAGCTTTATTTGCGGGCTATTTTCTTTTCTTTACTTTTTCTTCTTTTGTCTCTTTTTTTTTCTTTTCTTCAGAATTTCTTTTAGAAAATTTCCAAGGAATTTTATATTTTGAATCCTTTAGAAATCTTTTCCTCTATCTTGATCATTTTGATTATTTTCCAGGTGCTAATTTTTCCCGCACCATCGTCCTTCCAGTTCTCTTATGTGCTAATTTTCCCACACCATTTGTTGAGAAGCTTGATTTTGGAGAATGCGAATGAGTAGGATATTTGAAACAGATATTCTAAAAGGGTGTTCTTCATAACCTCAGAAATTCCAAGATAATTTTTGGGGGTAATTTTGGGAAGTGGGTGAAAATCAGGGTTTTGAAGAAACGAAAGGTTTAAGCTCAACAGGGTATACTAGGTGGATCTTCGATACTAAAAATGAGCATCGGAAAGGGTTTTGGGCTTGAAAAGATATGTAAGAAATGGGTTAAGTCCTAAGGAATGTCAAGGTCATTTAATTGCACCTATACCGCGTACGGTACACACCAATATGGTCTCGAAGCGTATGTCAAGAGCAAGTTCTAATTCAGAGATACAGACATCGGCACACACACAAGAAATGAAAGTGAAGCATTAAAGATGAATGCTTTTGGGCTCAAGATACCTCACTGCAAAGGGTTGTATGTGTCTAGTCATGCTCCTTTGATTATCACTTCTTGCTTAAGCAATTTCTACCTTATTTCCTTTAGGCTTTTAGAAATATCGTACTTATATTTTGAAAATGGTTTCTCTCAGTAGTATCTGAGACTCAAAAACTGAGTTAGACTCATTATTTTGAAAAATTTTGACCTTATTTTTGAAAAAAATTTTGAGAGAAAGATTGCTATTGGACATAAAAATCACCATTTAAGGTATTCTATACCTGCCATCCCACACTTAGAGGAACATTGTCCCTAATGTTCTCTTGAGTAGAGATTTTACTAGTAAAATCCCACACTTAGAGTTTGAACATGTAAGTAGATGTTTCTCAAGTGTTTTAATTTGGTCTGGAATCCCAGACTTAGTGATAAGTTTAGGATGAGGCACAGAAATTAAACGCACTAACATAGGCATAGTATAACATAATTGAAACGGGGAGAAAGGAACAGAGAGACTCCCCATTTGTGTTTACTGGAATAGATCAGGTTTGTGCAGGAGTGGTGCTAGTGAATTGCTGGATTTTAAGGACCAGGCTCGTTTAAGGTCATCCATTCAACACAAAGCTGAATTCTGCAATAAACAACGACACACATATCACAGTATCTCATCTAGGTAGCAGGTCTAAAGCGTAAGTACAGAGTCATAATACAGAAAGTAAATAATAAAGATAGAATCTAGTAATCATCAAGTAGGTCGTCAGTGTCAGGATCAAACTCTGCCTCAGCATCCCTGTCGAAAACAGAAGTCGGAGATGGAATGGAAAAATCCATAGTAGCCATAGCCTGACTCACAATCTCGTCAGTGGAAGTGTGGGTGACAGAAGTGTGAGCATCAAAAACAGCCAGAAGCTGCTCTATGAGGCTGCGATCTGGTGATGCAAGTCCTGTGGGCAATGCTGGATCAGGATCAGCAGCTGCAGCAGTGGTGCTAGTGGAAGGTCCGGCAGTAGAGACAACAGGTGGATCTGCAGGAGGAAAGAAGGACCATGGAGGTCGAGATGGTCCCGGATCTGGGCCAAGCCTGTAGGGAATGGCATCATGTCTCGGAATCTCGAGCTGCTCACAGATAGAGGACATGATGTCATGCTGGATGGAGAGTGTCCGGAAGAGGGCCCACGAAGCAGCTGGGTCAGCCGTAGTGATACCGTACTCGAAAGTAGGTACGGGGGCTGGCAAAGGTGATGAGGGCCTCTCATCGGGCAAATCCTCGTGAGTGATCGGGACATCAATCAGGTCCTCCTCAGTGATGGTCAGCATAGCCGCTCTCTGTGCTCTGCGTCTACGGGGTCTGTGTCGTCTGCCTGGTCTCGCAGCTACATGATCAGTGTCAACAGCGTCCATCCTGAAACAAGATAAAATAAACAGGTAATGCTAATAATGATAGTAAATGAATAATACTTATCTCAGATTTTGCAATTTGAAGTCAGATAAGTGGCAAGCCTGCAATTTTATTAGTTCAGAGACAACCATACTTAATAAAAATAAGCTAAGAAATAAAATAACAGAATTTAAATAAAGATAGGCTTGGGGTGCCTCCCAAGAGCGCTTGTTTTACGAGTCTCTAGCTTGACTCTTTGTACCTTTCTGTCAACTCACGGTGGTTCAAAGATAAAGACATCTTCCCTGATGGGAAAGTCTTCGAAGTAATGCTTTAAGCGATGACCATTAACCTTAAAATTACCTTCTGGTGCCTCGAGTTCAACTGCACCGTAAGGAAATACCTCTGCTACTATGAATGGTCCGCTCCACCTGATCCTAAACTTGCCAGAGAATTTCTTGAATCGCGAGTTGAAAAGCAGCACTTTATCTCCTGTTTTGAATCTTGAGGGCCTCAGCTTAGCATTGTGAATTCTCTTAGTTCATTCCTTGAAGCTTAACGAACTATCATATGCCTGATCCCTTAGTTCGGCTAACTCATTCAACTGCATTCGTCTATTTGCTCCAGCTGTAGAAATATCTAAGTTGCAGTTCTTCAAAGCCCAGTATGCTTTATATTCCAGCTCAATTGGTAAGTGACATGCCTTGCCATAAACTAGACGATACGGTGTGGTTCCTAATGGTGTTTTATAGGCGGTTCTGAATGCCCACAATGCATCATCTAATTTTTCAGCCCATTTGTTCCCATGATTACCAACAGTTCTTTCCAAGATTCTTTTCAAAGCTCGATTTGTTGCCTCAGCTTGCCCATTTGTCTGGGGGTGATAAGCTGTTGATGTCTTGTGATTGACACCATACTGTTGCAGAACTTTCATAAATTGAACGTTGCAAAAGTGTGTACCACGATCACTGATTATTGCTTTTGGAGTCCCAAATCGACTGAATAGCTTTTTGAGAAATTTGGTTACCACTTTGGCGTCATTTGTTGGGAGAGCTTGGGCCTCGGCACACCGGGAGACGTAGTCGACTGCAACTAAGATGTACTCTTTACCGTTAGATTTAGGGAACGGTCCCATGAAATCTAATCCCCAGATATCGAAGATTTCCACGGCCTGTATGTTTGTGAGTGGCATTTCATTCCGGGCTGTTATATTGCCTTGTCTTTGGCAGATATCGCAGCGTCTCACCAGATCGTACGCATCTCGAAATATGGTTGGCCTGAAAAAGCCGGCATCGTACACTTTTCTTGCGATCATGCTGGTACCGTGATGTCCTCCGGTAGGTCCATGGTGGCTTTGGTGTAAGATATGTTCTGCCTCTTTCCCATCAACGCATCTTCTAATGATTTGATCAGGGCAAACCTTATAGAGGAAAGGGTTGTCCCAATAGTAATATTTTATATCGCGGAAGAATTTTTGTCTTCGAGAGGTTGGCATTCCTTTAGGTACGACTTTTCCCACCAAATAATTAGCATAGTCAGCATACCAAGGATCATTTGTAGATCGTGACCCTTGATAGTATTTACCAACATGCATGAGCTGTTCTTCTGGAAACTGGTCTTGAATGTCTTTTTCGTGCAACTTATCAATTGAAGGATTCTCTAATCGGCTGAGATGGTCGGCCGCGACGTTTTCTGCTCCCTTTTTGTCTTTGATCTCGATGTCGAATTCTTGAAGGAGTAGAATCCATCGTATAAGGTGAGGTTTAGCATCTTGCTTCTTAAAAAGATATTTCAGAGCTGAGTGATCTGTATAGACAATAGTTTTGGACAAGATTAGATAAGAACGAAATTTATCAAAAGCAAATACTACCGCTAGCAGCTCTTTTTCTGTGGTTGTATAATTCTCTTAGGTGTCAGTGAGCGTTTTGTTGGCATAGTATATTGGTTGAAACTGTTTCTCCTTCCGCTGTCACAGAACTGCTCCGACTGTGAAATCACTGGCGTCGCACATGATTTCAAATGGGAGACTCCAGTCTGGAGCAACCATGATCGGTGCATGAACAAGCACATCTTTCAAATGATCGAAGGCCTTGAGACATTCGTTTGTAAAGACAAACGGAGTATCCTTTTCGAGGAGATGAGTCATAGGTCGGGATATCTTAGAGAAATCTTTGATAAAGCAACGGTAGAACCCGGCGTGTCCTAGAAAACTGCGGATGGCTTTGACAGAGGTGGGTGGTGGAAGTTTTCAGATAGTCTCGACTTTTGCTTTGTCAACTTCAATTCCAGCTTTGGATATACGGTGTCCTAAAACTATGCCTTCTTTTACCATGAAATGGCATTTTTCCCAATTCAGAACTAGGTTCGATTCTTCACATCGGGTGAGCATTTTGTTCAAGTTAGAAAGACAAGTGGTGAACGAATCACCGAAAACCGAAAAATCATCCATGAACACTTCCATGCATTGTTCAATCATGTCATGGAAGATTGCTACCATGCATCTTTGAAATGTCGCTGGTGCATTACATAAGCCAAACGGCATACGTCGGTAGGCAAAGGTTCCGTATGGACAAGTGAACGTTGTCTTTTCTTGGTCCTTTGGATCGAGAGGTATCTGAAAATAGCCGGAGAAACCATCCAGGAAGCAATAGAATTCGTTTCCTGACAATCTTTCAAGCATCTGATCAATGAACGGTAGAGGGAAGTGATCTTTGCGTGTAGCTTCATTTAGTTTCCGATAGTCGATACATACCTTCCAACCGGTGACGGTTCATGTTGGAATCAACTCGTTGTCTTCGTTAGCGATGACCGTCATGCCTCCTTTCTTTGGGACGACTTGAACTGGACTGACCCATGGGGAATCTGAAATAGGGTAAATTAAACCAGCATCCAAGAGTTTGATAACCTCCTTTTTCACCACGTCTTGAATCTTTGGGTTAACTCTCCTTTGCCTTTGAATAGAGGGCCTGAAGTCATTTTCCATTAAGATCTTGTGAGTGCAGTAATTTGGGCTGATCCCTTGTATGTCAGAGATTTTCCATGCAATCGCTTTCTTATGTGACTTTAGAATCTCAATGAGTAGTGCTTTCTCTTCGGGCTTCAGATCTTTGGATATGATAACCGGTAAGTGCGAAGTTCCTTCGAGAAAAACATATTCAAGGTGTGAGGGAAGTTCCTTTAGCTCCAATTCGGGTGGTTCTTCAGTGGAAGGCTTCATCCTTGCAATTTCGTCTCTTTTAAGCTCATCGTATGTTGTCTGATAATCTGACTCAACTGCAGGTGCCTCTGGAATGTTGGCTGATGCTATTTCAACCCATTCTATACTGTTGTAAAGCTCATTTTTTTTCTCAGCTCATATTTTACTTGGGAAGATTGAGATATTGCATTATCTTCAGTGATTATTTCTTTGTTGTCTTTTGTGAATGAGAATCTCTGAAACTGAGCTGAAGAAGATGTGGTAAAAGTAATCTCTGGTTTCAAGTTTTCACAACTTTCAGAAAGTTGCGGATCGGATGGTTCAAGCATTGACTCCATTTCCTTGAGAGTCTTCAGAATTTCTTCTTTAGAGAAAGATGAATCAGGAACTTCAGAATTTGGGCTTCTTCTCAAGAGAGTGACAGGAGTGGCTTGTCCAAGTGGTACAGCAGTGATAAATCTGTTGGGCTGTAAGTTGGAATTCTTTAAAGGTAATAGCACTTCCTTTGATGCAATGGATGGATCCGAGATAGCTGAGCATAGACCCGCACCTTCTTCACATATTTTCCTTGTTGTGATGACAGTGTTCGGAAGGGGATTAATGCTGCTTACTGCGAGGATTTCTTCCAGGTGTTCTTCAATTATTTCCTGCATAGAATCTACAAGACCAAGGTCTTCTCCCATAGGAAGTTTCATTAGTTTATCGACATTGAAGGTGACTTCCTCAGTTCCCACTCTAAGTTTTAAAGATTTTTCATTCACGTCAATGACGGCCTTGGCAGTATTTAGGAAAGGTCTACCAAGGATGAGTGGTACCTGAGCGTCTTCCTCAATATCCATAACAACAAAATCAACATGAAAGACGAATTTATCAACACGTACCATAATATCTTCAGCAATTCCTCGAGGGAGTTTAACTGATCTATCAGCTAATTGGATGGTCATACGGGTTGGTAAAAGTTCGCTTAATCCTAGTTTCCTATAAAGCGAGTATGGCATAAGGTTTACACTAGCTCCTAAGTCAGCTAAGGCGTTACTTATTTGAACATCCTGAAGGTAACAAGGAATAGTGAAACGGCCAGTGTCTCCTAACTTTGGGGGCAGTTCTTGTTGCATAATTAAAGAGCATTCTACGTCTAAGGGCAAGTTAACTATTTGTCTGAGTTTTTCTTTGTTGGATATAAGTTCTTTAAAGAATTTGGCACAACTAGGCATTTCAACTAAAGCATCTAATAATCGAACGTTTAAGTGTAGGCTTTTGAACATCTCTAGATATTTTCCGAACTGGGCTTCTTGTTTCTCTTTCTTAAGCCTACCAGGGAAAGGTATACGTGTTGGTTTAACTACTTCTGGGGTTTTGAAAGATTCTGGTTCAGGAGAGGTGACAGGAGTGTCAACAGGTACTGAATCAGTGGGTAGAGAAGAACTAGAAGGCTCGTCTAAAGGAATATCTTCTGATTTCTCATTCTTAGTCTCTTTTCCGCCTCTAGTGACAACAAGGATATCATCATAATCATAAGATGAATGATGAATAGCTTTGCTAATCGCTTCTTCTCTTTGCTTCTCCTCAACTTTTAAAAACAATCTTTTAACATTATCCTCCATGTTTTTAATTAAATCGTTTAAAATTCTGAGCAAATAATCAATTTGGTTTTGAAAATCAACAATTTGTTTGTTTTTATTATTTTGCTCAACAATGAAGTTATTGAAAATTGTATTGTTTAGACAAGAAGACAATTGAGAAGAAGTAGAGGGTGTAGAGGGAACTAACAAATGAGAGATAGATTGTTTGGATAACCACTGAGTGAAAGGTTTTGAATGAATGATTTGATCAATGGTTCCAGATGTGGCGAGAACATCTTCCTTGGGCTTCGAGCGTGAGAAGAGCCGTTGAGGTTGCTTCTTAGATTTGGAAGAGTCTTGCCTATCCTTAACAACTTTAGAGATGGATTCGAGTTGAGTTCTTAAAGTGTCGAACGCTTGAGTAGAAGTGTCTTTGTCTTCTGAGGTTGATTCATCAAACTCCAAGTCATGTTGGTGCATCGTTATCGTCTCAATCAACTTCCAGGCTTCTTCTGACGTATGTAGCATGAAATTTCCGGATGAAGCAGCATCGAGGGTTTGTTGGTGATGAGGATTCAGATTGTTGTAGAATGTGCAGACCAGATTCGTTTCAGCCAACTGATGATTCGGACATCTTCCAAGCAGATTCTTAAAGCGTTCCCAAGCTGAGCTTAATGATTCAGTAGTTTCTTGACGAAAGTTAATGATTTCATTTTTGAGCTTGGTTTGTAGGGACGGAGGGAAAAACTTAGCTAAGAACTTAGTAGCCATCTCCTCCCATGTATGAATCGAATTGGGTTCGAGTTCATAAAACCATGTCTGAGCTCGGAAAGCTAAAGAATAAGGAAACAGGTGACTTTGACACTGGATCCGGTTTGTTCAAAAGAGTTGGAAAGGTTGATGAACTTGTTAAGATGGGCGTTTGGATTTTCAACCGAAAGACCATGAAACTGACACTGCGATTTAAGTAATTTAATGAAGTGTGGTCTGATTTCAATGGTTTCGTCGGTTGGTGATACGATTGGTCCTCCTCGTCCCTCTAGCAGTGGTTGGGTTGATGAGGCGAGAGTGATACGATTCGCCATAACTTGTTTTAGAAGAAAATAGGGTTTTGGAAAAGATAGGTTTAACTAAGAACGGGAAATTAAAAACTAACTAACCTAGGGATAAAAACTGTAACTTCCAGATGATATTGATCTTCCGTAAGGATCGCTAAATAACTAAGATAACAAAATTCCTAAAATCGGTCGTTGTAGTCCCCGGCAGCGGCGCCAAAAAAGCTTGCCGTGCCTCCAGTGGTCGGATGGGTTTTAATCCGGTCGTTGAACCAACCAACCAGGATGCGCGGACAGGGTTTTAAATTTATAGAGCAGGGGAATCCTAAGTTGTATACTACTGACAGACCTAAAAGGGCAGTGTTGGCGCCCGATCAGGTCGGTGTCGTTAACAATTACTAACCGGGCACCAGCAGTGGGTTGTTTTATATTTGTAATGGCGGGGCCTAAGTTTTCCCTAACAATGCTAATCCTAAGGGTGAGCAAGTGGTAGGTATGACCTAGAGTCGTTCTTCAAACCGACTGAATTGAAACTAAGGCGTGGCAGATTAGGGCTTTCAAACTAGTGAAGGGTTTATAAAATAGTGGAGGAGTTTTGGTTTTTATATTAACTAACTTAGGCAAGTAAATAAATAAAAGCGAAATAGAAATAAAACGTAAAGCAGATAAAATAAAGATAGTGTTTGCTGAGACTTTGTTAATTAAGTTATGGGATGATATTTGGAGAAACTGTTTTGAAAGATGTGTGTTAATTGTTACTCTTGGATACTTGTGATGTAAACACTAGATTCCCTACTAATTGAAATTCCGTTAGCATGTCACGCCGGGAGCTACGTTATGGTAACATTACAAAGTATCTAGAATAATAAACAAAATCTTAATTATGGTTTAACAATACTTTCATATGAACGGATAACTGAACCTTAAGGTACTAGACATAATTGAATCATATAACGATTCCTCGTCATCCTAACAGATTCGTATATATAAAAAGTTCATTTATGACTTTAAACCAGCCCTTGCTTAAGACTACCCAATAAATCCCCTAGTTATCCACAGCGTTCCTCACTTTAAGTGGTTCCGCCGCTTCAAACCTTGGCCATGTCTTGTCCTATGATAATCCCCCATGTAGCCTTGCGGTTCCATAGTTTCATACCTTTGACAAATTATATTGACACAGATAATTGACTACCTTTTAATTGGACGTCATAAAAAGGTGTTGCAATCACGTTTATTGGTGGAAAGGCGATAGATTAATTCGAAGTTTTAAAGTCTATTTAGAAAGGTTAATTAAACTAGGTTTCTCATTTTATATATATTAGTCCGTAATATAACTACCTTCGGTCATTACGCAACTTCCACGTATTTGTACTACACCTAAAGTGTTTCCAACGCTATACTAAGTAACAGTCGAATAGGGGCCATCATATTACTTCATAATATTGTATCGTTTCGTAATATGACTACCTTCGGTCGTTCCTCAACTTCCATACATTTGTACTCCACCTTGAAGTGTTTCCAGTACTATATCGAGTAACAGTCGAATAGGGGCCGTCATATTATTTGACGATAATTAAAACCGTTTATATTTTACAACTATGATGATCCTAAGGCAACAATCAAACAAGAACATGCAATAAGACGATCAAAGCAATATTACCGATCTTTAATATTTAATTATAAATCATCCCATAATTAACTAACTACATCGCAAACAAACACAACAAGTATACTACTCTCTAATCATGGCAATAACTAAATCTAGCATAATCAATATAAACGTAATTAATTGAGATAGATAAGGATAGAAAGAACCAGGATTAAATGCGGGAGAAAGTAGACTTGAATTAATTGACACAATTCCGAGCATACACAGAAGATTACAATGCGTTTCTTACTTTCGTTCTACTTTGAACAAGCTTCCTAACTAGCCTAATACTAATCTTGAAGTAATACAAAAGAATGAGAAAGTAAAGAAAGAAAGAAATATGCTTAAAGTGTGTGCATATGGTGTGTCTTACAAATGAATCTAAGCAACCTATTTATAGGTGAGTTTTGACTCACATTAGCACCATGAGGTGCATGTTAGAAAGCTTTCCAAAAATGGTGTCTACAACACGAAAAGTAGGCGCACCGGGTACCGTACAACACGAAAAGTAGGCGCACCAAGTACGGGTTTTAACCAAAAAAGGAAAGCGAGACGGGGGGGGGGGGGGGGGGGGGGGTGGCCAGCCGGCGGCGTCACTGTAGCAGCCGGCGGCGGCACTGTAGCAGCCGGCGGCGGCCGGTGGCTACCCGCCCCGTTTCGCTTCGTTTCTTGATTCGTGCGTATTTTCTTCGTTATGCGTCCGTTTGCGTCGATTCTTTTTTTGTTGGATTCGTAATTCAAAAACAAAGATTTTGATATAAGATAGGCCCTGAGATGAGGTCCCTAGCTCCAGATATTGCGTGTGAATCATTTGGATCTTCCGACGGGCGTAGAATCTTCATTCTTTATCCGTTTTAGTTGATTCTTCTTCTGTTGGATTCGAATTTTGAAAACGAACATCTTGGAAATAATGGATGTTGGTGGAGGGCACTTTAGTCTTGAAATCTCATTTTTATGCCTCGAATCTTCAAACGTGTGTGGAATCTTCGTTTTTCATCCGTTTTGCTTGATTTTTATCGTGCAACCTTGTTTTGACCGTCTTGACATAATATCAATGATTTGAACCATATTTGATTTCAAAATGCCAAGAATCGTTCTAGAATGAGAGAGATATCGGTAGTAAAAACGTGACTTTTTACGCAATATCAAGTATCCCACACTTAGAACTTTGCTTGTCCTAAAGCAAACTAACATTCAACATAGATAAAAATAAGCAGATAATGAAATATTTTAAGGCGGAACGTTTTACTAAGGGGGTTTTGGAAAAGTAAAATACTTGTTCTTTAAAAAGGAAAGATTGTAATCTTTAGGAGCATGCTCGTGATCTTTGATCTTGGATACATGACTAGGCGATCTTCTCATGGTGGTCACTCAAATCACTCAAAGTGTTTAGGGTTTCCTATTCTATTATATCAATCGCTCAGAACGCCAGTCATGTATCGTTTATCGTCATAGGCTTGATCGAGAATCAAATCGTTACCTTTTTGGTGAGCGTGAAGTCGATCTAGCCACAATCATTCTAGGTGAGGTGATGTAGGGTTGATGGAGTGAGGTGTTGGTGATATGAGAGGGGGTTTTGTGTTGATTTTTTGGGTTTCTTTTTGGTGAAGCGGAAAGCTGAAATTTTTGAATTTTCGGGAGATTTGACGCCTTTTTCTTTTGGGAGGAGTCTTTTTCTCCATTTGACTTTCTTTTCTTCGAATTTTCTAAGATATATTTATTTTTCGACGTCATATCCTTAATACTTCTCTTTTTTCATATTTTCTATGAAGTTTGAGGGATGCTTTTGAGTGGGTAAAGGGGGGTAACGTACTTATTTTTGGGTGTATGGATGGGTTCAAGAATGACGTGATTCGATCTCCTTTTTGATTCATCAGTTCGGATTCGAAATGCATAGCAAGAGCAAGTTCTGATTCTAAACGCATACATCGGCACAATCAAGAATCGAAAAAGTGAAGCATTAAAAGTGAATGCTTTTCATATGGCTCAAAATACCTCACGAATCGAAAGTTGGGTTGTTGTGTGCTTAGTCATGCGATGCTCTTTATGGGATTACTAAACTTGTTTTTCAAAAGAATATGTATTTTATTTTTCATTCTTCCCCAAAGTAAATCATTCTTTGTTTAAAAATTTTCATTTTCAGCATATTTTTAACTCAATTTTGAAAAATTTTGTTTACTTTTATGGAGAAGCAAGGTCTTATAAAGAGCAGCGAGTTTAGAATCAAGTATATACCATTATCCATTTAACAGTAGTGCAACTACTGCTATCCCACACTTAAAGGAACATCGTCCTCGATGTTAAACTAAGCTCATAATGGGGTAAAAATCCCACACTTAGGATTTGAAACATCTTAGACGTATTCTTTTAGCGGTGTGTTTTGGGTTTGAATCCCACTCTTAGTGATAAGCATAGTGGATATGGTATATTTAAAACGAATGAAAGGGACTAGTAAAGAAGTACTCCCCAGTAGTTGCAGTGTATGCGTTTGCCGAACTTCGTCTTGCTGGGTTCACTCTTGATCAAGTCTTCTTGTGATTGGTCTCGTAGGTATGAACACGTTGGATATACTTTTCTTAATTCCGTTGCCGAAAACTTGATGTTTGATGCGGCGCCAAAAACTTGATGCGTCGGTCTTCTTCGTATATCCAAGTGTGAAAGATAGTCGGAAACTTCCTCACTTATTGGAATGTAAAATTGCAGAAATGTAAACACGGGTTGCCTCCCGAGAAGCGCTCTTTTAAGGTCGAGAGCTCGACTTCTTTTCTCCTAGCTAGATGGAGATGAATGCATCCATGGGATCCCCTTTGTTGATGTTGTGGGCCCTAGGTTGCGGAAAGGTGTATTGAGGTGGATAGATTTTCATGAAATGATTGACTACTATTATAATCAATTCAAATGGACTATCTCTCGATTCTTCCTTGTAGTTCTGAAGATGCTCTGAAGTTGTCCTTGCAAGTCCGTGAAGTTCGAAGGTGATGTAGTCGAATGCTTTAGTGACAGTCCCACTAGGGTCGGTCATAGTGGTTGTGTCTGTCTTAACAACCTCTCTTGGCGGTGGGTTCTGCCAGAGAGAGCATACAAACGCCAAGAATTGCAGTTTTATGCCTTCAAAATTTTTGGTCTTGGGTTCTCCGTTGAATCTTCTGATGGACGTGCACAGGTCCTCTATTTGCCGGTGCTGATGGTTGTTGAATGGAAAGTCGGATTATGAGAAAACTAGAATAAGCTGACAAAGTATCTCCTTGCATCCTACTTTTTCGTTGTTGAATCTCCTTTAGATGGATCGTAACAGAAGTAGCGATATCAAGTGATGATTCATATGTAATCCTAAAGGGTCGTTCGCGCCTTGATTCCTCCCAAATGAGATCACTAAGTTCTTCAATCATTGACTCAATTTGTTTTTCCATAGTGGAGTTGATAACCATAGATCCGCTTTCCTTGGAGCTGAGGTGATCTTTTCTACTTAGCAAGTTAAGCAATGATGTGAGGTCATTCATCATTGAAATGTCGGCACGACTGCTCGGATGTCTAGTAGTCTCTTTCATATGCGCTCTAATGGATCCTAACATCTCCCATTGCGTTGAGGTAAATGGGATGTTAGATCTTTTAAGGGCATTGTAGATCCTAGCGTAAGTCCGTTTCTGTTGTAGACAGAATTGCAGTTCAGCAGGGGAAAGAGCAAGCATGTTGACTATGCTACTTATTCCTCCTACTACTTTGTCAAATCTCTGGATGAATTCTTCGAGCACTTTGTGTTCTATGATGGTTTGCGGTTGGTATCTTGTGCGTTTGGAATATTCCTCCAGTGTTTCTCTTCTCATGGGATGGTTGTGGTTACTTTCCGCCATTTCTTCCGTGGTAAATGGATTAGTTGGCGGTGTGCTTCTTTTGTTTTCTTTTTCAATCTTTCTCGTTCTGATCAATTCTTCCATCGTTGGGTTGTTTGCTGATGGAGATGCGTTTTTCATCTCTTGTCCTATTCGTCGGAGGACAATCGGGAAATATGGCGTGATTGCCATTTCCTTGCTAGATTTACTTTCACTTGTTGACTTTGCAGTTTCTTCGTCTCTGGCGGTCTTCATGGAGATCATGTACATATCGGCTTGCTCTCCAGCATTTGGATTGTCGATATGGAAAGTGATGGTTTCTCCCTGAGACTGCAAGCTGATGGTTTGTGCGAAGACGTTGATGATTGCCTTGGCCGTATTCATGAAAGGTCTTCCTAGTATGATTGGGATGTGTACGTCTTCCTGCATATCCATTATTACAAAATCTGTTGGGTAAAGAAATTTGTCAATCCTAACTACAACATTTTCAGCTATTCCCCTAGGGTATTTGACCGAGTGGTCAGCAAGCTGTATGGTCATTTTGGTAGGTCGAATATTTTCTAACTCAAGCCTCTTGAAAAGCGAGTATGGCATAAGATTAACACTAGCTCCTAAATCGGCAAGAGAACAGATGATGCCTGAATTGTAGATGGAAATAGGGAGAGTAAAACGTCCGGTGTCTCCGAGTTTTTCAGGAATGGTATTGTTAAGAATAGCTGAACATTCCTCGTTCAGCGGGACATTGGGTACTTCGGGTACCTTATCCTTGGTTGTAAGAAGTTTTCTGAAGTACTTTTTGGAGTGAACTTCAGAGGCGGTATCTAGGAATTTCCTATCAAGCTTAAAAGACTTAAGCTTGTCGGGTCGTTGTTTAAGACGAGCCGGAAATGGGATTTTCCTATTTGGTGTAGACTCTAAATCCATTTTCGATGGGACAATAGGTGGTTCCTTCACCGGAGAAGAAATCGTAGGTGGGCTATGTGCTACCTGAGTGTCTTGAATATGGGAAGCCTCCTTATGGCAACTAGTTGGACTATCCTGAGGTTTAGCGTTAATACACTGTGCTAATTGTCCTAGGATGAGATCAGCTTGGTCTTGTCTAGCCGAGATTCCTTGAATGACTTGTATCAGGGTGTCGTCAAAACTAGAGGTCTGTGAAGGAGAGGGTTCGGAAGGTTGAGGTTGGTAAGTTAGTGGGTTATTCCTAGGTGGGTTAAAGGAAGGGTTAGTATTGGGCGGAGTTAGATGAGACTGAGGAATTTGGGCTGAGTGGTTCAGATTAGCACAATTAAGGCAGGTTTGAACTTGACAGACTTGTTGTGGTTGACTTTTCAATTCCTTAATCTCCTTGGTTAGGTCTGCCACTTGCTGAGTGAGGGTTTTGATAGCTTCATTCCCGATTGTAGTAGGTGAATTCACTAGCGAGGGGTGATTTTCACTGTTCCAGTCATGGTTGTGTATTGTCATTTCCTCAATAAGGTTCCAAGCTTCATTTTCCGTACAGTCTATGAAACTACCTTGAGAGGCGGTATCAAGTAAAGGACGGTGATGTGGGAAGAGACCATTGTAGAAAATGCGCAACTGGTCTGAACGCTCAAAACGATGATTTGGACATTTCTTAAGCAATTTCTTAAAGCGCTCCCATGCATCGAATATTGATTCATCATGCACTTGACGAAAGTTTATGATGTTGGACCTAAACTTGGCTTGTTTTGATGGGGGGAAATATTTGGCCAAAAATTTGGTTGCTAGTTCTACCCAAGAGGTTATAGAGTTAATCTTTAGTTCCTCAAACCAGGTTTGTGCATTGAGAGTGAGTGAATAGGGAAATAGGTATAAATAGACTATGTCCTGATTAACACCAATCGGCTTAAAAGAGTTGGATAAGGAAATGAATTTGTCAAGGTGGGAGTTGGGATCATCATTTGGTAGGCCACGGAATTGACAGAGATTTTGGACTAACTGAACAATGTGTGGCTTTAACTCGAATGATCCTCTACCAATTTCCGGATAGATGATTTGTCCTCCTCGACCTTCAATCAAAGGTTTAGAGTCTTCAGCGAGAGTGATATGTACAGCTGTCATAGTCTCGTTGGCAGGTGGTTGACTAGTTGAATGGATAGGGGTGGTAATTTATAAAAGTAGTAAAAGGAAGGAAAAACAAAGAAAGAGGTAGGGGTTTAAGGAATTCTAAAGGTTCACTAGTAAGTAAGTTCGTCTTAACGCCTAAGGATCGTACATTTGGTTCCCCGGCAGCGGCGCCAAAAACTTGTTGGCGCCTGATCAGGTCGGTGTCGTTAACGATTACTAACCGGGCACCAGCAGTGGGTTGTTTTATATTTGTAATTGCGGGGCCTAAGTTTTCCCTAACAATGCTAATGCTAAGGGTGAGCAAGTGGTAGGTATGACCTAGAGTCGTTCTTCAAACCGACTGAATTGAAACTAAGGCGTGGCAGATTAGGGCTTTCAAACTAGTGAAGGGTTTATAAAATAGTGGAGGAGTTTTGGTTTTTATATTAACTAACTTAGGCAAGTAAATAAATAAAAGCGAAATAGAAATAAAACGTAAAGCAGATAAAATAAAGATAGTGTTTGCTGAGACTTTGTTAATTAAGTTATGGGATGATATTTGGAGAAACTATTTTGAAAGATGTTTGTTAATTGATACTCTTGGATACTTGTGATGTAAACACTAGATTCCCTACTAATTGAAATTCCGTTAGCATGTCACGCCGGGAGCTAGGTTATGGTAACATTACAAAGTATTTAGAATAATAAACAAAATCTTAATTATGGTTTAACAATACTTTCATATGAACGGATAACTGAACCTTAAGGTACTAGACATAATTGAATCATATAACGATTCCTCGTCATCCTAACAGATTCGTATATATAAAAAGTTCATTTATGACTTTAAACCAGCCCTTGCTTAAGACTACCCAATAAATCCCCTAGTTATCCACAGCGTTCCTCACTTTAAGTGGTTCCGCCGCTTCAAACCTTGGCCATGTCTTGTCCTATGATAATCCCCCATGTAGCCTTGCGGTTCCATAGTTTCATACCTTTGACAAATTATATTGACACAGATAATTGACTACCTTTTAATTGGACGTCGTAAAAAGGCGTTGTAATCACGTTTATTGGTGGAAAGGCGATAGATTAATTCAAAGTTTTAAAGTCTATTTAGAAAGGTTAATTAAACTAGGTTTCTCATTTTATATATATTAGTCCGTAATATAACTACCTTCGGTCGTTACGCAACTTCCACGTATTTGTACTACACCTAAAGTGTTTCCAACGCTATACTAAGTAACAGTCAAATAGGGGCCATCATATTACTTCATAATATTGTATCGTTTCGTAATATGACTACCTTCGGTCGTTCCTCGACTTCCATACATTTATACTCCACCTTGAAGTGTTTCCAGTACTATATCGAGTAACAGTCGAATAGGGGCCGTCATATTATTTGACGATAATTAAAACCGTTTATATTTTACTACTATGATGATCCTAAGGCAACAATCAAACAAGAACATGCAATAAGACGATCAAAGCAATATTACCGATCTTTAATATTTAATTATAAATCATCCCATAATTAACTAACTACATCGCAAACAAACACAACAAGTATACTACTCTCTAATCATGGCAATAACTAAATCTAGCATAATCAATATAAACGTAATTAATTGAGATAGATAAGGATAGAAAGAACCAGGATTAAATGCGGGAGAAAGTAGACTTGAATTAATTGACACAATTCCGAGCATACACCGAAGATTACAATGCGTTTCTTACTTTCGTTCTACCTTGAACAAACTTCCTAACTAGCGTAATACTAATCTTGAAGTAATACAAAAGAATGAGAAAGTAAAGAAAGAAAGAAATATGCTTAAAGTGTGTGCATATGGTGTGTCTTACAAATGAACCTAAGCAACCTATTTATAGGTGAGCTTTGACTCACATTAGCACCATGAGGTGCATGTTAGAAAGCTTTCCACAAATGCTGTGTACAACACGAAAAGTAGGCGCACCGGGTACCGTACAACACGAAAAGTAGGCGCACCAGGTACGGGTTTTAACCAAAAAAGGAAAGCGAGACGAGGGGGGGGGGGGTGGCCAGCCGGTGGTGTCACTGTAGCAGCCGGCGGTGGCCGGTGGCTACCCGCCCCGTTTCGCTTCGTTTCTTGATTCGTGCGTATTTTCTTCGTTATGCGTCCGTTTGTGTCGATTCTTTTTTTGTTGGATTCGTAATTCAAAAACGAAGATTTTGACATAAGATAGGCCCTGAGATGAGGTCCCTAGCTCCAGATATTGCTTGCGAATCATTTGGATCTTCCGGCGGGCGTAGAATCTTCATTCTTTATTCGTTTTAGTTGATTCTTCTTCTGTTGGATTCGAATTTTGGAAACGAACATCTTGGAAATAATGAATGTTG
This sequence comes from Helichrysum umbraculigerum, assembly GCA_949592205.1. Lineage (NCBI taxonomy): Eukaryota > Viridiplantae > Streptophyta > Magnoliopsida > Asterales > Asteraceae > Helichrysum > Helichrysum umbraculigerum. Next base: position 33,193,770 of record CATIUR010000007.1, on the reverse strand, counting down.
ATGGAGGGCACTTTAGTCTTGAAATCTCATTTTTATGCCTCGAATCTTCAAACGTGTGTGGAATCTTCGTTTTTCATCCATTTTGCTTGATTTTTATCGTGCATCCTTGTTTTGACCGTCTTGACATAATATCAATGATTTGAACCATATTTGAGTTCAAAATGCCAAGAATCGTTCTAGAATGAGAGAGATATCGGTAGTAAAAACGTGACTTTTTACGCGATATCAGGCAGCAAGTGGTATGTGTGACTCAGGTGTCGTTCTTCAAACTACAACGGGCATGGGAGTCTAGGAAGTTTTATTATCTTTGGAGATTCAGCTAGAGTTTTTAAAAGCTTTTGGATAGGTTTGGTTTTTATAACTAAATACTAATTTAAATAAAGAAAATAAAACAAAAGAGGTTTGTACGGAGACTCGGTCAACAGAGGATAAGCGAGTGTTTACTATGATTTCGTTAAATGTTATTGATGAATAGTCAAGGGTAAGGCTACTAGATGTGATGACTAATCCGGAGAGGATAGAAACATAATTAATGAAAAGTATTGTACCTACGACCGTTCCGCGGCTTCCATACGTTTGTACTCCACCAATTGGTGTTTCCAGCACTATACCGAGTAATAGGGCGTTTTACGGTTTTTCCGTTACATTAATTAGGGTTCCACATTACTCTCGCAGATTTCCTATATCCGAATGAGCTACAACTACGAGCCTATTAAATATCTAACGTAGAGTTGTCCGCAATCAGATAAATAACATGTCACGTGGATAGCAGTTATAGAAGTCAGATACACCGGAAGTTCTCCCAAATGTACAGACCAATTTAACCGACGACTATCCTCGAATCCTAGTCCCTAGTCACAGTCATCAGAGACGTCTGTATCGTAGCGTGAATTGTTGATTGAACAAGAACACGAACGGGGATAATCCCGCAGACCAAGTTGGGATAATCGGGCTAACGATCAGTTAAATTGTTCAGCATTACAGATATAAATCATCACAACTATTCCATGCATGTTAATATACTGTGTAAACCAATATTTTGTGTCTGAAAACCTAATTATACAGTTACTGATATGAACCAGGAGGATAACTCTAGCATGCATCATTCCTAAGGCAACAATCAAACAAGAACATGCAATAGGGTGATACATAACAGAACACCATAAACCTAAGCATAGCAGATAACCAATAATCAGATCACAGATATCTCGAAAGTTCTCTCAAAGATATATAACAGATAAACATGAATCTAACCTATCTCTAATCCTACGCTCCGTGTCTCTTATGATTTGTTTCAACCTAGAGAACACAGCCATACCAAGTTCATTGATCATCAAGTATAGAATAGGTAGAGAAACGTACCACTAGTAATTTGCCAAGTTCTAGCAGGAAGCTTCTAACCACAGCATAGGTTGGATAGATAAACATTCGAGATTCAGTTTATGAGTTCATACACAGTTTAAAGTAACACGGGCAGAGTAACAGCATGGCATAAACATATTGACTATTCTAACATAACTACATCATAGTAAACACAAAGAAATGTCTAGCCTAACATTATAAATCTATCATACAATCCTAAACAAGCATAAACAAAGCAACACATGTTTAAAACTGGAAAGTAAGAGATATATAAATAGAACCTGATCCGAATTTATTACAATGTCTTGGAGTGACTCCGTACAAAAGCTAAAAGCTACCTCTACCTAACTATCTCTCTAACTAGCTCAATTCTAGAGAGAGAAACTCTTCTAGAGAGAGAAACTAGAGAGAGAGTGATGTGTGTGAGAGAGAAAGTGTAGGGAGAGAATGAAAATGAGAGAAATGGTATGTTGGTGAAGTGAGGGGTGTCCACTATTTATAGGCAAAGCATTAAATCGCACGTACAACTCATGAAGCAGCACGTACAAGCAAACGAAGCACAATATGGGGGTGCAGGGGCTGTATACGGCCTTGTAAGAGCCGTATACGGTGTAGTAAGGGCCGTATACGGTCTCACAAGGGCCGTATACGGTGTGTGGGGCCGTATATGGGCTCTGTCTGATTTCGTTCGTTGCTTAAAACGTCCGTATCTCCTTCGTTACGCGTTCGTTTGACCTGATTCTTTCGCCTGTGGTTTCGTAATTCCGTTACGCTTCTAATGATGTCAATCTCATAGAAATTGGATGTGTAGAGCTCAGGCATAGCCGAAATGACTTTTAGTGGCTCTGAAAGTGCAGTGTCTTCTCCGTCCTTTGGCCGTTTCACTTGATTCCAGATTTTTCCGTCTCGATTTTACCTATACAACAGATGGTAGAAGTTAGGAGGTGTGCCTTGACAGGAAAATGAGGTCGGAAGAATCGGCCTGTATTAAAATGATGTGTTTTGTGTATTTTTAGAGTGTTTTCAGTGATTTTTATCACAACGTCCACTTTTGAACCACTTTAGTGAATTTTGGTAAATAATCAATGTTTTGGAATGTTTTCACCAAAGAAAGGTCCAAAATGTGAGGAATAAAGCTTCTAAAAACATGACTTTTTACGTCACATCAAGTTATCCCACACTTAGACGTTGCTTGTCCTCAAGCAACAACTCTCTGAAACATATTTTAAGTCATGTTTTTAGGGGCGAGTCAGAGAATATGTTCCGCGATTAGCATTTCCTCATATAAGCAAGTTACTTCTAAAAGTGTGGAGGAGGATAAGATGATCCTTCCATAAACAAGAAGAGATTCTCTTAGGCGTACATCCAAATCTCGTGATCTTGGAGTACACATGACTAGGCGATCTCACTAAAGGTGGTCACTCAATTCACTCAAAGTGTATCGGGTTTCCTATCAATCTAGCTCAAACGAAATCGCTCAAAATAGCCAGTCATGCTGCACTCATCGTCATAGGCTTGATCGAGAATCGGATCTCCACCACTTAGGTGAGGACGGTGCTAATTATCTCAAGACATTCAGAGGGTTGTAGTGTTTGGTGAGGGTGAAAGGTATGGATATAGGTTTGTTTGGTTGTGAGGGTGTTTAGCTTATCCTAAAATCACTGAGATTATGAACAACTTTATTTAGAACGGAGAGGAACGGAGAGTTGGTAGCTGTGTCGGTTTTTTCATGAAGAGCTATGCTTTGAAACTTTCAGCTTTATTTGCGGAGCTATTTTCTTTTCTTTTCTTTTTCTTCTTTTGTCTCTTTTTTTTTTTCTTCAGAATTTCTTTTAGAGAATTTCCAAGGAATTTTATATTTTGAATCCTTTAGAAATGTTTTCCTCTATCTTGATCATTTTGATTCTTTTCCAGGTGCTAATTTTTCCCGCACCATCGTCCTTCCAATTCTCTTATGTGCTAATTTTCCCACACCATTTGTTGAGAAGCTTGATTTTGGAGAATGCGAATGACTAGGATATTTGAAACAGATATTCTAAAAGGGTGTTCTTCATAACCTCAGAAATTCCAAGATAATTTTTGGGGGTAATTTTGGGAAGTGGGTGAAAATCATGGTTTTGAAGAAACGAAAGGTTTAAGCTCAACAGGGTATACAAGGTGGATCTTCGATACTAAAAATGAGCATCGGAAAGGGTTTTGGGCTTGAAAAGATATGTAAGAAACGGGTTAAGTCCTAAGGAATGTCAAGGTCATTTAATTGCACCTATACCGCGTACGGTACACACCAATATGGTCTCGAAGCGTATGTCAAGAGCAAGTTCTAATTCAGAGATACAGACATCGGCACACACACAAGAAATGAAAGTGAAGCATTAAAGATGAATGCTTTTGGGCTCAAGATACCTCACTGCAAAGGGTTGTATGTGTCTAGTCATGCTCCTTTGATTATCACTTCTTGCTTAAGCAATTTCTACCTTATTTCCTTTAGGCTTTTAGAAATATCATACTTATATTTTGAAAATGGTTTCTCTCAGTAGTATCTGAGACTCAAAAACTGAGTTAGACTCATTATTTTGAAAAATTTTGACCTTATTTTTGAAAATTTTTTTGAGAGAAAGATTGCTATTGGACATAAAAATCACCATTTAAGGTATTCTATACCTACCATCCCACACTTAGAGGAACATTGTCCCTAATGTTCTCTTGAGTAGAGATTTTACTAGTAAAATCCCACACTTAGAGTTTGAACATGTAAGTAGATGTTTCTCAAGTGTTTTAATTTGGTCTGGAATCCCACACTTAGTGATAAGTTTAGGATGAGGCACAGAAATTAAACGCACTAACATAGGCATAGTAAAACATAATTGAAACGGGGAGAAAGGAACAGAGAGACTCCTCATTTGTGTTTACTGGAATAGACCAGGTTTGTGCAGGAGTGGTGCTAGTAAATTGCTGGATTTTAAGGACCAGGCTCGTTTAATATCATCCATTCCACATAAAGCTGAATTCTGCAATAAACAATGACACACATATCACAGTATCTCATCTAGGTAGCAGGTCTAAAGCATAAGTACAGAGTCATAATACAGAAAGTAAATAATAAAGATAGAATCTAGTAATCATCAAGTAGGTCGTCAGTGTCAGGATCAAACTCTGCCTCAGCATCCCTGTCGAAAACAGAAGTCGGAGATGGAATGAAAAAATCCATAGTATCCATAGCCTGACTCACAATCTCGTCAGTGGAAGTGTGGGTGACAGAAGTGTCAGCATCAAAAACAGCCAGAAGCTGCTCTGTGAGGCTGCGATCTGGTGATGCAAGTCCTGTGGGCAATGCTGGATCAGGATCAGCAGCTAGAGTAGTGGTGCTAGTGGAAGGTCCGGCAGTAGAGACAACAGGTGGATCTGCAGGAGGAAAGAAGGACCATGGAGGTCGAGATGGTCCCGGATCTGGGCCAAGCCTGTAGGGAATGGCATCATGTCTCGGAATCTTGAGCTGCTCACAGATAGAGGACATGATGTCATGCTGGATGGAGAGTGTCCGGAAGAGGGCCCACGAAGCAGCTGGGTCAGCCGTAGTGATACCGTACTCGAAAGTAGGTACGGGGGCTGGCAAAGGTGATGAGGGCCTCTCATCGGGCAATTCCTCGTGAGTGATCGGGACATCAATCAGGTCCTCCTCAGTGATGGTCAGCATAGCCGCTCTCTGTGCTCTGCGTCTACGAGGTCTGTGTCGTCTGCGTGGTCTCGCAGCTACATGATCAGTGTCAACAGCGTCCATCCTGAAACAAGATAAAATAAACAGGTAATGCTAATAATGATAGTAAATGAATAATACTTATCTCAGATTTTGCAATTTGAAGTAAGATAAGTGGCAAGCCTGCAATTTTATTAGTTCAGAGACAACCATACTTAATAAAAATAAGCTAAGAAATAAAATAACAGAATTTAAATAAAGATAGGCTTGGGGTGCCTCCCAAGAGCGCTTGTTTTACGAGTCTCTAGCTTGACTCTTTGTACCTTTCTGTCGACTCACGGTGGTTCAAAGATAAAGACATCTTCCCTGATGGGAAAGTCTTCGAAGTAATGCTTTAAGCGATGACCATTAACCTTAAAATTACCTTCTGGTGCCTCGAGTTCGACTGCACCGTAAGGAAATACCTTTGCTACTATGAATGGTCCGCTCCACCTGATCCTAAACTTGCCAGAGAATTTCTTGAATCGCGAGTTGAAAAGCAGCACTTTATCTCCTGTTTTGAATCTTGAGGGCCTCAGCTTAGCATCGTGAATTCTCTTAGTTCGTTCCTTGAAGCTTAACGAACTGTCATATGCCTGATCCATTAGTTCGGCTAACTCATTCAACTGTATTCGTCTATTTGCTCCAGCTGTAGAAATATCTAAGTTGCAGTTCTTCAAAGCCCAGTATACTTTATATTCCAGCTCAATTGGTAAGTGACATGCCTTGCCATAAACTAGACGATACGGTGTGGTTCCTAATGGTGTTTTATAGGCGGTTCTGGATGCCCACAATGCATCATCTAATTTTTCAGCCCATTTGTTCCCATGATTACCAACAGTTCTTTCCAAGATTCTTTTCAAAGCTCGATTTGTTGCCTCAGCTTGCCCATTTATCTGGGGGTGATAAGCTGTTGATGTCTTGTGAGTGACACCATACTGTTGCAGAACTTTCATAAATTGAACGTTGCAAAAGTGTGTACCACGATCACTGATTATTGCTTTTGGAGTCCCAAATCGACTGAATAGCTTTTTGAGAAATTTGGTTACCACTTTGGCGTCATTTGTTGGGAGAGCTTGGGCCTCGGCCCATTTGGAGACGTAGTCGACTGCAACCAAGATGTACTCTTTACCGTTAGATTTAGGGAACGGTCCCATGAAATCTAATCCCCATATATTGAAGATATCCACGGCCTGTATGTTTGTGAGTGGCATTTCATTCTGGGCTGTTATATTGCCTTGTCTTTGGCAGATATCGCAGCGTCTCACCAGATCGTACGTATCTCGAAATATGGTTGGCCAGAAAAAGCCGGCATCGTACACTTTTCTTGCGGTCATGTTGGTACCGTGATGTCCTCCGGTAGGTCCATGGTGGCTTTGGTGTAAGATATGTTCTGCCTCTTTCCCATCAACGCATCTTCCAATGATTTGATCAGGGCAAACCTTAAAGAGGAAAAGGTTGTCCCAATAGTAATATTTTATATCGCGGAATAATTTTTGTCTTCGAGAGGTTGGCATTCCTTTAGGTACGACTTTTCCCACCAAATAATTGGCATAGTCAGCATACCAGGGATCATTTGTAGATCGTGACCCTTGATAGTATTTACCAACATGCATGAGCTGTTCTTCTGGAAACTGGTCTTGAATGTCTTTTTCGTGCAACTTATCAATTGAAGGATTCTCTAATCGGCTGAGATGGTCCGCCGCGACGTTTTCTGCTCCCTTTTTGTCTTTGATCTCGATGTCGAATTCTTGAAGGAGTAGAATCCATCGTAGAAGGCGAGGTTTAGCATCTTGCTTCTTAAAAAGATATTTCAGAGCTGAGTGATCTGTATAGACAATAGTTTTGGACAAGATTAGATAAGAACGAAATTTATCAAAAGCAAATACTACCGCTAGCATCTCTTTTTCTGTGGTTGTATAATTCTCTTGGGCGTCAGTGAGCGTTTTACTGGCGTAGTATATTGGTTGAAACTGTTTCTCCTTCCGATGTCCCAGAACTGCTCCGACTGCGAAATCACTGGCGTCGCACATGATTTCAAATGGGAGACTCCAGTCTGGAGCAACCATGATCGGTGCATGAACAAGCTTATCTTTCAAATGATCGAAGGCCTTAAGACATTCGTCTGTAAAGACAAACGGAGTATCCTTTTCGAGGAGATGAGTCATAGGTCAGGATATCTTAGAGAAATCTTTGATAAAGCGACGGTAGAACCCGGCGTGTTCTAGAAAACTACGGATGGCTTTGACAGAGGTGGGTGGTGGAAGTTTTGAGATAGTCTCGACTTTTGCTTTGTCAACTTCAATTCCAGATTTGGATATACGGTGTCCTAAAACTATGACTTCTTTTACCATGAAATGGCATTTTTCCCAATTCAGAACTAGGTTCGATTCTTCACATCGGGTGAGCATTTTGTTCAAGTTAGAAAGACAAGTGGTGAACGAATCTCCGAAAACCGAAAAATCATCCATGAACACTTCCATGCATTGTTCAATCATGTCATGGAAGATTGCTACCATGCATCTTTGAAATGTCGCTGGTGCATTACATAAGCCAAACGGCATACGTCGGTAGGCAAAGGTTCCGTATAGACAAGTGAACGTTGTCTTTTCTTGGTCCTTTGGATCGAGAGGTATCTGAAAATAGCTGGAGAAACCATCCAGGAAGCAATAGAATTCATTTCATGACAATCTTTCAAGCATCTGATCAATGAACGGTAGAGGGAAGTGATCTTTGCGTGTAGCTTCATTTAGTTTCCGATAGTCGTTACATACCCTCCAACCGGTGACGGTTCGTGTTGGAATCAACTCGTTGTCTTCGTTAGCGATGACCGTCATGCCTCCTTTCTTTGGGACGACTTGAACTGGACTGACCCATGGGGAATCTGAAATAGGGTAAATTAAACCAGCATCCAAGAGTTTGATAACCTCCTTTTTCACCACGTCTTGAATCTTGGGTTAACTCTCCTTTGCCTTTGAATAGAGGGCCTGAAGTCATTTTCCATTAAGATCTTGTGAGTGCAGTAATTTGGGCTGATCCCTTGTATGTCAGAGATTTTCCATGCAATCGCTTTCTTATGTGACTTTAGAATCTCAATGAGAAGTGCTTTCTCTTCGGGCTTCAGATCTTTGGATATGATAACCGGTAAGTGCGAAGTTCCTTCGAGAAAAGCATATTCAAGGTGTGAGGGAAGTTCCTTTAGCTCCAATTCGGGTGGTTCTTCAGTGGAAGGCTTCATCCTTGCAATTTCGTCTCTTTTAAGCTCATCGTATGTTGTCTGATAATCTGACTCAACTGCAGGTGCCTCTGGAATGTTGGCTGATGCTATTTCAACCCATTCTGTACTGTTGTAAAGCTCATTTTTTCTCAGCTCATATTTTACTTGGGAAGATTGAGAGATTGCATTATCTTCAGTGATTATTTCTTTGTTGTCCTTTGTGAATAAGAATCTCTGAAACTGAGCTGAAGAAGATGTGGTAAAAGTAATCTCTGGTTTCAAGTTTTCACAACTTTCAGAAAGTTGTAGATCGGATGGTTCAAGCATTGATTCCATTTCCTTGAGAGTCTTCAGAATTTCTTCTTTTGAGAAAGATGAATCAGGAACTTAAGAATTAGGGCTTCTTCTCAAGAGAGTGACAGGAGTGCCTTGTCCAAGTGGTATAGCAGTGATAAATCTGTTGGGCTGTAAGTTGGAATTCTTTAAAGGTAATAGCACTTCCTTTGATGCAATGGATGGATCCGAGATAGCTGAGCATAGACCCGCACCTTCTTCACAGATTTTCCTTGTTGTGATGACAGTGTTCGGAAGGGGATTAATGCTGCTTACTGCGAGGATTTCTTCCAGGTGTTCTTCAATTATTTCCTGCATAGAATCTACAAGACCAAGGTCTTCTCCCATAGGAAGTTTCATTAGTTTATCGACATTGAAGGTGACTTCCTCAGTTCCCACTCTAAGTTTTAAAGATTTTTCATTCACGTCAATGACGGCCTTGGCAGTATTTAGGAAAGGTATACCAAGGATGAGTGGTACCTGAGCGTCTTCCTCAATATCCATAACAACAAAATCAACAGGAAAGACGAATTTATCAACACGCACCATAATATCTTCAGCAATTCCTCGAGGGAGTTTAACTGATCTATCAGCTAATTGGATGGTCATACGGGTTGGTAAAAGTTCGCTTAATCCTAGTTTCCTATAAAGCGAGTATGGCATAAGGTTTACACTTGCTCCTAAGTCAGCTAAGGCGTTACTTATTTGAAATCCTGAAGGTAACAAGGAATAGTGAAACGGCCAGTGTCTCCTAACTTTGGGGGCAGTTCTTGTTGCATAATTAAAGAGCATTCTGCGTCTAAGGGCAAGTTAACTATTTGTCTGAGTTTTTCTTTGTTGGATATAAGTTCTTTAAAGAATTTGGTACAACTAGGCATTTCAACTAAAGCATCTAATAATCGAACGTTTAAGTGTAGGCTTTTGAACATCTCTAGATATTTTCCAAACTGGGCTTCTTGTTTCTCTTTCTTCAGCCTACCAGGGAAAGGTATACGTGTTGGTTTAACTACTTCTGGGGTTTTGAAAGATTCTGGTTCAGGAGAGGTGACAGGAGTGTCAACAGGTACTGAATCAGTGGGTAGAGAAGAACTAGAAGGCTCGTCTGAAGGAATATCTTCTGATTTCTCATTCTTAGTCTCTTTTCCGCCTCTAGTGACAACAAGGATATCATCATAATCATAAGATGAATGATGAATAGCTTTGCTAATCGCTTCTTCTCTTTGCTTCTCCTCAACTTTTAAAAACAATCTTTTAACATTATCCTCCATGTTTTTAATTAAATCGTTTGAAATTCTGAGCAAATAATCAATTTGGTTTTGAAAATCAACAATTTGTTTGTTTTTATTATTTTGCTCAACCATGAAGTTATTGAAAATTGTATTGTTTAGACGAGAAGACAATTGAGAAGAAGTAGAGGGTGTAGAGGGAACTAACAAATGAGAGATAGGTTGTTTGGATAACCGCTGAGTGAAAGGTTTTGAATGAATGATTTGATCAATGGTTCCAGATGTAGTGAGAACATCTTCCTTGGGCTTCGAGCGTGAGAAGAGCCGTTGAGGTTGCTTCTTAGATTTGGAAGAGTCTTGCCTATCCTTAACAACTTTAGAGATGGATTCGAGTTGAGTTCTTAAAGTGTCGAACGCTTGAGTAGAAGTGTCTTTGTCTTCTGAGGTTGATTCATCAAACTACAAGTCATGTTGGTGCATCGTTATCGTCTCAATCAACTTCCAGGCTTCTTCTGACGTATGTAGCATGAAATTTCCGGATGAAGCAGCATCGAGGGTTTGTTGGTGATGAGGATTCAGATTGTTTTCAGCCAACTGATGATTCGGACATCTTCCAAGCAGATTCTTAAAGCGTTCCCAAGCTGAGCTTAATGATTCAGTAGTTTCTTGACGAAAGTTAATGATTTCATTTTTGAGCTTGGTTTGTAGGGACGGAGGGAAAAACTTAGCTAAGAACTTAGTAGCCATCTCCTCCCATGTATGAATCGAATTGGGTTCGAGTTCATAAAACCATGTCTGAGCTCGGAAAGCTAAAGAATAAGGAAACAGGTGACTTTGACACTGGATCCGGTTTGTTCGAAAGAGTCGGAAAGGTTGATGAACTTGTTAAGATGGGCATTTGGATTTTCAACCGAAAGACCATGAAACTGACACTGCGATTTAAGCAATTTAATGAAGTGTGGTCTAATTTCAATGGTTTCGTCGGTTGGTGATACGATTGGTCCTCCTCGTCCCTCTAGCAGTGGTTGGGTTGATGAGGCGAGAGTGATACGATTCGCTATAACTTGTTTTAGAAGAAAATAGGGTTTTGGAAAAGATAGGTTTAACTAAGAACGGGAAATTAAAAACTAACTAACCTAGGGATAAAAACTGTAACTTCCGGATGATATTGATCTTCCGTAAGGATCGCTAAATAACTAAGATAACAAAATTCCTAAAATCGGTCGTTGTAGTCCCCGGCAGCGGCGCCAAAAAAGCTTGTCGTGCCTCCAGTGGTCGGACGGGTTTTAATCCGGTCATTGAACCAACCAACCAGGATGTGCGGACAGGGTTTTAAGTTTATAGAGCAGGGGAATCCTAAGTTGTATACTACTGACAGACCTAAAAGGGCAGCAAGTGGTATGTATGACTCAGGTGTCGTTCTTCAAACTACAAAGGGCATGGGAGTCTAGGAAGTTTTATTATCTTTGGAGATTCAGCTAGGGTTTTTAAAAGCTTTTGCATAGGTTTGGTTTTTATAACTAAATACTAATTTAAATAAAGAAAATAAAACAAAAGAGGTTTGTACGGAGACTCGGTCAACAGAGGATAATTGAGTGTTTACTATGATTTCGTTAAATGTTATTGATGAATAGTCAAGGGTAAGGCTACTAGATGTGATGACTAATCCGGAGAGGATAGAAACATAATTAATGAAAAGTATTGTACCTACGACCGTTCCGCGGCTTCTATACGTTTGTACTCCACCAATTGGTGTTTCCAGCACTATACCGAGTAATAGGGCGTTTTACGGTTTTTCCGTTACATTAATTAGGGTTCCACATTACTCTCGCAGATTTCCTATATCCAAATGAGCTACAACTACGAGCCTATTAAATATCTAACGTAGAGTTGTCCGCAATCAGATAAATAACATGTCACGTGGATAACAGTTATAGAAGTCAGATACACCGGAAGTTCTCCCAAATGTACAGACCAATTTAACCGACGATTATCCTCGAATCCTGGTCCCCAGTCACAGTCATCAGAGACGTCTGTATCGTAGCGTGAATTGTTGATTGAACAAGAACACGAACGGGGATAATCCCGCGGACCAAGTTGGGATAATCGGTGTTGGTACATGTTTGTGTCTGTCAGTTGGTCTAGCTCGTAGTTTGTAATTAGAATTGAGTTTCCTGATTCCTGCGACGTTGGCTTTAACGTCGCAGGTGCGACGTCAGGTATTGGGCCTGCGACGTAGTCTACGTCGCATGGGCTTGGGCCTGCGACGTCGTGTGCGACGTCGCAGGTGCCAGATTTTGTATATAAACGTTTTACGTTTTCTGTTTTAGGGTTGACGAAACCCTAAACGCAATTAGTCGAAATCCCTGTAATCTGATCGATTATTATTCAATATACAAACGTTCGGTCCTTATTCATTGCATATTGATTATTCGTGTGTTTAGTTTATAACTTAATCGTTGATTCCGCAAACGATTGAGTGACTCGGTTCGCATAGATCCAAGGTTAGGGACAAACAACTGGTATCAGAGCAGAAAGGGCTCGTTTTTGGCTTAACGGATCGAGTTTAGGATTTAAAAGGACGTGATATTCGTGCGTTTTCGTGTTTATCACGTTTGTTTTGTGTTTTTACAGGTTTTCGATCATTATTACTGGGATTATTGAAGGTTTCCGTCGTTCGACATTCGTGGTTTTCGTTTAGGGTTAAAAATTCGTTTTTAGGGTTTTTGGCCGCAGGTTTTCACGTTTTTGCGACGTTACCTGCAACGTAAGCTGCGACGTCGCTTGCGACGTAGTGATTTGGACTTTAATTAGTCCGTGCGACGTACCGTTGCGACGTCATCCGCGACGTCGCTATTTTGACTTTAATTAGTCTCTGCGAAGCTGTGTTGCGACGTCTTGTTGCGACGCCGTGTGCTTCTGCGACGTCCTCTACGACGTCATCTGCGACGTAACTCTCAACGTCGCATATTTCAGATTCTTAATTGAATCCTTTGCTTTTTGCGACGTTACTCTCGCCGTCGCATAATCTTAGTGCGACGTTAGCCTCTACGTCGCATATATCAGAAGACTTGTTTTTTCGTTTAGACAATTAAAATGGCCGCTGATAAAGAGGATATTAGAGGACTTAGGGAGATGATTAAACAAAGTAATGACATAGGTTCAAGTAATAAGCCTCCACTATTTACTGCGGACATGGATTACGTGTACTGGAGAGACCGAGTTGAGCAATATATTGATTTTCATTGTCCAGAATTATGGGGACCATTACGTGAACGTTATGTACCTCCATTAGCTGAAGGAGAATACCGTGGTATTCGTCCTGCTAAAACTTATAAAGCTATGACTCCCGAGGAGAAGAAAGATTTTGATACTGAGAGGAAGTCATTTTCAATGATAAAAATGTGTTTAACCAAGGATGTTCTATGGCTTTTCAGAACTCATGAAACAGCCTTTGATTTATGGAAGGCAATTGAAACTCGTTGTGGAGGAAATGATAAGTATAAGGAAGCCAAGCTCGAACTTATTAAGAAACAGTATGATATCTTTGACATCCTTCCTGATGAAGACTCCACTTCTTTATTCACTAGGTACTCACGGTTAGTTGGTGAGTTGTTTGAAGGGGGTTATACTTTTCCTGCAATTGAAGTTAATAAGAAGCTACTGGATGTGTTGCCGAGTTCTTGGGATGTTAAAGTTCAATTTTTAAAAGAAAATGAAGAACTTGCAAACATGTCTTTGGATACTTTGATAGGGGATCTTCAAGCTCACGCAATGGAGATTAAGAAGAAAGAAACAAGGTCTGGTGCTGCTGTTCAGAATCCAAGTGTGTATGGTGTTCAACTTAACTCTGGAAAGACTTATGGATCTGGAGTCGCCTTCGTAACAAATACAAATGCTTCACCAACCTCTTCTTCTTCTTACGATGGGATTCATTCTGTTTTCATGTCTGGACCTGCTTCAAATCAACAACAGGTTCAAGTCTCACCTGCTATTCAGGAACAAGCTGCCATTTATACAGCTTTCTTAAGTTCCTACAAGGATTTGGTTACTCAACCGAATCTTACTTTGGAATTGACTAAGGAAGACTATGCTCAGCTTGATGAAGATGATCTGGAGCAGATGGATCTAACTTGGAATGCGGCAATGATCACCCGAAGAATTCAAAAGTTCTTGCAGAGGACAGGGCGTAAAAGCTTGGAAGGTGATGGAAAGACTGGCTTCGGATTTGACAAGAGTAAGGTCCGATGTTACAATTGTCAAAACTTGGGTCACTTCGCCAGGGAATGCGAGAAACCCAAAATGCCAGCTTCAGGATTCACTACACCTTCTACGCCTCAAAAGACCAAAGAAAAAGAAGTTACTAAGAAAGGGCCTGCTGATAATGCCCTAATTGTTTTCGAGCCCACAAGTCAAGATTGGACGGCTGTCTCCCAGCAATACCAACAGTGTTTGATGGCTCACATCGTGAATGAGGTACCTGATGAACCATTAAATTGTATCTCATGTATTAAGTTAACTGAATCTCTAAAGGCATTTCAGAATAAAACCGTAGAGTTGAGGAAAAAGAATGAAAAACTAACCGAGTCAAATAATTTCAGAAAAGCTAATGAGAAACTTTATGAAAAACATCTTGAGGCTCATCGGTTAGATACTCATAAATATAAATCTAAGGTTTTTAGTCAAAAAGATGCCATTAAAAGCTATCTTGTTGAAATTGAACTACTAAAGAAAGAACTTACAGATTTAAAAGCTGAGTATGAGAATTATAAGAGTAAAATCTTAGGTTCAAATTCCTCAACGGTTGTTTTTAATGAAATTCTTAGCAAGCATGGAACTAGTGGGAAAAAGAATGGGGGATTGGGATACCACTCAGACCCTCCTCCTACTACTCACTGTCCCCTGCCTGTTAAGGAAGGCCTTGAAGAGATTCCCGTTGATTGGTCAAAGCTTTATGGTATAAAAGCCAAAGATGCTAAAGAGACCAAACATAACAAACCGGCAAAGGAGAAAACCAAGCGGCCAGAGTACCCCTTGCCAACGTTTGTTAAGTCTGTGAATGAATCTCTTGTTAATGTTGAGGAGAGTGTTAAGCTAAAGAATGAATCTCCAATCTGTGTTAAGGAGATTGTTGAGATTGAGGACATTACGGATCAGGAGTATCCTGAGGTTAAGAAAGTTGAAACTAAACCTGAAAAAGTGATTTCAAAGGTTGAACCTGAAATTAAGATTCAACCAAATAAGGGAAAAGCCAAGGTTTTAAACACGAAACAACAAACTTTACAGTCACCTATAAAGATTTTGCAAAGAAAATTAGTAAATGAAAATGTTTCGTATGATAAACCATCAACTTCAACCTCTCAACCAAAACAAACATTTTCTAAAACGTGTACGCAATGTTCATGTTCTAGAAATGTTTCTCCACCTCCTGTGGTAATTCCTCAGCCTCAACCGTTTGTTGAGACTCGTTCTTGTTTCTACTGCAAGAAACAAGGACATTTAATTCGTGAATGCACAAAGCTGTCAAATCAGCGCTATGGGAGAGAGATGCCTAGGACATCTGTTTATAGAAATTCTTTTTCAAAATCTCCACCTAGGCGTTACTCTACCTCTCCCAAGCCTGTTTTAAAGCCTGTTTTAAAGCCAAGTAATGTTGAGCAAAAATCTTTGCCAATTCAAAAGCCCAACATTACTTCTAATATCAATTCCGAACCTTCTAAAGTTAGGAAACGAAAAGAGTCTGATGTTAACTCTTCAGTTGTCAACAATAACACATCAGATAAAAATTTTAATTTGTTTAAAGATAAAATCCTATCTGATGTGCTTATTGTTGATGACCACGGTCGACCTAAGTCTGTAAAGGCTTGGGTCACCGTTTCTCACTAATCTCCTTTCGTTTGTGTGTCGCAGCAGTCAGAACGTATTAAAGATAGTGAATGGTATTTGGATAGCGGCTGCTCGCGACATATGACAGGCGATGTATCTCTTCTTGTGGATATTAAACCATACGCAGGAGGATATGTTGCCTTTGCTGGAGATACTGGGGGAACTATTTCTGGAAGAGGAACGCTAACTAACGGCAATGTTAGTTTTGAGAATGTGAACTACGTGGAACAGCTTACGCACAATTTGCTAAGTGTTTCACAGGTCTGTGATAAGGATTATACTACTGCGTTCACAAAGACAGAGTGTGTGATACTGAAGCCTGGGTATGTCATTCCAGAAGAATGGGTGTTACTGAGAGCACCAAGAAAGAATGACACATGCATTCTGAACATGAGAACTGTTGAGACCTCGAACGAGTATACGTGTCTCTTGTCTAAGGCTTCTGAAAAGGATTCACTGCTTTGGCACAGACGAATGGGACATATTCATTTCCGAAAAATGAATTTCTTGACTAAAAATGACCTAGTGCTAGGAGTTCCGAAACAGTCATTTGCTCTAAAGGATGACTGTATCTCCTGCCAAAAAGGAAAGCTACGTAAGAAGTCCCATAAGTCTAAGCAGGTGAATTCCATAAATGCTCCATTGGAACTACTGCATATGGATCTTTTCGGTCCAGTCTCTACAAAGAGCATTGGTGGTCGGTCTTACTGCTTGGTAGTTACTGATGACTACTCAAGGTTTTCGTGGGTTTACTTTTTGACCACAAAGGGGGAAACTCCTGAGATTCTGGTGTATTTGTTGGACAAGTTGGCAAATCTGTGCAACTTGAAGGTGAAAAGGATACGAAGTGACAATGGAACTGAATTCAAGAACTCAACTCTCGAATTGTTTTGTGCTACAAGAGGTATTGAGCATCAATTTAGTGCTCCGAGGACTCCACAACAGAATGGAGTTGCAGAAAGGAAGAACAGGACAATCATCGAGACAGCTCGGACTATGTTAGCTGACTCCAAGTTACCAATCATCTTCTGGGCTGAGGCAGTTAATACTGCCTGTTATGTTCTCAACAGAGTACTCACGGTTAAGAAAAAGAACAAAACGTGTTATGAACTTTTCAATAACCGTAAGCCAAATCTTCAGTTTCTAGAACCATTTGGGTGTCCATGCACGATCATGATTACAAAAGATAAGGTCTCTAAGTTTGGTGATAAAGCTGTTGAAGGGATTTTTCTTGGATATTCAGTCAACTCTCCGAACAAAAGAGTCTTTAACAAATCAACGAATCAGATTGAGGAACATTTTGAAGTGAAATGTTTAAGGTATACGGAACCTCCTCAAGGAACGGGTCCGGATTGGTTTTTCAACTATGGAAACCTCTACAACTCTTTCAATATTCCGGAAGAGGATGATACGGAAGAATTGGTCTCTATACTTCATGGACTTGATCTTACTCAAGATACACCAGTTCATAATAAACCATCCAACCCATCTCCCAATGCAACACCCGCACCTCCACCAACTAACTCTACACCTTCACAAACAACACCTACACCATCACAACCAACACCCACACAACCACAAACAACTACCAAACCACCACCATCTACGCCTACACCATCTCCTACTCCACCATCTTCGGTTGCTCCTTCTAAAACAGTCTATAACTACACAAAGGAGCTTCCATATGATCCAAACATGCCTCCTTTAGAGGAATCTCAAGAAGAAGATGAAGTGGAAGATACAATGGCCTACTCTCACTTATTTAATTCTGAAGATGAAGGGAAAGAAGAAGAGTTAGCCTCTCCTGAGTCTGCTGCTACTCCCGAAACCGAGGGAGATTTGAACAATCTGGGTGTGGATCTTGTGCCAAGTGCCATACCAGAAACTCGTATCCATAAGGATCACCCCATTGATAATATCATTGGTGATCCTCATGCATCTGTTCAAACACGACAACAAGCAAAGCAGAACTCAGCTCAGCAGCTTTTGGGACTTATTGCTCATATCGATTCATGTCATTTGTCACAAATTGAACCTAAAAAGGTTGAACAAGCCTTAAAGGATCCATCTTGGGTCGAGGCTATGCAGGAGGAACTACAGCAAATAAACAAGATGAATGTTTGGGAAATTGTTCCTCTACCCAAGGGTGCTCACTTGACGGGTACTCGTTGGGTTTACCGTAACAAAATGGATGATCGTGGGGCGGTTATTCGAAATAAAGCCCGTCTGGTAGTTCAAGGATATAGTCAACTGGAAGGTATTGACTATGATGAAGTTTTCGCTCCTGTCGCCCGTTTGGAATCTATTAGAATTTTTCTAGCTTATGCTTCTTTTAAAGGATTCCGTGTGTATCAACTTGACGTGAAGTGTGCCTTTCTATATGGAGATGTCGACGCAGTGATTTATGTGTGTCAGCCTCCTGGTTTTGACGACCCAAAGCATCCTAATCATGTTTGCAAGCTGAAGAAAGCTATGTATGGTCTTCATCAATCTCCTCGACTTTGGTATGAGCGACTTGCCAAGTACCTGCTGAAGAATGGTTTTGACAGAGGACAGATTGATAGCACGCTTTTCATCAAACGGGAAGGAGCGGATTTGTTACTTGTGCAGGTCTATGTGGACGACATAATTTTTGGATCAACTAATAATCAGTTGTGCAAGGATTTTGAAAGACTGATGAAATCTGAGTTTGAAATGAGTGCTATGGGGGAACTCACATTTTTTCTGGGACTACAGGTTGAGCAATCGGACAATGGAATTTATATCCACCAGTCAAAATATGTCACTGACATGTTAAAGCGGTATGAATTGCTCAACTGTAAACACTACGGCACTCCAATTGAAGCAAGACACAATCTTGGACCTAATGAGGACGATGAAGATTGCAAGGAGAAAGACTATCGCTCAATGATAGGCTCTCTCATGTACCTGACTGCCTCAAGACCAGATATAGTGTTTGCTGTTTCACTCTGCTCACGATTTCAAGCAAATCCGAAGGTGTCTCATATGAAGGCAGTAAAACGCATTTTTGGATATCTCGCTTTTAGGCCATCTCTGGGTCTATGGTATTCAAACGAGAAAAACTTCGAGTTAACTGCCTATTCGGATTCGGATCTTGGTGGCTACAAGATAGATATGAAGTCAACTACTGGAGGATGTCAGTTCCTTGGATCGCGCTTAGTTTCTTGGCAGTGCAAAAAGCAGACTGCGGTTGCTATTTCCACAGCTGAAGCCGAGTATGTTGCTGCTGCAAGTTGCTGTTCTCAAATTCTCTGGATTCAGCATCAGCTGCGTGATTACGGGTTCAATCTCTCTATGACTCCTATTTACATTGATAATACAGCTGCTATATCTATAACACACAATCCCGTACATCACTCTAAGACCAAACATATTGAACTTAGGTTTCACTTCATACGGGATTGCTTTGAGAAACACCTTATAGATGTCGTACATATAGAGACCCTTAAGCAGTGTGCGGACCTTTTCACAAAAGCCTTTTTGCGATCACGTTTTATTGAACTGGTCAATCTGATAGGTTTAAGGTTCTTTCAGTCAAAGAAATGATTTGTGACTTGGATTTTTAAGTTTTTAAATTCAATTTAAAAATAAAAAATAAAAATAAAAATAAAAATCGCAACAGCCACTCTTTATACTCTTTAGTATTAAAGAAAACGCGAGGTTGCAACATTTTTAAAATAGACGTTGAAGTTGTGTCTGTAAACAACTTGGGATATGATAGTACATCGGGTGACATGCACAAAATGGAATTTTAAGGTTTATCTTGGATGTGTCAGTAGGTTTATCTGACACACTTAAAACAGTTTCTATCTAAATTATCTTCATCACACGATGTATTGGTAGGCATGATACACACCGGTTTGTGAGTAAGTAAAAAGTAATATTAAAACTTGTCTATTATTTTGTGAAAATTGTTATATGATGTATGACATAAGTCTTAATTGATAAATGGAAGTCATACACTGTCATAATTAGTATGTAAATGTAAAATTGGCATATATTAATAATATGGTTATTCGCCTAACTAATGGTGACTATTGTTGTACTCTCGTACAGACCTGAATCCATTAGTTATGCAAATAGTCTCAAACTTGTTATGTTCATACTAAGGGACCCTCTGTTGTACTAAGTACAGATCTGGGGCCACTAGTATCTTCATAGTCGGTTTGATGTATGCCTAAATTTGAAGGGCAAGTGTATGTTACAAGAGAACCGAGAAATCTTGGTCTTGTAATCTCTACCTTGCGTAAATATGCTGTAACACCTGCTAAATTAGGATAATTAATTATGCCTAATTAGTTGTAACTAGTTGTAATTAGTATGTAATAGGACTAATTGCAGACTCTATTTGTATATATATATAAGGTGAATTATATATATATGTGTGTACTTACGCGATTTGGATTAATCGTACGAATTAACCGGACGGAGTCCGACACAGTTACTTGGACGTTGGTGACAGAAACTTACCTAAATAATGAGAACGTATTTTATTATATAAAATACACAGCGAACAAACATTGATTATAATATCGCGACGACATTTTAAATAATTTAGCGAATACGTATTAAACGCAAGTTAAAAATTTTAATACTTCGACAAATGTTTTTATAATTAATTTCAAGGTATTTCATTAAAATATTCCCGTCACCTTTTAAAAATATAACGTTTAAACGACGGGGGAAACGAACACCGCACGGAGCACGGAGGCGCGGACTGAAAATGGGAGGCTTAACCTCCCACCTTCTTCTCTTTTCTTTTCACTTTCTCTTTTCTTTTCTCTTTCTTCCTTTCTTTTCTCTCAACTAACAAAACCACCACCACCTTACAAAATCACAAAATAACACCACGAAACGACGCCGAATCATACCACTCCTTTGGAATAAAAGAACCACGGCATCACGATCTACCTTTCCATCTTTTCGGATTTTCTATCCGACATTTTGTAAGTTTCCGACAAAACCCGAAACTCTCCGTTTTTGCTCATTTTTACGTTTTTATGGTTTATATATGCTTAAAATGTCCAAAAATGGGTTGGGTAAAAGATTTGGACCTAACGGAAGTTTTTCGACCGATTTTCCGGCCACCAAATTCCGATCAGACCGCTACGTCGCAGAGACGTTGGACTATCTGCGACGTAGCTCAAAACGTCGCATTTTGTGGCCAACGTCGCATTTAGCGACGTCGCGGCCTACGTCGCACAAAAATCCCAACGTCGCACTAGCGACGCAGCCTATTACGTCGCATTAACTTGCGGACGTCGCACATAGCGACGTAGACTTTAACGTCGCCTCCTATGTCGCATTGATTTGCGAAGGTCGCATCATGCGACGTACCTGCCTACGTCGCACCCTACGTCGCATGCTACGTCGCATGCTACGTCGCACAAACCAGAACCTCGAAAAGTCAGATTTTACTAAGTGTCGAACTTACACAACTTCAAATACTTATGTCATACGACTTAACAAACGTCATAGAACATACTTTCTATTACAATTACACTAAATTGCGTTATAAATGATAACACTTTGAATCATTATTACAAACCGTCACCAACGGGCCATATTTGTTTTCAAACTACAAACGGATTACTAAACAAACACTTGGACATAATGAGTTGTGTAAACAACTAGCCTAGATGGTCTTGCGAGACATCTACTTACTTAACTTTATATGTTTAGGCATTTGAAGGTTACGGGTTCGGAGAACCTACGGTTGATATTACTTACTCGTTTATTGATATAAACGTACTTGCAAAGACTCAGGTGAGTCTTACGGCCCCACTTTTTACTGTTTTATCTTATTGGGGGAGATACATGCTACTGATTTTTCCTGAACACAAGTACTAAACTGATTTCTATACCAAACGGAATTGCATGAGTTAATTACTATTTACAGAAGTCTCTCCATCATATATCGTTAGTTATGGACTTAAGCGCGAACAGTAGTTAATGGATCCATTAGGGAAATGACCCTCCCCACCCGGGGCAGTAGCGCTGCCACGTACCGATTTACACGTATAAACGGGTGACAACTTATTCGTTACTGATGCTTGCTCACTTACGAGCATGTCACGGAAGCAAACATATTATTACGGGTTAAGCTTCGATTATGAGCCTCATGGCAACGGTATAAACTTATTTATTTACATTTGCTGGATTGCAAATACTGATTTTACGATTGCTGGATTGCAATGGCTGATTTTACGCCTACGGGCACTACTAATGAAATCTCGTGTTCAAAGCCGATATTATTTACAAACCTGTGAGATTCACCAACCTTTTTGGTTGACACTTTTTAGCATGTTTTCTCAGGTACCCGGATGGAGTAGGATTACTCCAGGATTTTAGCTAGAGTCGCATGATTTCAACACAACTGCATTAACGGAGATTCTTAGCATTATCTTTTGTAGATTACGATTATGTAATAGAATCTCCCGCTATACGCGTGGACTCTAGGGGAAACTACATTTTGTATACGAAAACACTAAGTTTTCAAACATTATATCTATGGAATGTAACTAATTTACAAAACGTCTCATTTAGAGGTCGTTTGCTGTATATCTTGTGCTTTGTATATTGATTAGTAACACCCATGTATGCTTCCGCAAAACAGTGAATTTCGGGGGGTGTTACAGATTGGTATCAGAGCCTAAGGTTATAGTGAACTAGGTTGCATTTAGTGGGCCTAGACTATGACCATTAGGCAGTATTTCCTTATTAGGCATGATTGGTTCAGGAATTACATCATACGACTTTAATTTAACATAGCCTGATCAACTATGTACAATTAAGGAAAGATGATGTGAGGTCTGAAATGGTTATGTCAAACAGGAATGCGTTAGTAGACTCTGACCACGAGAGAACCGAGACTCTTACTTGTTATGTGCTAGACATACGCTAGGCTATTATGTGATATACGAGTATATACATACATAGGCCTCACTCACTGACTATGCTACTAAGCTATTATATATTGAATATATATGAATAGGCCTCGCACGTAAACACACTCGCTATAGAGATAGCCGACGTTTCTCTGGTGACACTTACGAATTTCTCTCAGCGGTTTGCACCGACCATGACAGACTTGATTACCGTCACACCACCTTGTGGCGCACTCTAATGATTTTATGAAAATCACATCTAACACCCGGAAGCAACGTACTTCCAAGGACTAAAATCCTCTCTCTGTCATTTCTATAGAACTCAAAGACGCGAATTCCCAAATGGACGACCACATGTCTGATAGTGACCAAGTCCACGAGGAACAAATCCAGTACACGTATCTCGATGAGGACATCGTACCAGAAGAAGAAATCATGCTGGAGGGAAACGAAAATCAGAATTTCGAAATGACTGGCATCGACATAGAAGAATATGAAAGAGTGCGAGATCAGGCCGTGGGACTAGACGGCCGAAATTGGGCACTTAAGCGTAAGTGCATAGACTATGAACAAAGATTGAGAATCTCAAACCGATCTGTCCCTACACGAATCAAAGATAAGATCCATTACTGGAAGAAAGTGGCCACCAACCTAACCCGTAGGACCAAAACATGGATCAAACATTTGGGCAGGAAGTCAAAGGAGGAGACTAGGTACCGCTCCACGACTCAAAGATACAGGGACATGCTTGAGGCACGCTACCACCCACACGACCTGAACCTGGAATCGGAAGACGAATCCGAAGGCCAGGAACCCTAACTAAGAAGGAACCAATCGACTAGCAAACTGTGGACCGCCTTGTCACGCTAATGGAACCAATTAATCTACATTAAGATTAGTGTAGTTTTTGTCTGTAATCTATCTCGTAATCTAGGGACTATCTAGCACTACTCTATAAACTAGTCGGATGTAACCATTCCCGACACCTTTTGTAATATCTCTGTAAGATGTAACTTTTGAACTCACTTTATCTATCAGATATCCTTTGTTATCTCAACTCACATTAATTGTCATTTTCCATGTTGATGTTATGTATTACTGCTTTTATACATGTACATCTGTGACAATTACCAGCTCATACAAAATCTCATGTATCTTCATTTCTTTTATTGAAGAATCATGCCGCCAAAGACACGACCGTACACCGATGCCCAGATCACCTCCCTTATAACCCAGGCTGTTACTGAAGCCTTGGCTCGGAATACTCCACCAAATTCCTCGAGAAACAGCGATGCCGCTGAAACCACTACTGCTAAACCTTGTTCTTACAAGGACTTCCAGAACTGCAAACCTCTAAACTTTGCAGGTACCGAGGGAGCTATCGGTCTAGTACGCTGGATCGAGAAAGTTGAGTCTGTATTTCTTATCTGCAACTGTGCGGAGGGAGATAAGGTTAAGTTCTCCGTTAGTACTTTTACTGACACCGCACTCACCTGGTGGAACACTTATGCCCAGACTGTGAGTGTTGCTACTGCTTATCAACTCCCGTGGGAGGAGTTGAAGAAGATGTTGAGGGGTGAGTATTGCCCCAGGGATGAATTGAAACAACTAGAAGTGGAATTCTGGAACCACAAGATGCAGGGTGATGACATCACCGGATACACCAACCGTTTCCATCAACTGGCACTTCTGTGCCCAACCATGGTCGATCCTGAGTACAAGAGGATCGAGAAATTTGTTGATGGTCTTCCTGAGAGACTCCAAGATCTGGTAACTTCTTCCAAACCGGGTACTATTCAGAGCGCCATCCGTATGGCCCATGAACTAACGGCAAATTCTGTCCGCCGTGGTACAACTTCAACCCCATCTGCAAACAACAAACGCAAGTGGGAAGGTAACCCCAACTCATCCAACCAAACCTCCAACAAAAAGCCTGAGTACATTAAGGCTTATACATCTGGAACTTCGGAAAAGAAAGGGTACAGCGGGAACAAGCCCTACTGTTCCAAATGCAGCCGCCATCATGACGGTTCTTGCCCTTGCTCCAACTGCAAACGGTTCGGGCATCTAGCCAAGGATTGTCGAACCAACATTCCCACCCCCAACACTAATGCACCAAAGGCCTGCTTTGGGTGCGGAAATACAGGGCATTTCAAGAAAGATTGCCCAAAACTGAAAAACAACAACAACCCTGCTCGCGGCAGATCATTCGTTATCAAGGCTGGGGAAGCCAGACAAGACCCGAACGTCGTGACGGGTACGTTCCTTCTCAACGACCTTACCGCTTCTGTGTTATTTGATACCGGTGCCGATAGAAGCTTCATTTCTGAGAAATTTAGCCCTTTACTTGATATCACTCCCACTGCCTTAGATGCTAAATACATTGTAGAATTAGCTAACGGCAAACTGATTGAAACTGATAGCATCATACATAACTGTACACTTAACCTCACGAACGAAACGTTTCCCATTGATTTAATCCCTGTCGAGATCGGCAGCTTCGATATTATTGTCGGTATGGATTGGTTATCCAAGCACCGAGCTGAAATCATCTGTCATGACAAACTCGTTCGCATACCTCTTGTCTCCGGTGGAACCTTAGTCCTACAAGGGGAGACCGGTAGACGGAATCTGAATATTGTATCCTGTCTGAAAACGAGAAAATACCTACGAAAAGGGTATCAAGCCATCCTCGCACATGTAACGGAGAAGAAGTCGGAGGAGAAGCGACTTGAGGATGTTCCGATCGTGCGGGATTTCCCGGAAGTCTTTCCTGAAGACTTGCCCGGACTTCCGCCACCTAGACAAGTTGAATTTCAAATCGAACTTGTGCCCGGAGCTGCACCCGTGGCACGAGCCCCTTACCGTTTAGCACCATCCGAAATGCAGGAGTTGTCTAACCAACTACAGGAACTCCTGGACAGAGGATTCATTCGACCAAGTTCCTCGCCTTGGGGAGCTCCGGTCTTATTCGTGAAAAAGAAAGATGGATCTTTCCGCATGTGTATCGACTACCGAGAGCTGAATAAGCTAACCATAAAGAATCGGTACCCACTTCCTAGAATCGATGACCTGTTTGACCAACTCCAGGGATCGAGTGTTTACTCAAAGATTGATCTACGGTCGGGTTATCATCAACTCAGAGTCCGTGACAATGATATCCCAAAGACAGCTTTCCGAACTCGTTATGGACATTACGAATTCCAAGTGATGCCATTCGGGTTGACCAACGCACCGGCCGTATTCATGGACCTTATGAATCGGGTGTGCAAACCATATCTTGACAAATTCGTCATTGTGTTCATCGATGATATTCTGATTTACTCTCGCAACGAGCAGGAACATGCTCAACATCTGAAAACCATTCTAGGACTTCTTAAACACGAAGAGTTATATGCCAAATTCTCTAAGTGTGAGTTCTGGATTCGAACCGTTCAATTCCTCGGGCACGTGATTGACAGCCAAGGAATTCATGTTGATCCCGCCAAGATTGAAGCAATCAAGGGCTGGGAGTCACCGACCACTCCAACCGAAGTGAGACAATTCTTAGGTCTTGCTGGTTACTACCGCCGATTCATCGAAAACTTTTCAAGAATAGCTGTTCCCCTAACCACACTGACTCAGAAAGATAAGAAGTTCGATTGGACTGATAAGCAAGAGTCAGCTTTCCAGCTATTGAAAAACAAACTTTGCAGTGCACCAATCTTGTCCTTACCCGAAGGCACCGACGATTTCGTAGTTTACTGCGATGCCTCACACCAAGGACTTGGTTGTGTGTTGATGCAACGAGAAAAAGTCATTGCCTATGCCTCCCGACAACTAAAAATTCACGAGAAAAACTATACGACCCACGACCTCGAGTTAGGTGCTGTGGTCTTCGCATTGAAAATCTGGAGACATTATCTCTATGGTACGAAAAGCACTATCTTTACCGATCACAAAAGCCTCCAACACATATTCGATCAGAAAGATCTAAACATGAGACAACGTCGCTGGGTTGAGTTGCTTAGTGACTACGACTGCGAGATCAAATACCATCCGGGCAAGGCTAACGTAGTTGCCGATGCCCTAAGCCGAAAAGAACGAGTGAAACCCCTTCGAGTCCGAGCACTTTCTATGACAATTCTTAACGAGCTCCCTGCTCAAATCCTTACCGCTCAACTTGAAGCACTCAACGATGAAAACTTGAAAAATGAAGCCTTGCGAGGCTTGGATAAACAATTCGAAATCAAACCCGATGGAACTCGATACTTCTCTAACCGGGTGTGGTTACCCAAATTCGGAAACTTGCGAGATTTGGTGATGACTGAAGCTCACAAATCTCGATACTCTATACATCCTGGTTCTGACAAGATGTATCGGGACATCAAAGGGTTGTATTGGTGGCCTAACATGAAAGCTGACATTGCCTTGTACGTCAGTAAATGCCTAACCTGTTCCAAAGTCAAGGCCGAACACCAAAGACCCTCGGGGTTGCTCCAACAACCTGAAATTCCGCGATGGAAATGGGAACAGATTTCCATGGACTTTATTACCAAACTACCAAAAACTTCGAATGGTTGCGATACCATTTGGGTGATCGTGGACCGTCTCACGAAATCTGCTCATTTTCTGGCCATCAAGGAAACCGACAAGATGGAGCGTCTGACTCGCATCTATGTCAAAGAAATCATCTCGCGACACGGTGTACCTATCTCGATCATCTCGGATAGGGACAGCCGTTTTACTTCTAACTTTTGGCAATCATTACAGAAATCTCTTGGTACTCGTCTGGATATGAGTACTGCTTATCACCCGCAAACCGATGGCCAAAGCGAGCGAACTATTCAAACACTGGAGGATATGCTACGAGCCTGCGTAGTTGACTTCGGTACTTCTTGGGAAAATCACTTACCGTTGTGCGAGTTCTCGTACAACAACAGTTATCATACCAGCATAAAGGCTGCACCCTTTGAGGCACTTTACGGGCGTAAGTGCCGATCACCCATCTGTTGGACTGAGTTAGGAGATTCCCAACTCACGGGTCCAGAAATCATTCAAGAAACTACTGAGAAAATCGTTAGTATTCAAAACCGGCTGAAAGCCGCACGTGATCGTCAGAAAAGCTATGCTGACGTGAGACGCAAACACCTTGAGTTCCAGGTAGGAGACAAGGTACTTCTCAAGGTGGCACCGTGGAAAGGTGTTATTCGATTCGGGAAACGAGGCAAACTAAATCCTAGATACATCGGACCATTCGAAATCCTTGAAAGGATTGGTCCAGTGGCCTATCGCCTGCAACTTCCTGCTGAACTTAGCAGCGTACACAACACATTCCACATCTCTAACTTGAAGAAATGTCTGTCTGACGAGACGCTGATTATACCGCTCGACGAAATTCAAATCGATGATAAACTTCATTTTGTCGAGAAACCTATGGAAATCATGGACCGAGAGGTCAAGCAATTGAAACAGAGTCGTATTCCCATAGTAAAAGTCAGGTGGAATTCTAGGCGCGGCCCTGAGTTCACCTGGGAACGGGAAGACCAAATGCGACAGAAATACCCACATCTCTTCCCAGACAACGCACCATCTGTGCACACGAACTAATTTCGGGACGAAATTTCTTTAACAAGGGGAGAATGTAACACCTGCTAAATTAGGATAATTAATTATGCCTAATTAGTTGTAACTAGTTGTAATTAGTATGTAATAGGACTAATTGCAGACTCTATTTGTATATATATATATAAGGTGAATTATATATATATGTGTGTACTTACGCGATTTGGATTAATCGTACGAATTAACCGGACGGAGTCCGACACAGTTACTTGGACGTTGGTGACAGAAACTTACCTAAATAATGAGAACGTATTTTATTATATAAAATACACAGCGAACAAACATTGATTATAATATCGCGACGACATTTTAAATAATTTAGCGAATACGTATTAAACGCAAGTTCAAAATTTTAATACTTCGACAAATGTTTTTATAATTAATTTCAAGGTATTTCATTAAAATATTCCCGTCACCTTTTAAAAATATAACGTTTAAACGACGGGGGAAACGAACACCGCACGGAGCACGGAGGCGCGGACTGAAAATGGGAGGCTTAACCTCCCACCTTCTTCTCTTTTCTTTTCACTTTCTCTTTTCTTTTCTCTTTCTTCCTTTCTTTTCTCTCAACTAACAAAACCACCACCACCTTACAAAATCACAAAATAACACCACGAAACGACGCCGAATCATACCACTCCTTTGGAATAAAAGAACCACGGCATCACGATCTACCTTTCCATCTTTTCGGATTTTCTATCCGACATTTTGTAAGTTTCCGACAAAACCCGAAACTCTCCGTTTTTGCTCATTTTTACGTTTTTATGGTTTATATATGCTTAAAATGTCCAAAAATGGGTTGGGTAAAAGATTTGGACCTAACGGAAGTTTTTCGACCGATTTTCCGGCCACCAAATTCCGATCAGACCGCTACGTCGCAGAGACGTTGGACTATCTGCGACGTAGCTCAAAACGTCGCATTTTGTGGCCAACGTCGCATTTAGCGACGTCGCGGCCTACGTCGCACAAAAATCCCAACGTCGCACTAGCGACGCAGCCTATTACGTCGCATTAACTTGCGGACGTCGCACATAGCGACGTAGACTTTAACGTCGCCTCCTACGTCGCATTGATTTGCGAAGGTCGCATCATGCGACGTACCTGCCTACGTCGCACCCTACGTCGCATGCTACGTCGCATGCTACGTCGCACAAACCAGAACCTCGAAAAGTCAGATTTTACTAAGTGTCGAACTTACACAACTTCAAATACTTATGTCATACGACTTAACAAACGTCATAGAACATACTTTCTATTACAATTACACTAAATTGCGTTATAAATGATAACACTTTGAATCATTATTACAAACCGTCACCAACGGGCCATATTTGTTTTCAAACTACAAACGGATTACTAAACAAACACTTGGACATAATGAGTTGTGTAAACAACTAGCCTAGATGGTCTTGCGAGACATCTACTTACTTAACTTTATATGTTTAGGCATTTGAAGGTTACGGGTTCGGAGAACCTACGGTTGATATTACTTACTCGTTTATTGATATAAACGTACTTGCAAAGACTCAGGTGAGTCTTACGGCCCCACTTTTTACTGTTTTATCTTATTGGGGGAGATACATGCTACTGATTTTTCCTGAACACAAGTACTAAACTGATTTCTATACCAAACGGAATTGCATGAGTTAATTACTATTTACAGAAGTCTCTCCATCATATATCGTTAGTTATGGACTTAAGCGCGAACAGTAGTTAATGGATCCATTAGGGAAATGACCCTCCCCACCCGGGGCAGTAGCGCTGCCATGTACCGATTTACACGTATAAACGGGTGACAACTTATTCGTTACTGATGCTTGCTCACTTACGAGCATGTCACGGGAGCAAACATATTATTACGGGTTAAGCTTCGATTATGAGCCTCATGGCAACGGTATAAACTTATTTATTTACATTTGCTGGATTGCAAATACTGATTTTACGATTGCTGGATTGCAATGGCTGATTTTACGCCTACGGGCACTACTAATGAAATCTCGTGTTCAAAGCCGATATTATTTACAAACCTGTGAGATTCACCAACCTTTTTGGTTGACACTTTTTAGCATGTTTTCTCAGGTACCCGGATGGAGTAGGATTACTCCAGGATTTTAGCTAGAGTCGCATGATTTCAACACAACTGCATTAACGGAGATTCTTAGCATTATCTTTTGTAGATTACGATTATGTAATAGAATCTCCCGCTATACGCGTGGACTCTAGGGGAAACTACATTTTGTATACGAAAACACTAAGTTTTCAAACATTATATCTATGGAATGTAACTAATTTACAAAACGTCTCATTTAGAGGTCGTTTGCTGTATATCTTGTGCTTTGTATATTGATTAGTAACACCCATGTATGCTTCCGCAAAACAGTGAATTTCGGGGGGTGTTACATATGCAGTGTTTTGTGTTTTACTAAAGTTTATCAGTATATCATATAATAGGTTTCACAAAATTAATATTCATACTAACAATAACGGTTAGCTCACAAATACGGATGTAACATGTTTAAGTGGACAAACAATACCAATAATCATCTTGAAATAATTTTTATTAAAGGTGTTTTAAATGTGCCACGTAAATTTAAAGTGGACAAATATACTGATGATCGAAATAACACTTACTATTCCTAATAAATGCATGCTATTCCGATATGATCCCTAATCAGACAAAACAACTCCGTCACCAAAAATAGAGTGTAAGTAATTTTATTTTGTTATACTTTTACTGTTTGTGATATTATAGAAAATACCAAAAAGATTTTTTAGTTTACTTATTTCATTTTATGCTTTATTTTTATTCTAAGTTATTTTTCCCAAGTCATGAGTCATTTGGATATTAATTTCTAAAATAACGAGTAAACGGTTCTTAAAAATTCAAAATCGACTCAAATCACATCCTAACTGCTTTATGCGACGTCCCACACAACGTCGCCTGCGACGTCCCAGCCTACGTCGCACATAGGGTTAGACTATATATAGTCTCAACCGCGACGTAACACGTCACACTATTCAATATTCACCTGCGACGTAGCCTGCGACGTACCATTTGGCGATTTGCGACGTAGCAATTCTTCGAGCATTTTCGTGATTTGTAGCCGTTTTCACTCCGATTCACTCTCGTAGTTTTCTTCTACTCATTATTCCGCACACTTAGGTACCAATCTAACCTATTTTCACCGTGTAATTATGCGATAATTGCTATGTATATATTACGGTTTAAAGGGTTACGGGTTTTGGGATAAATTCGATGGTGTATTGTAAGATTTACGTGTTATAAATTATATTTTTGTGATCACCATTGTTAGCCGCACCTTTTCGTGTGTTTGATTTTGAAAACCCCTAAATTTGATGGTTAGGGTTTCTGGGTTGGGGATGAATGTTCGTCGGTGCGACGTACGCTGCGACGTCGTGGCCTACGTCACTCTGCTTAATTAATATTAATAGTCTACGTCGCCCTTCCCTACGTCGCCTTTACTGCGACGTCCTACGCGACGTCCCTTGCTACGTCGCTACTTTTATTACTGTGATTAAATTCACAATAAATAGCAAAATGCGACGTCCCCTTTTACGTCACTCGAATTTTGTGCGACGTCACGGTCTACGTTGCTATTGTTATTATTCTGATTTTCTGCGACGTCCTTTCCTACGTCGCTATTTGAAATGCGACGTCATCGCCTACGTCGCTTATTACAGAAAAATGACATTCTTTTATTCACAATCAAATGTTACGTTTTTCTGACTTTTAAATTCTGTCCAGCAGTGGCGAGTGATTTCTTTCAGTTCCTAGCTGAACGACAAAGATAGTGCTTACTGCTTCAGCCCAAAAGAGTGTCACCACTCGCCCGTCCGCGGCTAGAAGGATCTTCTTCAGGTCGTGGATTCTTTTGCGCTTTCTGGTGGTCCAGCACCTTAAATCTTTTATCTGGTCACTTAGATATGACCATTTTTGTCTCAGTTGGCTAATGATCCGGTGGAATTCTCTCTTTGTCCTGAATCTTGGTTTTCTGGTCTGGAGGAATCCCTTTACCGTTATGTGGAATTCTCTCTTTGTCCTGAATCTTGGTTTTATGGTCTGGAGGAATTCCTTTATTATCCTGGATCTCGGTCTTCTGGTCTGGTGGGATACCATCCCTGTCTTGGATTTTAGCCTGACCT
The DNA here is from genome assembly GCA_949592205.1 of Helichrysum umbraculigerum. Lineage (NCBI taxonomy): Eukaryota > Viridiplantae > Streptophyta > Magnoliopsida > Asterales > Asteraceae > Helichrysum > Helichrysum umbraculigerum. Next base: position 33,161,337 of record CATIUR010000007.1, on the reverse strand, counting down.
TGTCTTGGATTTTGGCTGTATTCGTTTAACCAGGATCTTCAGTCTAGGTTTAGGTTTAGGGTTTAGGGTTTAGGATTTGATATGTGTGTTTGTAACTTTGTACTTATTTAACATATCAATGAAACCTTTCGTTTGTGATAAGTTTGGAATACTTTGTTTGTTCTAACGCTTTTCGAGAATATCTTGTATGTTTTTGTTTTTGCAGATATGGCTCTTGTTTTCGAAGCGCGTCATAATACTGCTGCTTACCTTGATGATACTTCTGATAAAGCTGCACCGTATCGTCAGATGATTGCGTTTTTGAGGCGTTCAAGGGTATTCCACGCCATTTCGGATAACACTGTGGCTTTTGGAAATCTGATCAACCCTTTCTGGAGAAACGCAACTGTTGTTACTGATAACGACGTTCGAAGACTGGTTTCAACGGTTGCTGGTACGGAAGTCACTATTACAGAACAGAGTATTCGAGAACTGTTACAGCTGAACGATCAACCGAATATGCCAGTCGGTTTTGATCATGTTTTCATTTCGGGAGCTATGCAAAGGATTGGATATCCCGGGATTCCCACTGATCAGTACAGGAAAGCGAACCTCACACGTGTTTGGAGATATCTGATGCATGTGATTATCATTTGTTTGGGAAATAGGAAAGGTGGAACGGATGGTATGAGTCGAAGTTTGGCTTCTGCTATGTTAGCATTAGTGTACAACAAGCCGTTCAACTTCTCGGGTTTTATATTCAAGGCTATGGTCGACAATGCAAATGCCGGGGATCAGAAATGGATCTTGTATCCGAGGTTTATTCAGCTGCACATCAATCGTCATCATCCAGACCTTCAGGCACAGGGTGATATTGATCAACAATTAAAGATTTCACCGATGATGAGTCGGATCTTTACCATTTGTGCAGGGTATGAGAAAGGGGTTCAGGCGGCAAGGGACGTTCCCTTATTCGGTGCTATTATTGATGAGAATTACGCGCCGCCTCCGGAACCTCAATATATGGACATTCCGGTACCACAGCAACCGCTTGTGCACGTTCCTGTTCAAGCTGCGGGGGAGCATGTGAATGCTCTTTTGGAGAACATCGAGCAGTTTGGGCATGTTGACTCGGATCATTCAGCATCTCATGACACGGTTGAAGGATCTGATTCTGAAGAAAATCCTGTTCAACAACCTGATGATGGCGGGCCAACGCCTTCGGATTCTGATGGTGCGGTCCCGCACCCGTCCCAGATGGAAACAATTCGACGTCAGTTTTCTCAGAGGTACAAAAGAATAAAGCATCGTTTGAAACAGGGGCGTGTGTATGTTCCAAAGAATACTGGCAAACGTATTCGAGACGGTGATGATCCTAAGGATGTAGACTTTGAGCCCGTCGTCGTGTTCGTCGTTCCTCGTCTGCAAGAACTCCAGTCAACCCATCGCCGCAAGCTGATTTTGAGATTCAACCGACTCCAGCATTCATGCAAAAGATTATGGATGATATGCAGAAAATGAAGCAAAAGCTGGAGGCTCAAGACGAAAAGATTGCTGCACAAGCTGCGTTGATCGAGGTTCAATCTAAGGAGCTTGAGGAAGCGAAGATTAGGGTTAATATTTTGGAAGGCAGGTTACTTGCCTCGGGGGAGTCTGGGTCTGGGATACCCACTTTAGAGTCAAGTGAACCTGCGTCTGTAAATCCCAACCCTGTACTTGAAACTGTTAATGAAAATATTTCTGTTTTGGATTATTTTTGTGTTGATGATATTCCAGGGCAACCGAGACCGCTGGCTGTTGACTATTCATTTGCTGACTTATCGTTTATTCAAAGAATGGCCAGTGGAGTTGGCTCTGAGGAAGAAACGGATAATGATTTTGAGATGAATGAGGATGTTTCGATTGAAGAAGAACAGTTGAATTCAGATGAAACGTATGATGATGCACAATCTGGGGAAGCTTATGATGGTGCACCGATTATTGAATCTGATTCAAGTGAAGATGATATGCCAGCTAAAGCTCAACATGGAGAATCTAGTTCTGCTGCAACTCCAGCTTCAGAGACACAGGCACCGGACTCAGCAGTACCTGAAACTGAATCTTCTGATGTTCCTAAGAAGAAATTAACTGCTTAAGAAAAGAGAGAAAGAAATAAGCAATGGTGGCCTAAAGGACGAAATCCAGTTCCTATTCCAGTTAAATGTCAAGTGTACCGGGTTAGTAGAAATTATACCGGAGTTATTAAAAGCTGGAAGTGTCAGAGGAATCTTTTTATGATTAAGAGAGAAGATGGAGTTCAGTACTTTAGAATGCGTTTTGATAGATTAAGTACGTTGCCAAAAGGAGAGATTAATCGATTAGCTCAGCTTAAATTGATTAATCCGTTCAAAAATGATTATGCTAAGTTCATTCAGAGAAATTTACGTCGGGAAGTGTTATCGAAGACATATTCTAAATTGAAACCGACGTTGGGCACTCGGTATACATGGAAAAGGAAGATTGATCCAGTCACTAAGAAGCCTATGGTTAAAGTTCACTATCCGCCTGCAAAATGTTTGACTGAGATACCTCTGGAACCAATACCTTATTATTTTCTGAGAAGACTTGTAAAATGGGAACTTGATTCACAGACTGGTGAAGCGGTTATTACTTTTGTACCAGATTCAGAACCGTGGCCAGAAGTTGGAGGTATATGGAATTTGAAGCAAGCAACGTTTAGACTGTATGATCCGATGAGTTTGATTAATTTTCATGAAAAAGATTTAAGAAAACTCTATGATGATCGGATTCGAGTTGGTCAGAAGAATGAGTTCAACAAACGTTTAGCCGAGCAGTTTTACAATGTTGTTACTGTTTGTGTGGCTAATGGAATTCATGCTGACGGTCAATTTCCTGCGGGCTGGGTATAAAGAAGATTTTTGAAGACCAAGCTGAAGACACGGGGGAGTTTGTTGGTACATGTTTGTGTCTGTCAGTTGGTCTAGCTCGTAGTTTGTAATTAGAATTGAGTTTCCTGATTCCTGCGACGTTGGCTTTAACGTCGCAGGTGCGACGTCAGGTATTGGGCCTGCGACGTAGTCTACGTCGCATGGGCTTGGGCCTGCGACGTCGTGTGCGACGTCGCAGGTGCCAGATTTTGTATATAAACGTTTTACGTTTTCTGTTTTAGGGTTGACGAAACCCTAAACGCAATTAGTCAAAATCCCTGTAATCTGATCGATTATTATTCAATATACAAACGTTCGGTTCTTATTCATTGCGTATTGATTATTCGTGTGTTTAGTTTATAACTTAATCGTTGATTCCGCAAACGATTGAGTGACTCGGTTCGCATAGATCCAAGGTTAGGGACAAACAATCGGGCTAACGATTAGTTAAATTGTTCAGCATTACAGATATAAATCATCACAACTATTCCATGCATGTTAATCTACTATGTAAACCAATATTCTGTGTCTGAAAACCTAATTGTACAGTTACTGATATGAACCAGGAGGATAACTCTAGCATGCATCATTCCTAAGGCAACAATCAAACAAGAACATGCAATAGGGTGACACATAACAGAACACCATAAACCTAAGCATAGCAGATAACCAATAATCAGATCATAGATATCCCGAAAGTTCTCTCAAAGATATATAACAGATAAACATGAATCTAACCTATCTCTAATCCTACGCTCCGTGTCTCTTATGATTTGTTTCAACCTAGAGAACACAGCCATACCAAGTTCATTGATCATCAAGTATAGAATAGGTAGAGAACGTACCACTAGTAATTGGCCAAGTTCTAGCAGGAAGCTTCTAACCACAGCATAGGTTGGATAGATAAACATTCAAGATTCGGTTTATGAGTTCATACACAGTTTAAAGTAACACGGGCAGAGTAACAGCATGGCATAAACATATTGACTATTCTAACATAACTACATCATAGTAAACACAAAGAAATGTCTAGCCTAACATTATATATCTAGCATACAATCCTAAACAAGCATAAACAAAGCAACACATGTTTAAAAATGGAAAGTAAGAGATATATAAATAGAACCTGATACGAATTTATTACAGACAGATCTTCGCGAATACAATGTCTTGGAGTGACTCCGTACAAAAGCTAAAAGCTACCTCTACCTAACTATCTCTCTAACTAGCTCAATTCTAGAGAGAGAAACTCTTCTAGAAAGAGAAACTAGAGAGAGAGTGATGTGTGTGAGAGAGAAAGTGTAGGGAGAGAATGAAAATGAGAGAAATGGTATGTTGGTGAAGTGAGGGGTGTCCACTATTTATAGGCAAATCATTAAATTGCACGTACAACTCACGAAGCAGCACGTACAAGCAAACGAAGCACAATATGGGGGTGCAGGGGCCGTATACGGCCTTGTAAGGGTCGTATACGGTGTAGTAAGGGCCGTATACGGTCTCACAAGGGCCGTATACGGTGTGTGCGGCCGTATACGGGCTCTGTCTGATTTTGTTCGTTGCTTAAAACGTCTGTATCTCCTTCGTTACGCGTCCGTTTGACCTGATTCTTTCGCCTGTAGTTTCGTAATTCCGTTACGCTTCTAATGATGTCAATCTCATAGAAATTGGATGTGTAGAGCTCAGGCGTAGCCGAAATGACTTTTAGTGGCTCTGAAAGTGCAGTGTCTTCTCCGTCCTTTGGCCGTTTCACTTGATTCCAGATTTTTCCGTCTCGATTTTACCTATACAACAGATGGTAGAAGTTAGGAGGTGTGCCTTGACAGGAAAATGAGGTCGGAAGAATCGGCCTGTATTAAAATGTTGTGTTTTGTGTATTTTTAGAGTGTTTTCAGTGATTTTTATCACAACCTCCACTTTTGAACCACTTTAGTGAATTTTGGTAAATAATCAATGTTTTGGAATGTTTTCACCAAAGAAAGGTCCAAAATGTGAGGAATAAAGCTTCTAAAAACATGATTTTTTACGTCACATCAATAGCTAATCAACTGCCTTGGGCTGAACTAAGAAAAAGCTTACGGACAAGTACTGTCCCGAAGAGGAGCTGCACAGGTTAGAGGAAGAGTTCTGGCACCTAACTGTGCAGGGGACTGACATTGCTGGATATACCACCAAATTCCAGCAATTTGCGTTGTTATGCCCGGGTCTGGTTGATCCGGAGGAGAAGAGCATTAAGAGATACATTCGCGGCCTCCCTGAGAGCATCCAGGGGAATGTCGCCTCATCTAAACCAACCACCACTGAGAGTGCAATCCGGCTAGCACACGAACTCATGGCACTGGTTGTCAGCTGTGAGACATCCAACACTTCCTCCTCCAACAACAACAAGCGCAAATCCTCTGAACACCACAGCAATCAAAACAAGAAACCCCATGCCATCCAAGTCTACAACACTAACTCCGAACCCAAACGTAGCTACACTGGGGACAGACCATACTGTTCCAAGTGTAACTACCACCACAACGGTCCATGCAGTACTCCCTGCAACAACTGCAGGAGGTACGGGCATTTGACTAAGGATTGCCGAGCCCCCAAATCCAACAACAACACCTCCAACAACAATACTCAACAACCCAAATCCTGCTATGGATGTGGAGAGGTGGGACATTTCAGGGATGAATGCCCCAAACGAAAGAACAAGGGCAACATCAACAACAACAACAACAATGCCAAGGGAAGGCATTCGTTCTCAACTCCGGGGATGCCCGTCAGGACCCGAATGTGGTCACAGGTATGTTCCTCCTCAATAAATTAACTGCTTCTATTCTATTTGATACTGGTGCTGATAGGAGCTTTATTTCTGATGAGTTTTATTCACTACTTGATATCACCCCCGTGGCCTTAGATGTTAAGTACACAGTAGAGCTAGCAAATGGTAAACTCATAGAAACCAATAGTGTGATACCTAATTGCACTTTAAACCTAGCAAACGAAACCTTCACAATCGATCTTATGCCTGTTAGAATTGAAAATTTCGACGTCATCATTGGTATGGACTGGTTGTCCAAACACCGCGCTAAAATCGTCTGCTACGACAAGGTCGTTCGAATTCCTCTCGTCGCCGGTAGAACTTTGGTCATACAGGGGGAGACCGGTGGGACGAGATTAAATATCATCTCTTGTTTGAAAACCCGAAAATTTCTGAGAAAAGGGTATCCTGCAATCCTCGCGCACATCATGGAGAAAAAGTCGGAGGAGAAGCGACTTGAGGATGTGCCCATCGTTCGAGACTTTCCAGAAGTCTTTCCCGAAGAACTGCCTGGTCTACCACCACCAAGACAGGTCGAGTTCTCCATCGATCTCGTGCCAGGCGCTGCACCTGTGGCCCGAGCACCATACCGTTTAGCTCCATCCGAACTTCAGGAGTTGTCCACCCAATTACAGGAACTCCTGGAAAGAGGATTCATTAGGCCAAGTTCCTCACCTTGGGGAGCTCCGGTTCTATTTGTCAAGAAGAAAGACGGTTCATTCCGAATGTGTATTGACTACCGAGAGTTGAACAAGTTGACCGTCAAGAACCGATATCCACTTCCTCGAATCAATGACCTGTTTGACCAACTTCAAGGATCGAGTTTTTATTCAAAGATCAATCTTCGATCGGGTTATCATCAATTATGTGTTCGCGATACCGATATCCCAAAGACCGCATTCAGAACCCGTTATAGGCATTACGAATTTCAGGTGATGCCATTTGGTCTAACCAACGCGCCGGCTGTATTCATGGACCTTATGAATCGGGTGTGCAAACCTTACCTTGACAAGTTTGTCATTGTCTTCATCGATGACATACTCATATACTCGTAAAACGAAAAAGATCACGCTCAACATCTCAAAACCATCCTAGAACTACTTAAGCACGCGGAGCTCTACGCCAAATTCTCTAAGTGTGAGTTCTGGATGCAAACCGTTCAATTTCTTGGTCACGTGATTGACAGTCATGGAATTCAAGTTGACCCATCAAAAATCGAGGCTATCAAAGGTTGGAAAGTACCCACAACCCCAACCGAAGTACGCCAATTCTTGGGTCTTGCCGGGTATTATCGACGATTCATCGAAAACTTCTCGAAAATAGCTCAACCACTTACGACACTGACTCAGAAGGACAAAAAGTTCGACTGGACTGATAAACAAGAGTCAGCATTCCAACTACTCAAACAAAAGCTTTGCAGTGCTCCAATTCTACCAATACCCGAAGGCACCGATGACTTCGTGGTATACTGCGATGCTTCACATCAAGGTCTCGGTTGCGTGCTGATGCAACGAGACAAAGTCATTGCCTACGCCTCACGACAGCTGAAGATTCACGAAAAGAACTACACCACTCATGTCGCACCCCCCCCCCCCCCCCGAAACACGTGGCAGCGGAAGTAGGAGGTGTCACGGGGGCGCCGACCAAATCAAGTATCATCACATAAAGTTACATCGAACGACCTCTAGTATGTTGTTTCCCGTGGGTAGTCCTACTGCATCTGTGAACCTGAGAATACACGCTAAAATGGGTCAACATAATGTTGGTGAGTTCATAGGTTTAATATGTAAAGTAATAATGTAAACACATGATTTTCTTGTTGTAAAATAAAGTTCTATAAAATAAAGTTCTGTAAAATAAAGTTCTGTAAAACAGAGTTTCTGTATAAATCAAGTTCTGTATACTATTGCCAATATCGTATTTGTAAATCACAAGATTTAATAGTTTGTATTGCTTTACCACAATATCGAAATGTTTGTATTGCTTTACCACAATATCGTTTTGTATAGCTTTACCGCAATATCGTTTTGTATTGCTTTACCGCAATATCGTTTTGTATTGCTTTACCGCAATATCGTTTTGTATTGCTTTACCGCAATATCGTTTTGTATTGCTTTACCGCAATATCGCAAGCGTAAATCAGCAGATTTAAATGGTTGTATTGGCCTTAGTGGAATAGAAAGTAACTCATGAAATACGTATAAATGTTTTCCTAACAACAGTTCATAAAACAGTGCATGTATTCTCACCCCAAAACAGTTTAAACAAGTAAAAAGGGGCTATGAAACTCACCAGTGTTTAGCAGGTAGCAAGCAAATAATCAAATAAGCAAGCAATGAGTGTATCCCACGTGCAACCTTCTAACGTCCTAAACGTATAAGGTTGTATGTAAGTAGATGTCTTAAAGACCATCTATGTAAGTGGATGGTTAATGTCCACTTAAGTCAATAATGTAGGTGGAGGGTTAATGTCCACCTAAGGCTAGTTCACTCAACTAGTATGTCCAAGTATGTTTGTTCAAATATGTTTATCAAAAACAAGTACGACCCGTTGATGAAAGTTTGTAATAATAATTCGTTTAGACATTATTATTATTAAGTTTGTTACGTTGTACATTATATATCGTGTGTTGCTAACAAATTATTTAGTTCGTTAAAATCTCAAACCGTAGGTCAAAGCTGGTCAACTCGTTGGTCAAAACTGGTCAAACTATTCAAAGTTGGTCAACCTGGTCAAAGTTGGTCAAACATGGTCAACCCTGGTCAAAGTTGGTCAAACTGGTCAACCCTGGTCAAACTGGTCAAAGTTGGTCAAAGCTGGTCAAACTGGTCAACCCTGGTCAAACTGGTCAAAGTTGGTCAAACTGAGTCAAAGGAGGTCAAAGTCATTTATTTAGTCACCCAAACCCATTTTTGTTACCACTTTCCAAAAATAGTAAGTTTGTCGGTTTTTAGAAATCGAGCCCCGTTTTTGTTGACTTGGTCAAACCTACTCGGTTTGACCCAAAACTCTTACCCAAGCCTTATTTATGTTAATAGAGTTCAAATAATTTGTCGGTTTGTGTCGGAGTTATTTCGAGGTGTCGGTTTTTAACATGCAACTTAAAAACTTCAATATTTCATATTTTCGGTTTTTGTCGGTTTAGTTCGCCACTAGATTTCTACAACTTCTGGTCCATATTAAGGTCTGAGATTTTTACCAACTGATCATCTACTAATCTAGTTCATAACATAATTTTTTCGGTAATTATCGGGTCCATCTAGATATTTAAATAATATTGCGAAGGAACCGAACTCGGTTTTCGAAAACTTCCAGACCAGACTAAAAGATCAGATTATATCCAAAAATACGTACGGATCTGGAAAAAGTGAAAGACACGAAAGTTGTAGCCCTTTTCAATACGCAACTTTTAAAAAAAATTCGTTGTCTAATTCTTCCTATAACTCAAGATATGCTCGTTTTTGTAAACTGATTTTTCTAGGACAGATTCTGTGTTTTGATATATGTTTGGTAAAAACGTATTTTAACAAGTTTTTAGGACATAATCTAGTTAGATGGACTATATAACATGTAAATAGACATATATGAGAGTAGAGATGAGTTTCCTTACAAAGATTTTGATGGAGATGAGATGAGAAGATGATGCTAGAGCTCTTGAGCTAATTATTATTTCAAAAAGTTAAGAATATGCTTGGTGGTTGATGGTGGTTTGTGATGGTTTATGGTGGTGGTGAGGGCTGAATTCTCAGATTTTTAGAGAGAGAAGGGAGTGGTTAGAGAGAGGTAAGAGAGATCTTGTGAGAATAGGTGAAGTGAAATGAAAGGAATATGAGGTTTTGCATGTATTAGGAGTGGTGGTGTAAGAAAATGCCATGATTGAGTTTTGCATGTCTTTTGAATGGGGGAGGGGATGGTGGCTGGTTTTGGGGGCCCCACTCAAGGGTGTTTTGGTCTTTTGTTGTTCATAATTTAATTTGTTGCGTTTTTCGTTCGTTTATCCGATTGTTTGGACGTTTATTCGTACGTTAAATATTTTATACGCATTTTTAAGTAACGGTCTAAATTCCGATATTGGTACTTGAAATATTTTATCTAGATACTTGAAAACATTTATAAAAATGTTTCGTTAATTCGTCGGCCTCGATTTGCGTGCACGTTTTACGGAGGTTTAATCGCGTAGCGTTTTAAATAGACGTTTTTCTTTTACAACTATTATACGATGTTTTCAATAGTAATTTCATACAAAATAATATATTTTAAATTATTAAAATATATTTTGACTTTCGTTCGATTGTCGGGCGCGTTCCGCGCGTTTCGGTTGCGTTTGAGATGTTTTAACCAAAACGTCTAGGTTTTTCGTGTATTATTTTAACAAAATAATAATAAGTGATAAATAACTTCTAAGAATGGATTAAAGTTATTTATAAAAAGGTTTTCACCAACGTCGTTTATTCTGTCGGACTCCATCCGGTTGTTTCGCACAATTTCACCAAATTGCGTAAGCGTAATACAAAATAATTATGGAAGTGTATATTCACATAAATATACAAATAGTTACAAGTAATTACAAGTATTTAGCCTAATACTAAACTAAACACGCGTAATTAGGGTTCTAGCTATGTTTAGCAGTTAACCTAAATTGTCGGGTGTTACATTCTCCACCCGTTAAGAAAATTTCGTCCCGAAATTTAGCTCATAGTCACGGTTAGTGTGGAGTCAGAGTGAGAGCGTAGGTATCTCTGGTGTTCACTAAGTCTACAAGGCATAGTCGTTTGCTAAACGCAAATTCTGAGTTTTCTTGTTGGCTTAAATCAGTTGGTCAGTTCTAGGGTGCACTTAGTGTCCATGTCAGTTGGGTGTTATTGCGCAAAAGGCTAAACTTAATTAGTGTCGAATAAGATTGAAATAATTAAGTCATTGTCTCATTTAGTTAATCCTCCAATAGTTTCGTATCGTTGTTCAAAGTAAGTAGATAAGGGAATGTAGTCGGGTTCTCACTAAATTGGTCGTAGTCACCTCTTATCACTAACATCATCGTTTATCCAAAAAAAGAATTACTTCATCCGATTTTGCAGGATCGAGTGTTGTTACTATCAAGCCGACTACTAAGAGAATCTTACTTCATACTAGTCTATGGTACCTATACCTTTAGTTGCAAATCACATATGCACCTTCTTATCTCAAAATTTTCTTTATCAATGTTTCATGTGTAATCGGTGTTCTAGTTTCAAAATGGGATTAAAGGTTAGATCATAGAGAAAGATTGAATGAAAATCAATTGTTTGTTTATATATATATGGTTCTCATTTGCTAAAAACGTCATCGTAATTTTCGGTAACTTTGTTAATAATTTATGAATTTTGAAAATTTTATAAAACATTTTTGTGGCAAAGTTTGTTTAGAATCCCTGCTGACGCGAATTTGTTGAAAACTTGAGTTGATGAAATCTGTTGAAAACTTTTGTTTTTGACAAGTCGTTGAGAAATTCCGTTTAACAAAAATCCGCTGGAAAATTGAAGCTGTAGAAAATTCTGGGTAAATGTTTGATGAAAATTCGTTAAATGCTCGAGTTGATAAAAATACGTTGAAAGCTCTGGTCATTGAAAAGTGTTGAAAATTCTGTTTTGCCAAAAATCTGTTGGAAGATTTATGTTTCTGAAAAATCCGTGGGAAACGTCTTACGAAAATTTTATTTTGATTATCGTTTACCACACACTTTACATGTTTGGTGGAATTTCTGCTAATCTTAAGCGAATTCTAGGCGACGGATCCTTGGAGGGTTCTAATTCTATCGCTTCTTCCTTAGTTGGATTCTTGCTAACAGTGTTGTTGTTCATCATATGTGGGTGATTGAGCACGGTAGGTGTCTCTATATTGGTAATTGAGACCTTGGTCTCGTTCTCTATGGTAAGTGATGTTACAAAGGGAAGATCTGCCATTTCCCCGAGGCCTGTTTATATATAATATATAATAGCCTAATAAGTATAGCACGTATAAGTTTGTACAAATAGGTTTCATATATATATGTTTATAAGAACTTAGCACATAAAGCACGTATAAAGGTTGGTCCCGTTCTATCCTTGGTCAAAGTCTTCTAATGCATTCCCGTTCGTTACAACCTTTTCAGGTCTTGCATCGATTCCCCTTTAATTGTACATAGTTGATCAAGCTATGTTAAATTAAATTTGAATGATGCAATTGCTGAACCAGTCATAACAAATGAGGAATACTAACCTAACGGTTATAGTCTAGGTCACTAATGCAATCCTAGTTCGCTATAACCTTAGGCTCTGATACCAATCTGTCGCACCCCCCCCCCCCCCCCGAAACACGTGGCAGCGGAAGTAGGAGGTGTCACGGGGGCGCCGACCAAATCAAGTATCATCACATAAAGTTACATCGAACGACCTCTAGTATGTTGTTTCCCGTGGGTAGTCCTACTGCATCTGTGAACTTGAGAATACACGCTAAAATGGGTCAACATAATGTTGGTGAGTTCATAGGTTTAATATGTAAAGTAATAATGTAAACACATGATTTTCTTGTTGTAAAATAAAGTTCTGTAAAATAAAGTTCTGTAAAAAAAGTTCTGTAAAACAGAGTTTCTGTATAAATCAAGTTCTGTATACTATTGCCAATATCGTATTTGTAAATCACAAGATTTAATAGTTTGTATTGCTTTACCACAATATCGAAATGTTTGTATTGCTTTACCACAATATCGTTTTGTATTGCTTTACCGCAATATCGTTTTGTATTGCTTTACCGCAATATCGTTTTGTATTGCTTTACCGCAATATCGTTTTGTATTGCTTTACCGCAATATCGTTTTGTATTGCTTTACCGCAATATCGTTTTGTATTGCTTTACCGCAATATCGCAAGCGTAAATCAGCAGATTTAAATGGTTGTATTGGCCTTAGTGGAATAGAAAGTAACTCATGAAATACGTATAAATGTTTTCCTAACAACAGTTCATAAAACAGTTCACATAACAGTTCATAAAACATTGCATGTATTCTCACCCCAAAACAGTTTAAACAAGTAAAAAGGGGCTATGAAACTCACCAGTGTTTAGCAGGTAGCAAGCAAATAATCAAATAAGCAAGCAATGAGTGTATCCCACGTGCAACCTTCTAACGTCCTAAACGTATAAGGTTGTATGTAAGTAGATGTCTTAAAGACCATCTATGTAAGTGGATGGTTAATGTCCACTTAAGTCAATAATGTAGGTGGAGGGTTAATGTCCACCTAAGGCTAGTTCACTCAACTAGTATGTCCAAGTATGTTTGTTCAAATATGTTTATCAAAAACAAGTACGACCCGTTGATGAAAGTTTGTAATAATAATTCGTTTAGACATTATTATTATTAAGTTTGTTACGTTGTACATTATATATCGTGTGTTGCTAACAAATTATTTAGTTCGTTAAAATCTCAAACCGTAGGTCAAAGCTGGTCAACTCGTTGGTCAAAGGTGGTCAAACTAGTCAAAGTTGGTCAACCTGGTCAAAGTTGGTCAAACATGGTCAACCCTGGTCAAAGTTGGTCAAACTGGTCAACCCTAGTCAAACTGGTTAAAGTTGGTCAAACTGGTCAAAGCTGGTCAAACTGGTCAAAGTTGGTCAAACTGAGTCAAAGGAGGTCAAAGTCATTTATTTAGTCACCCAAACCCATTTTTGTTATCACTTTCCAAAAATAGTAAGTTTGTCGGTTTTTAGAAATCGAGCCCCGTTTTTGTTGACTTGGTCAAACCTACTCGGTTTGACCCAAAACTCTTACCCAAGCCTTATTTCTGTTAATAGAGTTCAAATAATTTGTCGGTTTGTGTCGGAGTTATTTCAAGGTGTCGGTTTTTAACATGCAACTTAAAAACTTCAATATTTCATATTTTCGGTTTTTGTCGGTTTAGTTCGCCACTAGATTTCTACAACTTCTGGTCCATATTAAGGTCTGAGATTTTTACCAACTGATCATCTACTAATCTAGTTCATAACATAATTTTTCCGGTAATTATCGGGTCCATCTAGATATTTAAATAATATTGCGAAGGAACCGAACTCGGTTTTCGAAAACTTCCAGACCAGACTCAAAGATCAGATTATATCCAAAAATACGTACGGATCTGGAAAAAGTGAAAAACACGAAAGTTGTAGCCCTTTTCAATACGCAACTTTTAAAAAAAAATTCGTTGTCTAATTCTTCCTATAACTCAAGATATGCTCGTTTTTGTAAACTGATTTTTCTAGGACAGATTCTGTGTTTTGATATATGTTTGGTAAAAACGTATTTTAACAAGTTTTTAGGACATAATCTAGTTAGATGGACTATATAACATGTAAATAGACATATATGAGAGTAGAGATGAGTTTCCTTACAAAGATTTTGATGGAGATGAGATGAGAAGATGATGCTAGAGCTCTTGAGCTAATTATTATTTCAAAAAGTTAAGAATATGCTTGGTGGTTGATGGTGGTTTGTGATGGTTTATGGTGGTGGTGAGGGCTGAATTCTCAGCTTTTTAGAGAGAGAAGGGAGTGGTTAGAGAGAGGTAAGAGAGATCTTGTGAGAATAGGTGAAGTGAAATGAAAGGAATATGAGGTTTTGCATGTATTAGGAGTGGTGGTGTAAGAAAATGCCATGATTGAGTTTTGCATGTCTTTTGAATGGGGGAGGGGATGGTGGCTGGTTTTGGGGGCCCCACTCAAGGGTGTTTTGGTCTTTTGTTGTTCCTAATTTAATTTGTTGCGTTTTTCGTTCGTTTACCCGATTGTTTGGACGTTTATTCGTACGTTAAATATTTTATACGCGTTTTTAAGTAACGGTCTAAATTCCGATATTGGTACTTGAAATATTTTATCTAGATACTTGAAAACATTTATAAAAATGTTTCGTTAATTCGTCGGCCTCGATTTGCTTGCACGTTTTACGGAGGTTTAATCGCGTAGCGTTTTAAATAGACGTTTTTCTTTGACAACTATTATACGATGTTTTCAATAGTAATTTCATACAAAATAATATATTTTAAATTATTAAAATATATTTTGACTTTCGCTCGATTGTCGGGCGCGTTCCGCGCGTTTCGGTTGCGTTTGAGACGTTTTAACCAAAACGTCTAGGTTTTTCGTGTATTATTTTAACAAAATAATAATAAGTGATAAATAACTTCTAAGAATGGATTAAAGTTATTTATAAAAAGGTTTTCACCAACGTCGTTTATTCTGTCGGACTCCGTCCGGTTGTTTCGCACAATTTCACCAAATTGCGTAAGCGTAATACAAAATAATTACGGAAGTGTATATTCACATAAATATACAAATAGTTACAAGTAATTACAAGTATTTAGCCTAATACTAAACTAAACACGCGTAATTAGGGTTCTAGCTATGTTTAGCAGTTAACCTAAATTGTCGGGTGTTACAACTCATGACCTCAAACTCGGAGCAGTTGTTTTTGCTCTCAAAATCTGGAGACATTATCTCTACGGCACTAAGTGCACAATCTTCACCGACCACAAAAGTCTCCAACATATATTCGATCAAAATGATCTCAATATGAGGCAACGTCGATGGGTCGAGTTGCTTACCGATTACGATTGCGAAATCAAGTACCATCCAGGGAAGGCAAATGTTGTTGCCGATGCCCTTAGTCGAAAAGAACGAACAAAACCACTTCGAGTCCGAGCTCTCAGTATAACAATCCATAACGATCTAAACATTCAGATTCTCGCTGCTCAACTCGAAGCTCTCAAATCCGAAAACATCAAAAACGAAGCCTTGCGAGGTATGGATAAACAATTCGAAATCAAACCTAACGGGATTAGGTATTTCTCAAGCCGAATCTGGTTGCCTAGTTTCGGAAATCTGCGAGACTTGGTGATGGATGAAGCTCACAAGTCCAAATATTCTATTCATCCGGGATCCGAAAAAATGTATCACGGTATTAAGGAGTTCTATTGGTGGCCGAACATGAAAGCTGAAATCGCCACATACGTCAGCAAGTGCCTTACTTGCTCGAAAGTCAAAGCCGAATACCAAAAGCCTTATGGCTTACTTCAACAACCTGACATTCCTGAATGGAAATGTGAACAAATCGCCATGGATTTCATAACCAAACTACCCAAGTCATCGAGCGGTTGTGATACCATTTGGGTGATCGTCGATCGTCTCACGAAATCTGCTCATTTCCTGGCGATCAAGGAAACCGATAAAATGGAACGCCTCACACGAATCTACATCAAGGAAATCGTTTCTCGACACGGTGTTCCAATCTCGATTATCTCTGATAGGGATAGTCGCTTCACATCTCACTTTTGGCAGTCACTTCAAAAATCATTGGGTACCCATCTCGATATGAGTACCGCATACCATCCTCAAACCGACGGCTAAAGTGAACGAACAATTCAAACACTGGAAGATATGCTACGGGCTTGCGTAGTTGACTTCGGTGTAAACTGGGAACAACATCTACCCTTGTGCGAGTTCTCGTACAACAACAGCTATCATACCAGCATTAAGGCTGCACCCTTCGAGGCACTGTACGGTCGTAAGTGCCGATCACCGATCTGTTGGACCCAGGTTGGGGATAGCCAACTCACAGGTCCGGAAATCATTCACGAAACAACCGAGAAAATCTTCGAGATTCAAAACAAGCTCAAAGCCGCACGTGATCGTCAGAAAAGTTATGCTGACGTGGGACGCAAACCACTCGAGTTCCAGGTTGGAGATCGAGTACTACTCAAAGTTTCACCTTGGAAAGGTGTCATTCGTTTCGGCAAACGCGGTAAACTAAATCCAAGATACATTGGACCTTTCGAGATCCTTGAAAGGATAGGTCCAGTGGCATATCGATTGCAGCTGCCAGCCGAGCTCGGCAGCGTGCATCCCACTTTTCACATTTCAAACTTGAAGAAGTGTCTGTCTGATGAGACACTTATCATTCCACTCGACGAAATTCGTATTGACGACAAGCTTCACTTTGTTGAAGAACCCGCCGAAATCATGGACCGTGAGGTCAAACAACTCAAACAAAGTCGCATTCCCATCATCAAGGTTAGGTGGAATTCGCGGTGTGGTCCGGAATTCACCTGGGAACGGGAGGACCAAATGCGACTCAAGTATCCGCAACTCTTCACTGACTCAACATCAAACACAACATCAAACTAAATTTCGGGACGAAATTCTTCTAATAGGGGGAGAATGTGACACCCGTCAAATTAGGACTAGTAATTAGTGCCTAATCAAGATTTACTACATGTAATTAGTTCTGTGTTAGGCTAATTAATGTAGCAATTAATATATATATATATTGTTGAATATATACACAATTATGCGATTTGATTAAATCGTACAAGCTTCAAATCGAATGTATTTCGGTTCAATTAAACACGGACGTTGGTGAACAATTTAATTAAATAATGTAACGTTATTTAATAACACAAATACATCCAAAAATATTATTTTTATAATATTTCATATCGTACAAATAACGTTTACACAATTAAATTAATAAACGCGCAAACCAACAAAACAAGCTAACGTTATATTTTATAACGCAATTATTAAGTATTCGGTAAAATACTTCAACAAAAAGATTGGGTAACTATTCGCATTTTAAAACTTATAATTTAAAGTGCATAGAAATATTTAAACGTTTGAAATAATCGAGAAAACGAACACCACACGGAGCGCGAATACACAGAGTTAAAAAGTGGAGACCCACACTTCGGTGGGCCCCCACCCCAAAACCGGCCAACAAAGGGGTGAGGTCACCACCTCCCCACCCCATTTTCACTCTATCACTCTCTCTCTATCTCTTTCTCCTCTCTTTTCTTCCATTCTCACCAACACCACCACCACCATTAAAATCGACAAATAACACCTCCAAACGCCATCAAATCATCAAGATATTTAGAGAAAAAGAACCACCTCGCTACGATCTACAACCTCATCTTTCCGGATTTTCATTTCGACACCGCGTAATTTTCCGACAAAAACCCGAAACTCTTCGATTTCGTTTATTTTTACATAAAAGTTGTTTATATAAGTTGATAATGTCCATATATGGGTTGGGTAAAAGATTTGGACCAAATGGTCGCCGGAAAACTCATTTTTGGCTC
This sequence comes from Helichrysum umbraculigerum, assembly GCA_949592205.1. Classification (NCBI taxonomy): domain Eukaryota; kingdom Viridiplantae; phylum Streptophyta; class Magnoliopsida; order Asterales; family Asteraceae; genus Helichrysum; species Helichrysum umbraculigerum. The sequence goes on along the minus strand of CATIUR010000007.1, from coordinate 33,143,509 downwards.
AAAATCCGTTAAACAGCCGTAAGTGTCGCAAAGACGACCAGTATAGCGTCACTTCGTGCGTCACTTAAGTGACGCATTGAGTGTCGTTAAAAGCCCTAATCCTGCGTCACTTGCCTAAGTGCCGCATAAAACCCTTATTTTCCCGACACTTGCCTAAGTGTCGCAAATTTAAAACCCGTCACTCATGACCGACACTTGTAGCGTCACTTGCCTAAGTGACGCCTACAATCGAGAATTGATTTCACCCGTCACTGATCCTAGTGACTCACGACACTTGTACCGACACTTACAACCGACACTTCCTTAAGTGTCGCACTCTATGCATCACTTGCACAAGTGATGCCATTTAATCAGAATCCGTCATTTCATACGACACTTCCTAAGTGTCGCTATAAGTGACGCATAAAACAGAATGTTTACAACTCATTTTTACTAAGTGTCGAGACCTAAATTTTATCACTTGATTTCACCAAAGCAATTTAGTAGAAAAAAAAAAATTTTCGAGCTGACTTGGCATCTCGACCCCAACCAGGGGCCAGTCCCTTGGACCCCGCCAGGGGTTGCCACCCCTGGAACCCCGCTAACCAGGGGCGCTGCCCCCGGACCCCCGTCACCTAAAAGTTTGTAAACACTTTTTAAGTACAACACTTCAAAATCAAAATAATAATGTTGAGAATTATTATTACAAACAATCACCAACGGGCCGTACCCACTTTTAAACATTCAAATCAATCAACCAAATCGTAGTAATTTAGACAAGTCAATCAACCAAATGGGGATATTTTGGACATTATAGTTGGACAAACAACTACAAAGGTAGTCTTTTACGATACCTATACAATTAATAACCATCGCGCGTATTGAACGCCCTCAAGTTACAAGTCTTCGGACATCAATTCAAGGCTAATCAATTCAAGTCTATTTAGATAAACAAACAAGGCTCAGGTGAGTCTCATGGCCCCTATTTTACTGCTTTTCAATCAGGGGTGTGATATTATTGCTCGTTTTGTTTTACAAGTTGAACCCAAGTACAAACAAATCAAATACTACATGAGTTACTTCAACTAATCATTTTAAAGCCCTCCATAGCATAGTCTGGTAATACGTAGTAGCGTGAATGTTAGTATATGATATCATATAGGATTGACAATCCTCGTCCGGGTTAGCACGAACTAACTGGTCAAACGGACGTATTAGCATTTGGGAAGACGAGTGTAGATTAGGCACTCGTAGGAGGCAACCTCAGTTGGGTTTCCTTAATTGGGCCCGACAACTCAAGTTAAGCTCAGACTATGTGCTCATGATTGTATAACTTTTATTTTGCTTAATTGCTTTATAAATTCAATTATAAATCTTACGGTTCATACAAATATGTGTTGACATAAAAACCTGTGAGCTCACTAGCGTTTCGCTGACCCATTTTAGCATGTATCACAGGTAACCAGCGGTAGGTTAGATTGCTCAATCAGGATCAATTAGCTCGAGTCAGCATGCAAACAATCAGAGATTTAGCTGCATTATTATACAGATTAATTATGTACTTAAATCTCTCAATTTCAACCGAGCTAATATAACTATATTTTTGATGTAAACTTTGACTTTATCAATACAAGTTGTAAAACGACGCATATAGAGTCGTTCATTATATCTTATGTAATTAGTCGCGCCCCGACCCGAACCGCTTCCGCATCATAATTCGGGGGTGCGACAATTACCACTCACAATTTTATGCAACACTTATTGATAAAAGAGTACTACTAGGGCCAAGGCCATCTCGACTACTGTTTTTCATTCCCGTTTTTCTGTTCAAACTTGTTTTTGTTATTTGAAGAGATTAAATGAGAGAGGTAGAGAACTAGCTAGTTTGAATAAGAATCTGCCTAAGCTAGGACCTAAAGGGTATCGTGGATACGAAGAAGAGTGGATGAAGGAGAAAGAAGAAGCTGTCAAAGTCTTGGATACCACATCTCTTGCTGGTCGTGTATACAGGGTTCACAGTAAGCGGGTGTTTATGTACATCAGGGTTCGCTGTGGATGCAATCAAGGACGGTTGATTATACCTGAGGCTATTGTTCCAACTGTGGAGGAATTGGTATGATCACCTATGTTTACTTTGAAATTTTATTACTTATTTATATTTCTGGTAAAATTAGAACATAAACTTTTTATTGGTTCAAACAGATCAAGAAGGACGATGAGTTGCATGAGGTTCCGGATCCCCAAGGAAAAGATGCCATATGGAAAGTCGTAGGAAAAGAGCACCCCGGAAGGACAAGGGCGGTGGGGCACACTATCGGCTTCACAAAGGCAATAGATGGTTACGGGAAGCAACCGCGACGCAACAAAAGGAAAGAACAAATTGACAAGTTAGAAAGAAGGGTGACTGAGTTAGAGAGGATGGAACGGGGAAGGATGGAGGTTGACGATAGGGAAGTAGGATCGGGAGAGGAAACATCGAGGGAGGTGGTGCAAAGACCTGCCGCAAGTCTAGATATGAGGAGTAGTAGTGCTGGGTCAGAGTTTCATCCTTTTGAGGATTTATTGGTAATCAAATTAATTACTATGATATGTTTTTACGACAAATCATTTTACATCACCTAATATATATTCGATCCATATCATTGTAGGAACCCACCGCATGCAAGTTGTTCGCGGAGTTCGGGTTTCAAAGGAAGCTTGTTGCGAGAGGAAAGGCTCATCCTCGGGGGGACGGGCAGGTACACGGGGTGTCTATGCCACAAGATCACCTACGGGTAAAAATTGGGAAAATTAAGGATGGATTTGGGGCGATGAGACTTCCTAAGGCAGCTGCTGGAATGACTTTCTTACAGGAAGCCAGTAACAGTTTCGTTCAGTGGCCACGTTTGTTTATTGAATTTTCTGAGGTACATACACATTGATTATCTTTAAGTATCGTATGTTAAATATTTCTATCACTGACGTAACAATAAACACTTTCAATTTAATTTGTTACTAGGATGGGAGAGAGTCGTCCCCGGAGCCTGATGTTGTCCCGAGTCCTAAAAGGCGCAGTCCTAACCCTGTACGGGATGAGGTGCCAAGTGAGGAAACTGTTGTGCCCGCCAAACAAGCACCCCTCGCGGTGCCAGAATCTGTTGTGACACCCCAACAAGCAGCCACCCCCCCCCCCCCCCCCCCCCCCCCCCGGTGCCAGAAACTGTTGTGACACCCCAACAAGCACGACCATCATACCCATCCGCACGTACCGAGCATGTTTTAACAGCTTCTCAAATGAAAATTTTAAAGTCGAAGCCGGTGGCTGTGAAAAATGTTTGGGCCTCAGCAACCATGTATCCCGACATGAATTTATTTATCGAGCCCGGAGTTTTTGGGAATGACCTTATCGAGTTGAACATTGCTATTGCTGATCTTAAGGAGTTTGTGACAAATGGGGAAGCCGACATCACCATCCTTTTGTTTTTCATGTAGTAAGTATTATTTTCTTAATATACTACTAGTCGGAGACCCACGCTATCGATAATGGTTTTACAAACTTAATAATTTCTATTTTTTCAATCATGATAATTGTGTCTATTCTTTATTTTTGCAATCATGATAATTTCCGGTATTCCACTATGCTTAATAAGGGATAAGATAAGATTAAGATAACAATGATCATATCATATGTTTTCTAACTCTTTAAATATGTGTTTTAGTACACTTCACTTGCTTCGACAAAAATCTGCAAACCCGAACAACAAATGTGGATTTATGAACCCGTATGGTATTCAATGTCAACAAATAGAGAGAGAGAGAGGGGCAGCAAGTGTTTCAAACTTTATCCGTCAGTCGGTGGAATATCATAAAAGGAATTCAAAGAGCATTGTGTTAGCACCGTATTGGCAGGGGTACGATGTTAACTTAATTTCTAGTGTGTGTTTATTGTCATATACTAGCAATGTATACTTAAATTTCAACAGTAAACACTGGATATTGTTCATTTTACACCTTGAGACAAATCAGGTTTACATACTCGACTCCATTGCGCACGCTGCCAAATCTAACGTGACAACACATTACAAAATCGTGGAGTGTCTTAACGAGTATGTATTCTCTCAAACATATAAAGATAGAAATATGCACATCTTATTATTAAAACTAACACTTTAATTGCTTCCCCTACAATTATCAGTGCATGGATGCAGATGTTTTCCATGTTACCCGAGTACACCTTCGTTGATTCGTGTAATCAACAAAGAGGAAGATGTGAATGTGGATACTATGTCATGTATTGGATTTTTTTACTTCGTGACTGTCCAACAATTCGATTTACCATCAAACGTAAGTATTATTTATGTACATTAAGTTCCTTCAAATAAATTGTATCTTTCATCATATAACATTTTTCCTTTTAATTAATATGAATATAGGTTTTAGCATTGTTTCAAGACAAAACTCCATTATCGCAAAAAGACCTCAATAATGTTGTGGTGAGGTGGTGTGCATGGTTCCAGGATCAAATTCTTTTATAAAATAGGTGAATACGTTATGCCTTTTACTTAAATGATTTACATATTTTTTGAATGCTTAACCTCTTATGTGCTAAAATGTTAATTATACGCTTAGATGCTTGAGTATATATGATGGTTACAGAAATATTCACGGTGGGTTAGGGGTGTTTGGGTTTGCTTATTTCTAAGCACTTGTATGTTTAAAAAATAAGTAGGTGACCCCTTACTTATTTTTAAGTGCTTATTCCTTAGTAAGTAAGCAGATAAGCAGTTTTCATAGAGGTGTTTGGATCTGCTTATCTCCTGTCAAAATAAGCAAATAAGAAAATAAGCGCTTATTTAAGCAATCCCAAACACCCCTTGGTGGGGTGGTAGTTGGTAGATCAACATAAACATGTGCCCGGCCTATGATTCTTTCAAGATCAAAATAGCTTGCTTGATTAAACATAAATTTTCAATGATGAGATGTGTCCAATGATGAAATCTCTTATTAAATACTTATCGTGGTGACGGCATATATATATATAGACTTGTTGAGTTGGCAGTCTTTAAATCGATTACCACTTACAAGCTAAGTTTACGCAACACCATTTGATAAACGAGTACTACTGAGGGGCGAGGGCATCTCGACTACTAGCTGTTTTTATATGATGAAATTATTTGAGTTAGAAATACTGCTTGAAACGGGTTTTGAAAGTAGTTTTGTAAAAAAAATTCTACTAGTATTAAATAAACTCACGGTCCATAAAGAGAACCGTGGTAGAGCCATTTTTTTTTAATAAATAAATTAAGGCGGACCACGGTTCCCACAGGTAGAGCCGTGGTCCGACAGTTTGGCCGCGTCATTGTTGTCCGCGGTTATGTATAACTAACAGTGGTCCATGTGGTTATTAGACCACGAATTTCGGACCGTGGTCCTTTTGCTGTGCAAATAGACTTCTCCCCCCTTAGCCCACCTCCCGTTTTCTAGTGGTCCATATATTGTTTTAACCGTGTGCCATTTGAGATTTTATAGTAGTGTATAATGTTTGCTATTATATTTATCAAAGAAACTTCTTAATTTTCAGAAAAAATCCATTTATATTTTCAAAAATTTTAAATATAATGATTGTTATTACATCTCTTATTATATTTTAATAGTTATATAAAAGTTTAAATAGTATATTGTTGAGTTGTGTATTTTAAATCAATAAAAAATGATTTAGTGTAAAGATTTAGTGTAACATATTGGAGCAACTTTTTTTTTGTGCAAGTATATTCTCTAAAGATTGTCTTTTTGCACGAAAATAATGCAATTTGATGCACTAAAATAGTGCATACATTGGAGATGCTCTAAGGAAACTTGATTGTTAATAGGAAGATGATACAATATTGGATTTTGACATTTGTGTAAAAGCATAATATAAAAAAAGGGTAAGGTTCAAATGAGTAGAGCAACGTGTCACTTTACCCTCTTTTCCCTACGTTTTTAAAATTGAATATCTTCGATTAGAGATGTGACAAGGTATACTTTCGACGAACTTTTTTTTTGTTTTTTGATGGGTTTTGAAAACGAGTAACACATGTGTTACAAGCTGGTAACACGTGTCTCATATTCGTGGTGGTGGGTGTGAGTTATTTCCTTTCTAAAAAAATATGGATCTTGGAAAAAAATTCCATTGTAATGTTTAAATCTGTTGATTCTAAGAATACCTAGGATAATCACTCCCAACACACGTTGATTCGAAAGAATACCGTCGTTCAGCTCAACTATTAAACACAAAATCGAGAGAAAAATTTGATTTTCATCAAAAGCAAAACTGAATTGTTCTATCACACAATAAAACCCTAAAAGAGGGAGCAGAAATTCGAAGGGGCTTAAAAGACGTAACGGGCCAAGCCCAAAGCCCAAAAATAAACTAAAAAACATAAAAAAGAGAGCCTATAACTTATTCTAGGACGAGTTTTTGGGCCTCAAAATTTACCAAGCTGTGCTCCTTGTTCCAAGCTTCGATTCGACAGTTCATGGGTCTCAAACAGAACCTCGTAGCCCAAGTTATGGCCATTTCGTGAAGCCCTTTAATAGTTTAGTCACTCCATCGTGGACCTCTAGAAACATAAGGTCCCGATCCTCCACGCTTAGGCCGCTTCACATTGTAAAACTTCCTCAAAATCTTGGCTGTTTGACTCACTTGAGAAGAATATGATATTACTTGAAACTCTCGGAAAAGATTATTTATGTTTTGTTTAAGACAATCAGATGTCATGCTCATTGTTTGATTTTTGCGTTTCTTTATAACATTATCATCTGTGAAATATTTGACAAATAAATGAATTTCTCATACAGAACGATACTAAAACATCTCTGTTTTGCGTCTTTTGACCGTAACCCGGGGGGGGGGGGGGGGGGGGGGGGGGGGGGGGGGGGGGGGGGGGGGGGGGAATTGTGATTTATTATATATTTTATCTGACTTATTATTGATACTTGTCTACACTCCTACCAGAACTTTGAACTCATAATCTCTGGTTGTCAAGCTATGCTTCAGACAGAGCATAGGCTATTGGATTTTAGTTTATGTGCCATAAGATCATGCTTTTTGATAGCTACCATATTAGTGTTAGACCATGAAGATGAAAATTAGCTGCTAATAGAATTAATGTCAACTTATTGATATGAAATTAATTTGGAATATGGTCACCCATTTTCAGATGACTGATACAAACGTGATCCACATTCACTTATTCCAATTGCACGAAGATGACTCAAGCATTTACTTTAGCAGTCTTTGTTTGTTGATTTTGTTACGCAAATTGTACTCTGTTTTCAAATCAGATCTTGAAAATCTGTTAAACTCATATTTATATAAATCAAAATTCTACTATTCTAAAGATGTTTTAGCTTAATAAATTCTGCTCAAATTTCTTCCATTATGCAGGTAGTAGTTCCCATGGAAACAAGTATAAGTACTTGTTTCGTACGAGTTTGTATTATGCTAACAGTAAACTAGCAATGTAGAAAAGTAATAGAGTAAATACTAAATCATATTTAGAAGTGAAAGTTTCTAAAATAGGTTCCAAAAAGTGCTCCAGCAATTAAAAATATCCAAATCCGAACTAAAACAGAGACATATCTAAAATAGGAAATAACGCTAAGGAAAACAACTAGTTTGTTTGGGGTTAAGCACCACACTGACAAACAAAACAGCTAAAGAAGTGTCTTCTCTTATCATGAACATGAACGGATGATCCGCTACAAAATGATGCTGGCGAACCCCTCCAAATAATGTTATTACACTTGCTGCAGTGGCTTCTATTCCTTTTTCGTCAACTTCAATATAAGATTTTTGTATTATGTTTGAGACATAGAGCTTATCAGCGAAAGGATGTGTAGGTTCTATGATCCGAGTAAGCCCCATATTCTGACGTTCGAAAGGCAATGTCAAACCCATTTGTTTCATAACATCTTTAGGTTCAAGCTTATAAGATATCTTAAACTTAGGTATCGATACCTCCTTCACAAGCTGCGAAAGTTCATACTTAGTGTGAAATAATTAAGGATATGAATCAAACACTTGTAGGAGATCATGCAATCCATCTTTCCTGTGTGGGAGAAAGATATACATGGAGTACTTGTTTGGTAGGCCTCCGCCTTTATATGGAAGTTTGAGAATCTTGTAATCTTTGAAGGAGCCATATTCAATCATTTTGTAGCTATTGTTCTCCTTATAGTTAGTCAAAAAGGGGACCGAAACAGTCTCCCCATTGATGAGATGAAAGTCCTTATCTTTTGTCTTCTTTGGATCGAATGGATTACACCATACTCCTTTAAAATACAACGCATTTGCTAACACAATTAAAACGTCATTCAAGTCATCCGTTCCAAGGATAGTGGGGATCAGCCCTCCAGTTTTCTTCTTAACCCATGAGTTTATTTTGCTGGCTGATTTTTCAGGCTTCAACAGTAAACAAAAAGTTAATCAATATATATTTATATAACTATATTTTAAACTTAACCAAGATTTAAGAAAGCTAGCTAGCAACATAAAATAATTGTTGTACCTTGTTTTCAAAGTCCAACAATCTGGCTTTTGTTTTGTAAACAACTTTGAGAACCTCTTTGTAATTAGAATGAACACAATTCAATTTCTTGTCTACCCAGATTCTGTTTGCTAGAATGATGTCAGGACCAACTTTCATTGTTATGGTCCTTAGATAAAATCTGTTGAAAAAGTTGGGAACTTGGTGACTTATAAAGAAGTTGGTCCACTGTTTCATGTCCAAGAAACTCTAGCAACTGTTTCAAAGTATTGCTTTGAGCTCCAGCAGCAAGCATTCCCAATACGGCCTCAAGTGAAAATGGTGAACAAACAAAATTTCCGTTCTTGAATCCATTCTTTGCATCATTCAGTAAAACCCTTGTGGCAACCTTTATATGAAATACATGATCCATTGTTCAAGATTAATACAATTTGACTTGCATAAACACAATGAAGTAGCCATGTTTTAGTTCTAGCAAAAGCTTATTGATAAAACAAAAAATCGATATAGAACAATATATATATATGTGTGTGTGTGTGTGTGTGTGTGTGTGTGTGTGTGTGTGTGTGTGTTAAAGACTTTAAATGCATTCTGTTTTGTTTAAGATAAAAACAAGGAAGTTAACTTGAAGGGTAATCACAGATAAATAAACAAAACTAGCAACATGCTAGGAATTACATCAATTCTAATCAAAATGATCGTAATAAGCTACAATAATCCTAACACTTAACTCCAACCAAACAAACTTATAAGACTTAATGTAAACTATTTAAATCATCCATTTGTCACACCGATCGGACTTTCAAAAAGTATTTGAATAGTCTAATTATTGAAACTTTTATTCACCGGGGACTAGCTGATAGTCCGAACTCGATTAGTGGTGAATGAAAGTTTCAAAAATATACTATTCAAATACTGTCGGAGTCGGGGACGAAGACTGATGGGACAACGTGAAAAACAAGTAGATGATTTATATTATTGCTACTCAACTTAATTATAAGAAAAACGATTCTAAAGACTATAGGTTGAGAAAGTTAAACAAGTAGATGATTTAAATTATTTTACTCAACTTTCATATTTTTTGTATTTACATACTTGTTCAAGTAGTAGAGAAAAATAAGTCCTGTTTTTTTCTTTCAAGTCATCCAAAGTACGTATCATAAATAAGTGGGATCAAAACCCAACTAAACAAAACAATATATTTATCTTTCAAAACAATTAATAATAGAGAGGGAAAAAAAAAAGGAACACAAAAGACGTACGTTGATGGTTTTGGCTCTCGTTGATGTTGGAATACTACGTTTTTGCTTCTTCTTACTGTGGTGTTCTTCCGCCATCATAGAGATCAGCAACTTATTAGGGTTCCCAACTGGTAATTACTAATTCGGATTTTGGAGTGATGTTGTTTTTATTATAAGACAATGAAAGGGTTGCCACCGACTAATTAATTAATTACGTGCAACATAAACAGCTTACATCTCCATCTTGTGCTCCAAGTTTTTTTACTCCTCTACGTTTCAAATGGAACAAAAAAAAACATATTTTATATATTACAGCAAATAAACTTCAAAATAAATTTGTACATGTGTCTTTATTTAATAACATAAATTTTACGAGTTGAGTTCAAATAAGAACGAAAATTTTGGTAAGAATAGAAGAATCAATCTCAGTCTTCATTTTCATCAAACCACATTTTTCTGCACGTTTTTTAATATTGCATTATATAAATCAACTTTTATTCTCCTCGTTTAGACACCTCACATGGTATACATTTAGCGATTTTACCTTTTTCATTTTTTGGTGGATTTTTACAAATTCTACAATTTACTATCATATTTGATACTTTGTAGTAATACAAATGATAGCCATTGGTATCTCATGTGATAGTCGTTTTCAAAAGCGTAAAAAAGGATAAAAAAAATTTGTCTATAAAATATATATATCATGCGAGATGTCTAATCGAAGAGAAAAGGACACTAATTTTGATGGTTCAATTTCTATAAAGTTATGACTAGCGAATTTTTTAGATTCTTAATTTTTAAAAATGTGAGAAAAAGTGAGAGGTTTGTTAATTGAAGCTATATGATTGGTTCCTCTATTCCATTTTCTAACCGTACTCTAAATTCTACAAGATTATAATCCACGATTTCGCGGGATGATACATGGTTTTTATACTAATAGGATGAGAAATAATAATTTGATTGTTAGATGATGCAATTAGCATTGTCATTTAATAGTCCATAGTGACATTATATAGTTAATATCCACTGTCCAACATGTTTATTAATATGTCATTTTTTGGGTGAGCCAAAGACTACTTAGGCTCCAAGAGAAGTAGTCATTTACTACAAGAAAAACAAGTGCTCATTGTTAAGATAAAAAAAATAATCATTAATTAGATTAATTATTTAGAATTGCATTTAACATTAACGTGTCAAACTATTATTTTGTCTAGATAACATGCTAGAAATTTTGATTTGCGTTAACGACGACTTGATTATATACGTAAGAAAAAAGCATAATATAGTGTTATCAAAATTGTATTCAGACAATATGTATATCGCGTTATATAAGTAGCAAGAATTTTTTTAAAAAAAAACCAAAAATTTATTTATATAAACTTATATACATGAAGATACAGTACTCAATCATACACTTATATACATACATATAACCACCAAATTGCATTCCTATCACAACACCTAGACACCATATATTTGATTATGTACTGCACCAAATTGCAAGAAAAACATAAGCTTATCCATCCAAGACCAATTCCACTTATGCAGCTTCAATCATGTGACCACTGGATTAGTCAATTTCACTTGCACACACAAGTAGCAGTTTAGACCCAATCTTTACAGAAACTTATAAACCTGCACATCCCAGAATATCACAGAATGCTTTACATTACACCAGACCCCACAGATTTCGGATCATTAATCCATGTGTCCCATTGAATCTGAGCAGTCTTTAATCTCGGCTTCATCCACTCAAACGACCTGACTTGTATTTCTTAAAACAAACCCGCACCACGCAGCGTTTTCCTCCCAAATACTTTTGCATTTCTATTTTACCAAACAGAGTACATGGTAATCCAAACCACACCCTCCCATAGTTCCATAACCAGTTTCATATTCCTAACCGTATTTACCGAATCAAATAGAGCCCCAATATCAGGCATAATTCCAACATCCATATTCCACTATCTAAACACTTTTTTCCACACCAACATAGCCTCATTGCAAAGCAGTAAACAGTGATCGATAGACTCAACACATGATTCACACTACGGACATAATACGGAATGTAAATCAATACCTCTTTTGTCCAACTCCACACGAACCGGAAGTCTCTTCTCCTTTGCCCTCCATGCGAATATGTTTACTTTGCTAGGTACCAGTTTCGCCTTGTCTCTTCATTAGCTTGACCTCTTGACAGAATGTGATTATCGATCCTCTTTGCAACTTTTTTGACCGTATAAATCTGCTTGCCATCCGCTATCCACTTTCTAAAAGCATGGAGAAAAAAGTGTGATAAAATAACATTTTAATCGATTGGTAAGAATGATTGATGAAAAGAATGAAAGAGAGAACGAATGAAATACATATATGTTTATTGGGATGCTCAATTTATTGTTCATATATTTTATATTTTCAATCAATCAAAATACTTGAATGTGGTAAGAGATAAAATTCTATTGGATTATAGTACAAAATACATTTTTTTTAAATTACATGTTTTTATTTGTGGACAATAAAATTAGGACGGAAGAATTAAGTAGGACATGATGACTTAGAAGATACTAACTCAGAGGTAAACTCACAATTATTAGTTACAAACAATGGCAAACCAATATGACATGCAATTCTAAGATGGAAATGTATTTTCCCTCCGTCCAATATTTATAGTTTATGTTTCCTTTTCTTGACGATCCAAATTAATTGTGCACTTTCAAAAGTAGAATGATATAATTACCTAAACTTTCTATTATACCCCTACTTTATATGTATGTCGTAGGTAAAAAGTAAATGTAAAACTGTCATAGTATAATGTTAATAATTATGTTTTCATAAACTGCGTGTTTCTTGTATGCGGATACTCAGATAGTTTAACTATTCAACAAATGGGTCGATCTGCTCTCTAAATAATTAAATCACAACCACGACTTATGAAACAAGTATATTCACGAACGGAAATACGTACCACTACAAGAATCTGGACCATTAGCGACGATAAAAAACGTCGCTAGTGCCCACATTATCGTCGCGAAAACCCTTTTCCGACGATATATCGTCGCTAAAAAACGTCGCTACTGTCTCGCATCTGTTTCCCTTTGACGACGATAAAATTTTTTAGTGACGAAAATGTGGGCCCACTTCAAGGGCCGGTCAAAAGTTAACTACTGACGATAAAATCATCGCTAAAGCATTTTTTATTTATTTTAATAAATTTTATTTATTGTCTATAGCGACGATAATATCGCCGGTAATAACCCTAAACAGCGACAATTTTATCGTCGCTAAACATTTTTAATTCATTTTATATAATATTTTTAATTGGTGCTGAAAATACTTTTAGCAACGATAAAGTCGTCGCTAAAGGTACTGTTAGTTTTGAAACGTTTTTTCCGTTTTCCCAGTTTTCCCTGTTTCGCATATTTCAAGCACCTAAAATAACAATCATGAGATTTCATGCCTGTTATGTTGTTATCATTTTTGGTTACTTTATGCTTAAAGTTTGATCCAAATCCATCAGGTAGTTTAACTCCTTTAATGAATTGACAAACGTCTTCTGTCATCAATTGTAAACGAGTACTTAGGATGAGGCTTTAATGACTTCCCATTTCTTTTCTTTTTGAGCCATAAATCTTCTCTAATTTTCAAATTTTCTAAGTCCATTCTTGCATTGTTTGTGCCTTTGGATTTGTCGTTCATTAATAAGGTACCCAACAAACTCTCACACACATTTTTTTCGATATGCATGACATCCAAATTGTGTTTTAGTTGAAGAGAAAACCAATAATCAAGCTCAAAGAAAATAGAACGTTTGCTCCAATTCAACTCGTTTACATCACGTTTTCTCTTCACACCCCCAAAACTAGGATGTTTCCCCGGAATACGTAACGGCAATCGAGCAAGTTGTTGTAAGATTTCATCATTGTTGAATTTTCTAGGGCGTTTTGTCTTCTCGATCTTACCATCGAACATTAGGTTATTCCTCCAAGCATGATTCGAGCGTAGGAATCTTCGATGACCAACATAAGCTGTTTTTCCAATCACACGAGTAGATGGAGTGTCCTCATTACACGTAGGGCATGCTTTGTAGCCTTGACCACTCCAACCAGACAAACTACTACGAGCAGGAAAGTCATTGATGGTCCATAAAAGCATTGCACGCACTGTAAAGAAAGTGTTTGTAGTAGCATCTCGGGTCTGGACTCCGACAGACCATAGACTTTTCAATTCATCAACCAAAGGCCTCAAGAAAACATCAATGTCCTTCCCTGGTGATTTAGGACCAGGAATTAACAACGTCAACATGAAAGAAGACTCTTTCATACATAACCACGGGGGCATATTGTACGTTGTCAATATGACCGGCCACATGCTATAAGTTGAACTCATGTTGCCATACGGATTGAAACCATCAGCAGCTAACCCCAATCTCACATTTCTAGTTTCTGATGCAAAATCAGGAAACCTTTTATCGAAATCTTTCCATGCTTTGCCATCAACCGGGTGACGCATCTTACCATCTTCCAACTGTCCAGTAGAATGCCAATTCATGAACTTTGCAGTGTGTCTAGAGTTATATATACGTTTTAGTCTTGGAGTCAAAGGAAAGTAACGTAAGACCTTATTAGCAACCTTCTTCCCTGTTGTGTCTTTATCTTTCCATCTATTCTCACCACATATTGGACAATTTTGCATGTTTTCGTTCTCCTTCCAAAATAAACAACAGCCATTTTTACAAGCATGGATCGATTCATATCCTAACCCAATCTTTTTCATCATCTTTTTAGCTTCATAATGCGACGTTGGAATTTTGCTGTCTTTTGGTAATGCAATTTTGAAAAATTCAAGCAATTGATCAAATGAACTATCTGTCCATTTATTCATGACCTTCATATGTGATATCTTTGTCAAAAAGTCTAATGAAGACATCCAACTACAACCAGGGTATAGCTCGGTTTCGGCCAATGCAAATAATTGATCAATATCATCTTTTGGAGCACTAGGCGCATCGGTTGGTTGATTACTTGTCTCATCACTATTCATGTTGTGTTCATTGCCAATATTCTCCAAACGAACATCGTTGAGGAAATCAACCATCTCATTATTTGTTTCGTGCACTACTGGGGGATCTAATTGTTCACCATGATGCCTCCATATCACATAAGCTTCGTTAAACCCCCAACGTTGTATGTGACGATGAATTATGTCGGGATATTGCCATCTATGGTTAAGACATTTTTGACATGGGCAAAGACATTGACCGTCTTCACTCAAGTGGTTCTTACACCTCTCAATGAATGTGTCAAGACCATTTTTAAACTCATCAGAGAAACGATTCCTAATCGTAGTCCACCTCTTATCAATTGTCATAACTACGAAATTTATACTTGAATTATAAGCTAGTATCAACTTTAAAGTCGAAATTACAATTTGCCCATGGGTATCTACGTCAAGCAATCCTATCCCTTATAATTAAATTAACTAAATTAAATAGTTTACATACATACACTTTAAAACATCTATAAACCTTAACAAATAAATATACTTTAAAAACATATGAACCTTTAAGAGTTAGTTATTGTAACGCCTACTCCACTAAGTAAGTGTGCAATTTCCAGTTTACATACATACACTTTATAAACATATAACACTACAATAACCTACTTTTGAGGAATCTGTTAACAGCTACATAACAATAAAGTACAACATTTTAATAGTAGTGCATGTAAGTCTGTGAGAATAAGCTTTTGGGCCAGTGGTATACACTACTAACAGATATAGATTCAGGTACTATACTAACAAAAACAGATATCAAACTATTCTTCAATAAGTACCTCGTTAGCAAATCTATCAACAACGGTTAGCGGTGACAGTATGGCATAAGTGACACTCAAACACTGTACAAATCTTTCCAATATTTTTCAAACAACTTTAAGTTCCTCAAACTATATATCCTATCAAATATTAGTGTTAAACAGAAACCATGCTCGACTGCAAACAATAACTAACGGAATCTAACAAATTTATAAATCAAATAATATGATCAAACATTACAATTTATTCTTTGCTTAATATCCCAATAATAATGGACTTTCATGACATATTATGTAGCTGAAGAACATTTATGTCTGTATACATTCCACAAATTGTTAGTGGGCTACAAATTGATAAATAAAAAAAAATACTTTTGACTCGATCCAGTCAAAAACATCATTCCAAATGGGCAGTGACATAAGAAATAAAAATAAAATACACTTGTTTGATTGTAAAGTGTTTTTCCACTACATCGACCAAAAAACAAAATCATGGTAATCGATTAATTTGGATGCATATATAGGTCAACAACTCAGTGGGGATACCCACTTGGTATAGAGGCAAGATTTAACACATATACAATCATTTAAAGAAAACAAACTGAAAAGAAAATGAAAGCTATAGCACTAACTACAATTTCAAAATCATGGTAACATTTAACACATACATAATCATTTAAACAAAACCCGCTAGAAAAAAGCCATAACCCAAAACTAACCTTTAGTGGAGGTGGGTTTCGGTAGTGGAGCAGTGATAGAGAAAGAGAAGCGGCGGAGCAGCAGCGGCGTCGGCGTCAGAGCAGCGGCGGCGGCGTCGGAGCAGCGGCGGCGAAGGAGCAGTGGCGGATGGGGGGTTTTGGTGGTGATGTAGAAGAGGTTTTCAGTGGGGAGGAAGAGAACGAGGGTAGTAGTGGTGGATTCGGTGAATTTGAAGGTGGATTTGGTGGATTTTAGTTGCGGATTTGATTGTCACATGGAGGTGGAGCTGCGCCGTTATGAGAGAAAAGAGGATTTTTGGAGAAGAAAGGGAGGGGTTTCTCATTTATTGGTTGTAACACCCTCAAATTTAAAGATTTGCGGAAGCATACTTGGGTGTTACTAATCAATATACAAAGCACAAGATATACAGCAAACGACCTCTAAATGAGACGTTGTAAAACATTTTCATATGAAATAAATGTTTGAAAACTCAATGTTTTCGTATACAAAATGTAGTTTCCTAGAGCCCACGCGTATAGCGGAAGATTCTATTACTTAATCAAAATGTACAAAAGATAATGCTGAGAATCTCCGTTAATGCAATTTAGTTGAAATCATGCGACTCTAGCTACGTCCTGAAGTAAATCCTACTCCGTCTGGGTACCTGAGAATACATGCTAAAAGGTCAACACGAATGTTGGTGAATCTCACAGGTTTGTAAGTAATATCAGTTTTTGAACACAAAATTTCATCAGTAGTGCCCGCAGGTGTAAATCAACTATTTGCAAATCCAGCAAATGTAAAGTGAGTAAGCTATACCATTGCCATGAGGCTCATAATCGAAGCTTACCCGTAAGTAATAAGTTGCTCCCGTGACATGCTCGTAACTGAGCAAGCATAAGTAACGAATAATAGTCGCCCGTTTATACAGAACGGTTCGTGGTAGCGCTACTACCCCGGGCGGGGAGGGTCATTTTCCTAATGGATCCATTAACTAGTGTTCGCGCTTAAGTCCATAACTAACGATATATGATGGAGAGACTTCAGTAAAAGTAAATAACTCATGCAATCCTGTATAGAAAAATGTATAATCCGTACTTGTGTTCAAGAAAAGTAAGCAATGTATCTCACCCCGTATGTAAAACAGTAAAAGTGGGGCTGTAAGACTCACCTGAGTCGAGTAGTAAGCAGTAGCAAGCAGCAAGTAGTATGTAGGTTCTCCGAACCCGTTACCTCCTAGTGCCTAAACACGTAAGATTTTGTAAGTAGATGTCTCGCAAGACCATCTCGGCTAGTTGTCCACACAACTTGTTATGTCCAAAGTTGGTTCGTTATCGTTTGTTTTTAGAAAGCATGTTTGGTCCGTTGGTGACAGTTGGTATTTGTAATTTCAAAGTATTATAATTGTGCTTGAAACATTTTGTAATGGAACGACGGGGGTCCGGGGGCAGCGCCCCTGGTTGCGGGGTTCCAAGGGGTGGCAACCCCTTGGCGGGGTCCAAGGGGCAGAGCCCCTGGTCGGGGTCGAGCTCGGAGGGAAAAATGCACATTTTCTACATTGTTTTAGTGAAAATCTTTTTAAAAATCCTGATTTCTGCGACGTTGGGTGCGACGTCGCGGGTAGGGATTGCGACGTTGAGTACGACGTCGCTAAGTGTGACATTCGCAAATTAATGCGACGTTAGGCGTTACGTCGTTATATGCGACGTTGCGGATCCTTGCGACATTGAGGTCTACGTCGCTATGTGCGACGTTAGCATTTAAGTGCGACGATAGGGATGACGTCGCTATATGCGACGTTGTGAGGGGTATTGCGACATTATGGACTACGTCGCAGATAGCCCAGCGTCTCTGCGACGTTGCGGTCTGATCGGAAAGTGGTGGCCGGAAAATCGGTCGAAAAGCTTCCGTTTGGTCCAAATCTTTTACCCAACCCATTTTTGGACATTTTAAGCATATATAAACCATAAAAACGTAAAAATGAGTAAAAACGGAGAGTTTCGAGTTTTTGTCGGAAACTTACAAAGTGTCGGATGACAAATCCGAAAAGATAGGAAGGTAGATCGTGATGCGGTGAGTCTTTTCTTCCAAAGGAGATGTATGATCCGAGTGCGTTTCGTGTTCCTATTTTGATGATTATGAGGTGGTGGTAGTTTTGTGATTTGGAGAGAAAAGAAAGAAGAAAGAGAAGATGATGATGATAAAATGAAAATGGGTGGGAGATTTCCCCCCATTTTTGGCTGATTTTTAGTGGGGCCCACCCCATGTGGATGTGTTCCAAATTTAATTGATGCGTTTGCGCTCCGTACGGTGTTCGTTTTCCCGATCGTTTAAACGTTAAATGTTTATTTTATACGTTTAAATTTACGTTTTAAAATACGAATAATTATTCAATATTTTTGTTGAAGTATTTTACTAAATATTTAGTAATTACGTTAAAAAGGTAATCTGTTTTGTTTGGTTGCGCGTTTATATTTTAACCGCGAAGACGTTATTTGTACGGTACGAAATGAATATGAAATATTATCTAAATAGTATTGTGGATATAATTGTATTATTAAGTAACGTTATACCATTTAATCAAATTGTTCACCAACGTCCAAGTATAATGAATCGGGCTCCGTCCGGTTAATTTGTACGATTTATCCAAATCGCGTAAGTACACACACACACACACACACACACACACACACATATATATATATATATATATATATATATATATCACCTTATATATACAAATAGAGTCTGTAAATTGTCCCATTACATACTAATTACAACTAGTTACAAGTAATCAGACATAATTAATTATCCTAATTAGGTAGGTGTTACATTGGTAGCCCGGGAAATTAAAATAAAACCGAGGGAAATGAAATAATAAAGGGGGGAAATTTAATTTTTACCCAAAAAAAATTCATTATTTTCCTTTAGCCGAAAATGAAAAGGGAAATAAATATAAAATGTTTTAGCGGCGATAATATCGTCGGTAAAGGGTTTGGTCAAAGTGTTGACTCAGTTTTGGTCAAAAAACTATCATTTTTGTCGTTTAGTGAGTTGTAGCGACGATTTTCTGTCGTCGCTAAAACCTATCGTCGCTAATGGTCCAGATTCTTGTAGTGTACATCAATATATAATTAAAAAAAAATGTGAACTTTTTAAGTTAACTAACTTTAGAGGGAATCAACAAATTGTAACACCCCTCGTACATATAAAATTAAACAAAATTGAAAGAAATATTTAAGCATGCATAAGAGGTGAAACTTTTAAAAACATGGTCCCAAATAAGTGCTCCAACTCTGTTGCATAAGCAAAACAAATATATTCAAATCTTCACTAAAACAGAGACATTTTCACTAAAAACAGAGACATCTAGTCATTTTTGGGATTGAGCACCACACCAACAAACAAAACAGCTAGAGAAGTATCTTCTCTGATCATGAACATGAATGGATGATCCGCCACAAAAGTTGTCCGTGTAATAGGCCGGCTAGCCCCTCCAGCTCCAAGCATTCTACTTGCGGCAACAGCTACTGTTCCTTTTTCATCAACTTCAATTAAACAATGTTGCATGATGTTTGTCACATACAGCTTATCCGCGTCAGGATGAGTAGAATCTACAATCCGGGTAAGCTCCATATTCAGAGGGTTGAAAGGCAGTGTCAAACCCATTTGTTCCATAACATTTTGAGGTGAAAAATTATAAGACATCTTGAACTTCGGTATTAAAAGCTTATACAAACATGTCCGATCAAGGTTATACTTAGTCTGAAACAATTCATGATCCGAATAAAACACTTGTAGGAGATCATGCAATCCATCATTCCTCTCTGGGAGAAAGATATACATAGAGAATTTGTTCGACATGCCTTCACTTTTGTAAGGAAG
Source organism: Helichrysum umbraculigerum (assembly GCA_949592205.1). Classification (NCBI taxonomy): domain Eukaryota; kingdom Viridiplantae; phylum Streptophyta; class Magnoliopsida; order Asterales; family Asteraceae; genus Helichrysum; species Helichrysum umbraculigerum. The sequence goes on along the minus strand of CATIUR010000007.1, from coordinate 33,123,385 downwards.
TTGGACGATCTTGTAGCCATTAAAGGAACCATAATCGCACCAACTATAGGAGCTTGTCATAAAGGGGACTGAAACAGTCTTCCCGTTGATGAGATGAAATTTCTTATCCTTAGTCTTATTTGCATCAAATGGTTTTAACCATAATCCTTTAAAATACAACGCATTCGCTAGGACAATGTAAATTTCATCCAAGTCATCCTTGTCAATTATAGTGGGAATCAATCCTCTAGTTTCCTTGCGAACCCACGCGTTTATTTCTTTCGCTGATTCATCAGGCTTCAACCAAATTATAAAATTAATTAATTTAATTAAATTTAAGCAAAGTTTATAGAAAGAAAAAATCATAAACATTTACCTTGTTTCCAATATCCAAAAATCTAGCTTTTGTTTTGTAAACACTTTCGAGAACCTCTTCATAACCAGATTGAACACGATTCATTTTCTTGTCTACCCAAACTCCATTTGCTAGAACGATGTCAAGACCACCTCCAACATTGTTAGGATCCATGGATAAAATCTGTTGAAAAAGTTTGGAACTTGGTGATGCATAAAGAAGTTGGTCAACAGTTTCATGTCCAAGAAATTGTAACAACTATTTCAAAGTCTTGCCTTCAGCTCCAGCAGCAAGCATCCCCAATATGGCCTCAATCGAAAGTGGTGAACAAACGAAATTTCCCTTCTTAAATCCATTTTTTGCATCATCTAATATCACTCTCGTGGCAACCTATATATCAAATAATGATGCATTGTTCAAAACAAATACCATACATCAACAAAATAAGATGCGCCATGTTTTAGTTAGTTTGGGGCAATGTATCAAACAAAAGCTTAATATCAATAAAAACACAATAAACCATAAAACGAAGTGCGTACTAGCGATTTTGACACCAATTTACAACATGCTCCAAACTACAGGAACATGTTGAACACACATATTGTGAAGACCCGAAAGGCATTACCGCCCATGCCTCTGTTTGGTTTTATATATAAACAGGGAAGTTGAACAAATGAATACCCCAACTTTTCATAATAATTTCAAAACAAACTTTCATGTTTTTGTATTTAAATACTTGTGCAAGTAGTAGAGGAAAGAGTCGGATTTTACTTATTCTTTTGTAATTTGAAGTGTCACATGATGGGTGTCAAAAGAGTGTCAATTCTAGGTAGTTATAGTGTAACTGTGTAAGTTAGATCAACGTGTATGTGATACATGTCTATTAGCATCTTTAAATTTTGACATCACTTTAATTTAGTAATGTTATGTTAATGTTAATATTTAGCTTAATGTTTATTTATAATAATTACGAGTAATTAATTTTTGCATGTTTATTTAGTATTTGAACTAGTCAGTTTAGTAATAGTTATTTAGAAATAGTGGCTCGTAGTGGATTAGTGGTTTTGGTTTATTGGCTATATATGTATATTTGTTTGCAATGAAAATTATGAAGAGAATTGTTAGTAAAGTCCGGTTTATTTCTAGTGGTCTTTCGAGAAAATTGGTCTATCAGTATATGTTAGACTATGAATAAGAGACTTTTTCGATCAATTAAACAATACTCTCTTCGGCCACTAAAGTCTTTTTCGATTGCTTAACACATGAGAGTAGACACATATCTAGAACAACCCAAAATAATAAAAGGACAATTATGATGAGACGTACAAGCAATAATTCTGATTTGGGAGCGTTGCTCCCACCAATTGGTTTACAAGAGAATTTAGAGTCACATACTGTGACAACCGTCAATTTAGAACTATACTTTAGTGCCTAATTAAGTTTTAATACATGTAATTAGTTCTGTATTAGGCTAATTAATGTATCAATTATTATATATATATTGTTGAATATATATCTACAATTATGCGATTGGTTTTAATCGTACGAGTTTCAAATCGAATGAATTTCGATACAATAAATACGGACGTTGGTGAACAATTTTATTAAGTAATACAAATATTATTTAATAACTCAATTTATTCAAAATATTTTTCATAATAACATTTCGTATCCAAGTTTTATTAAACAATTAACGTATATGCTATTAAACATGCAAACGCGCAAACACATAAAACAAATTTCAATTTAGATATCCCCAAAGGGATAATTGATGAATTATTTCAATAAAACATTGTTATAATAAATTCGTAATTTAAAACGTATAGTAAAACATAGAAAATAAATATTTAACGTTTAAACGACGGAGTAAACGAACACCACACGGAGCGTGGTGCGTGGACTGAAAGTGGTGGGGGATCCCCACCAAAACCACCTCCTTTTCTTTCTTTTCTTTCATTCTCATTTCTATCTCTCTCTCTCCTTCATCTTTTTCTCTCAACTCTCATCACCACCAAATTCTCTCAAAATCGCAAATAAACACCTCGAAACGCAACCGTATCAACAATATTTTTAGAGATTCACGACCACCACGAGACGATCTACACTTCTATCTTTCCGGAATTTCATTTCGGCGATTTGTAAGTTTCCGACACAACTCCGAAAACTCTCGTTTTTAAGTTTTATAACTTGCTAGTTGTTTGTATAACCTTGTAATGTCCTAAAATGGGTTGGGTAAAAATATTAGGCCGATCGATGGCCGGAAAATGCGTTTTTGGAGTTGAAACTCCGATCAGACCCCGTACGTCGCATTTGACCTGGAGCAAATGCGACGCAGCGACCTACGTCGCACTATACCCCCACGTCGCATATAGCGACGCAGCCTATTACGTCGCATTGACTTGCGAACGTCGCACTTAGCGACGTAGACCTTAACGTCGCAAACCGAACCTACGTCGCATTAGCGACGTAGCACCCTACGTCGCTATTGATTTAGCACTGTCGACTTTAGCGACGCAACTCTACGTCGCAGCCTACGTCGCAGGCTACGTCGCACAAAACAGAATCTTCAAAACTCAAAATTTTCGAAGTCAAAGTTACTGTAGCAATTCACTGTAGCAACAATATAATAACCTTTTGAACTATTGTTACAACCGTCACCAACGGGCCGTACGCGTTTTCAAAACATACTTCAACACTCAAACAAGTCATTGTAACTTGTGTCAATTCAATCAAACAAGTCGTAGTAACTTGTAACAATACAATCAACCAAATCGGGGTAATTTGGACATTAAGTTAGACAAACAATTCAAATGGTAGTCTTTCGAGATACCAATACAATTAATAACAATTCAAGTGTCGTGGACACATTCAGGTTTCAAGTCTTTGGACACCAACACACTGCTAATTACTTCAAGTTTAATTGCTTAACATTCCAAGACTCAGGTGAGTTTCATAGCCCCATTTTCACTGCTTTACAACTAGGGGTGTGATATTACTACTCGATTTTGTTTTACAAGTAGAACGCAAGTGCCAAACTTCAAATACTACATGAGTTTCAAGCTAATCAACTTAAAGTCCTCCATAAGCATAGTCTCTAGTATTTTATAGCGTGAATGTTAGTATATGATATCATATGGGATTGACAATCCTCATCCGGGTTAGCACGCACTAATCGGTCAAACGGATGTATTAGCATTTGGGAAGACGAGTGTTGATTAGGCACTCGTAGGAGGCAAATCATGTTAGGTTTCCTTAATTGGGCCTGACAAATCAGTTAAGCTCAGACTATGTGCTCATGGACAGTATAACTTTTATTTTGCTTAAGTGCATTTTAAATTCATTATAAATCTTGCGGTTCTGACAACTATACATTGACATACAAACCTGTGAGCTCACCAGCGTTTTCGCTGACCCATTTTAGTATTTATCACAGGTACCCAGCAGTAGTTTGGCTGCACAAGCAGGAATTATTAGCTCGAGTCAGCATACATACAACTAGAGATTGGACTGCATTATTATATTTTGTAAAAGTAATTATGCTATGTAATCTCTCAAATTTCAGGAATCGAGCTAATGTAACTATATTTTGATGTAAACATTTACTTTATCTATACAAGTTTAAAACGACGCATATAGTGGTCGTTCATTATATCTTGTGCTTTGTATATTGATTAGTGACACCCAAATCAAGCTTCCGCAAATCAGTAAATTTGGGGGTGTCACAGATTGGTATCAGAGCCTAAGGTTATAGTGAACTAGGTTGCATTTAGTGGGCCTAGACTATGACCGTTAGGCAGTATTCCTTATTAGTTATGACTAGATCAGGGATTACATCATACGACTTTAATTTAACATAGCCTGATCAACTATGTACAATTAAAGAAAGATGATGTGAAATCTGAAAGAGTTATGTTGAACAGGAATGCATTAGTTGACTCTGACCTCGAGAGAAACGGGACTCAAAACACTTCTGTGCTAGACACTTAATAGGTTATTATGTGATATACATATATATACATGAATAGACCTCATTACAACTTTAGGCTATATTATATTATATGAATATAGGCCTCTTTCTTTCAAACGTTTTGTCTCGAAATGACAAACACACCACTAGTTCATCATACTCGGACTAGTATCTTATTTCATTTCCTTGTTCTTTCTTACTCAGCATCATGCCTCCTCGTCGTCAAATTACCCTTAGCGAAGCTGAGATCGCGGGAATAATTGCCCGCAGTGTGACCGAAGCCTTGGCTACCCGAACACCACCCGGTAGCGAGGACACAGCAACCAATACTCCACCACCCAAACCCTGCTCCTATAAGGACTTTCTTAGCTGTAAACCGCTATACTTCAAGGGCACGGAAGGTGCCATTGGCTTGATCCGTTGGATTGAGCGCATGGAATCTGTTTTCAGTCTCTGCGACTGTACTGAGAACAACAAAGTCAAATTCGCTGCTTACACCTTTCAGGAAGGTGCACTCACGTGGTGGAAAACCCACGCAAACTCCGTAGGCCTTGAGGTTGCACACCGACTTCCTTGGGCCGAACTGAAGAAGAAACTGACAGAGAAATACTGTCCTGAAGAGGAATTACACAGGCTGGAAGAAGAATTCTGGCATCTGGAGGTGCAGGGAAATGATGTCGCTGATTATACCACCAAATTTCAGCAGTTTGCTCTATTATGCCCGGGTTTAGTCGAACCAGAAAGTAAGGGCATTAAGAAATACATTCGTGGACTTCCCGAGAACATCCAAGGAAACGTCGCCTCATCCAAACCAACCACCACTGAAAGTGCCATTCGATTGGCCCACGAACTCATGGCTCTAGTTGTCAGCCGTGAGACTTCCAACACCTCATCCTCTAACAACAACAAACGCAAATCCACTGAACACCACCACAACTCCAACAAGAAAAACAACGCCATCCAAGTCTACAACACCAACTCTGAAACCACCCGCAACTACACCGGGGACAGACCTTATTGTCCCAAGTGTAACTATCACCATTTTGGTCAGTGCGGTACTCCTTGCAACAACTGCAGGAGGCAAGGGCATTTGACTAAGGATTGCAGAGCTCCCAAATCCAACAACAACCCCTCTGACAGAAATACCCGACAACCTAAGTCCTGCTACGAATGTGGAAACCCAGGACACTTCAGGGATTCTTGCCCAAAGTTGAAGAATAAGGGCAACAACAACAACCACCGCAACAACAACAATGCCAAAAGTACCGCCTTCGTGATCAACTCAGGGGACGCCCGTCTGGACCCGAATGTGGTCACGGGTATGTTCCTCCTCAACAATTTAACTGCTTCCATTCTGTTTGATACTGGTGCCGATAGGAGTTTTATTTCCGATGAATTTTGCCCTCTACTTGACGTTACACCTGTTGCTTTAAACGTTAAGTACACCGTAGAGCTAGCAAATGGCAAATTGATAGAAACAAATAGTGTGATACCTAATTGCACCTTAAATCTAGCCGACGAAACCTTCTCCATAGATCTTATGCCTGTTGAGATAGGAAGTTTCGACGTCATCGTAGGCATGGACTGGTTGTCCAAACATCGCGCCGAAATCATTTGCTACGACAAAGTTGTTCGCATACCTCTCGCCGTCGGTAGAACCCTGATCATACAGGGGGAGACCGGTGGGACGAGGCTTAACATCATCTCTTGTCTTAAAACCCGGAAATTTCTGAGAAAGGGTTATCCATCAATCCTCGCGCACATCATGGAGAAAAAGTCGGAGGAGAAGCGACTTGAGGATGTTCCAATTGTTCGAGACTTTCCAGAAGTCTTTCCTGAAGAACTACCTGGTCTACCACCACCAAGACAGGTTGAGTTCTCAATCGATAGATAGCCATACCACTCACGACGCTGACCCAGAAAGACAAAAAGTTTGACTGGACTGATAAACAAGAGTCGGCATTCCAACTCTTAAAACAAAAGCTTTGCAGTGCTCCTATTCTATCATTACCCGAAGGCACCGATGACTTCGTGGTATACTGCGATGCTTCTCATCAAGGTCTCGGTTGTGTGCTCATGCAACGAGACAAAGTCATAGCTTATGCTTCCCGACAGCTCAAGATTCATGAAAAGAATTACACCACCCACGACCTCGAGCTAGGAGCTGTCGTTTTTGCCCTCAAAATCTGGAGACATTACCTTTACGGTACCAGATGTACAATCTTTACCGACCATAAAAGCCTTCAACACATATTCGATCAGAAGGATCTCAACATGAGGCAACGTCGATGGGTAGAGTTGCTTACCGATTACGACTGCGAACTCAAATATCACCCAGGCAAAGCAAATGTTGTTGCTGATGCCCTCAGTCGGAAAGAGCGAGTGAAACCACTTCGAGTTCGAGCCCTCAGCATGACCATTCACAACAATTTAAACATTCAAATTCTCACTGCTCAACTCGAAGCCTTAAAACCCGAATATGTCAAAGATGAAACCTTGCGGGGCATGGATAAACAACTCGAAGTCAAACCTAACGGGATTAGGTATTTCTCAAACCGAATCTGGTTGCCTAAATTTGGGAACCTACGAGACTTGGTGATGGATGAAGCTCACAAGTCCAAATATTCTATCCATCCGGGATCCGATAAAATGTACCATGGTATCAAAGACTTCTACTGGTGGCCGAACATGAAAGCCGAAATCGCCACCTATGTCAGCAAGTGCCTTACTTGCTCCAAAGTCAAAATCGAATATCAAAAACCTTCTGGTTTACTTCAACAACCCAGTCTTCCTGAATGGAAATGGGAACAAATTGCCATGGACTTCATAACCAAACTACCCAGATCCTCGAACGGTTGCGATTCCATTTGGGTGATCGTGGATCGTCTCACAAAATCTGCTCACTTCCTGGCAATCAAGGAATCCGACAAAATGGAACGCCTCACCAACATTTATCTGAAGGAAATCGTGACCAAACACGGTGTTCCAATCTCAATTATCTCCGATAGAGATAGTCGTTTCACTTCACAATTTTGGCAATCACTTCAAAAATCCCTGGGTACTCGACTTGATATGAGTACCGCATACCATCCTCAAACCGACGGCCAAAGTGAACGAACCATTCAAACACTTGAAGACATGCTACGGGCCTGCGTAGTGGACTTCGGTGTAAACTGGGAGAAACATCTACCATTGTGCGAGTTCTCGTACAACAACAGTTATCATACCAGCATCAAGGCTGCTCCCTTCGAGGCACTGTACGGTCGTAAGTGCCGGTCACCTATCTGTTGGACTGAAGTTGGGGATAGCCAACTCACAGGTCCAGAAATCATTCACGAGACAACCGAGAAAATCGTTGAAATTCAAAACAAACTCAAAGCCGCGCGTGATCGTCAGAAAAGTTATGCTGACGTGAGACGCAAACCACTCGAGTTCCAAGTTGGGGATCGAGTTCTACTCAGAGTATCGCCTTGGAAAGGCGTAATCCGATTTGGTAAACGAGGGAAGTTAAATCCCAGATACATTGGACCATTCGAGATCCTCGAAAGGATTGGTCCAGTGGCTTATCGATTACAGCTGCCATCTGAACTCAGCAGCGTGCATCCCACATTTCATGTTTCAAACCTGAAGAAGTGTCTGTCTGATGAAACACTTATCATTCCACTCGATGAAATTCGAGTTGACGAAAAACTGCACTTTGTTGAGGAACCCGCTGAAATCATGGACCGTGAGGTCAAACAACTTAAACAAAGTCGTATTCCCATTGTCAAGGTTAGGTGGAATTCGCGGCGCGGTCCGGAATTCACCTGGGAACGGGAGGACCAGATGCGACTCAAGTATCCTCAACTCTTCACTGATTCAACGTCAAACACCACTTCAACATAAATTTCGGGACGAAATTCTTCTAACAGGGGGAGAATGTGACAACCGTCAATTTAGAACTATACTTTAGTGCCTAATTAAGTTTTAATACATGTAATTAGTTCTGTATTAGGCTAATTAATGTATCAATTATTATATATATATTGTTGAATATATATCTACAATTATGCGATTGGTTTTAATCGTACGAGTTTCAAATCGAATGAATTTCGATACAATAAATACGGACGTTGGTGAACAATTTTATTAAGTAATACAAATATTATTTAATAACTCAATTTATTCAAAATATTTTTCATAATAACATTTCGTATCCAAGTTTTATTAAACAATTAACGTATATGCTATTAAACATGCAAACGCGCAAACACATAAAACAAATTTCAATTTAGATATCCCCAAAGGGATAATTGATGAATTATTTCAATAAAACATTGTTATAATAAATTCGTAATTTAAAACGTATAGTAAAACATAGAAAATAAATATTTAACGTTTAAACGACGGAGTAAACGAACACCACACGGAGCGTGGTGCGTGGACTGAAAGTGGTGGGGGATCCCCACCAAAACCACCTCCTTTTCTTTCTTTTCTTTCATTCTCATTTCTATCTCTCTCTCTCCTTCATCTTTTTCTCTCAACTCTCATCACCACCAAATTCTCTCAAAATCGCAAATAAACACCTCGAAACGCAACCGTATCAACAATATTTTTAGAGATTCACGACCACCACGAGACGATCTACACTTCTATCTTTCCGGAATTTCATTTCGGCGATTTGTAAGTTTCCGACACAACTCCGAAAACTCTCGTTTTTAAGTTTTATAACTTTCTAGTTGTTTGTATAACCTTGTAATGTCCTAAAATGGGTTGGGTAAAAATATTAGGCCGATCGATGGCCGGAAAATGCGTTTTTGGAGTTGAAACTCCGATCAGACCCCGTACGTCGCATTTGACCTGGAGCAAATGCGACGCAGCGACCTACGTCGCACTATACCCCCACGTCGCATATAGCGACGCAGCCTATTACGTCGCATTGACTTGCGAACGTCGCACTTAGCGACGTAGACCTTAACGTCGCAAACCGAACCTACGTCGCATTAGCGACGTAGCACCCTACGTCGCTATTGATTTAGCACTGTCGACTTTAGCGACGCAACTCTACGTCGCAGCCTACGTCGCAGGCTACGTCGCACAAAACAGAATCTTCAAAACTCAAAATTTTCGAAGTCAAAGTTACTGTAGCAATTCACTGTAGCAACAATATAATAACCTTTTGAACTATTGTTACAACCGTCACCAACGGGCCGTACGCGTTTTCAAAACATACTTCAACACTCAAACAAGTCATTGTAACTTGTGTCAATTCAATCAAACAAGTCGTAGTAACTTGTAACAATACAATCAACCAAATCGGGGTAATTTGGACATTAAGTTAGACAAACAATTCAAATGGTAGTCTTTCGAGATACCAATACAATTAATAACAATTCAAGTGTCGTGGACACATTCAGGTTTCAAGTCTTTGGACACCAACACACTGCTAATTACTTCAAGTTTAATTGCTTAACATTCCAAGACTCAGGTGAGTTTCATAGCCCCATTTTCACTGCTTTACAACTAGGGGTGTGATATTACTACTCGATTTTGTTTTACAAGTAGAACGCAAGTGCCAAACTTCAAATACTACATGAGTTTCAAGCTAATCAACTTAAAGTCCTCCATAAGCATAGTCTCTAGTATTTTATAGCGTGAATGTTAGTATATGATATCATATGGGATTGACAATCCTCATCCGGGTTAGCACGCACTAATCGGTCAAACGGATGTATTAGCATTTGGGAAGACGAGTGTTGATTAGGCACTCGTAGGAGGCAAATCATGTTAGGTTTCCTTAATTGGGCCTGACAAATCAGTTAAGCTCAGACTATGTGCTCATGGACAGTATAACTTTTATTTTGCTTAAGTGCATTTTAAATTCATTATAAATCTTGCGGTTCTGACAACTATACATTGACATACAAACCTGTGAGCTCACCAGCGTTTTCGCTGACCCATTTTAGTATTTATCACAGGTACCCAGCAGTAGTTTGGCTGCACAAGCAGGAATTATTAGCTCGAGTCAGCATACATACAACTAGAGATTGGACTGCATTATTATATTTTGTAAAAGTAATTATGCTATGTAATCTCTCAAATTTCAGGAATCGAGCTAATGTAACTATATTTTGATGTAAACATTTACTTTATCTATACAAGTTTAAAACGACGCATATAGTGGTCGTTCATTATATCTTGTGCTTTGTATATTGATTAGTGACACCCAAATCAAGCTTCCGCAAATCAGTAAATTTGGGGGTGTCACACATACACAAGATTCCATTTGGTATAAAGCATAAGTTTGGTTTGTGAAATTTGATAGAATTGAAATCTCAATTTCCATTGAATTGAATTGTAAGTTATCAAACTCATTTACTCAAATGAATTTAAATTCATTAGAATTTTAATTTCTTTAATAAATTCCAATTCCATCGAAAAAACCAAATGCAATTTTAAGCTTTATCATTATAACTGGATTGACCAAAGTAATAATACGATAATATAGTCATCAATTTTTAATAAATAAAAAAAAAACATTATTAATGACAGAAAGATTAAAGGAAAAACAAAAGACGTACCTTGATGGTTTTGGCTGTTGTTGATGTTGGGACAGTAACTTTTTGCTTCTTACTGCGGTGTTTTTCAGCCATCAGATAGATCTTCGATAAATTTAATTATTAGGGTTTTATGCCTAGCACTCTAGCAGGTCCGAGTAATATTTATAGCATATTTATGAGACTAGGAGAGGATGATGGGCTTTTAAAGTGGAGCCATCAATCCGTCAATATGATCCAATCCAAAGAAATAGGGAATTGATAAATATAAAAAAAAATTGTACATGTAAATATTGAATTAAATAAGAGGGAATTAGTGTTTGTGTTTAACATACGGTGCTCTGTCATTGATTCTCAAACTTCTTTTCGTGCACAAAAAAGATTGATGACTACAAACTTACCTCCCTTGTAGAGATATGTTGAGGGGAGTCAGACGAAAATTAGTCATATATTACAAATATTGGAAGTGTCTATGGAAAGGAATTTTTTTTTTTTGATAACTAGAGCCCTAAGTACTTCCGTTATGATATCATGATATGCATAAAAATACGTACTTTAAAAATAACATATTTCACATCCCCTGATCAATTTTAGTTTGTCCCCCAAATTTTAATTAAGATACAACTGTTTTATGCATGTCCAAACATCTTCATTAAAGCTCGGGCTTTCGTTAAAAAGAAAGAAAGAAATTATATGTGGGTAAACAATGGGTGGGTTGGAAACAAAGTATGAAGCAATACGAAAATGAAAGACGAAACACGCAAACTCATTCCATTAATTTATGTCTAAATGCTAACAGTTACTTAATTAGAATAAATTACATTCCTCCTCTATGATGTTTGTTATATATTTAACTCATCGTCCCGGGGTCAAGTTTTTGCGGGTTTAGTCATTTGATCCGGGGTTTCGTTTCACTCCCCCTCAAAGTGTAAAAAAGTCTAAGAATTTTAAAGGAATTTTAGTCATTTCACAAGGATGAGGAACTAAGAGTGAAATGAAAACTCGAATTAAGGGGCTGAACACACAAAAAACCCAACTTGAGGACGTCGTGTACAAGTCCGGTTGGTATTTTACCCAAAAATGTTTTTATTACTAATTCTTTGTGAGCTATATTTTCAGGTTTTTAATTATTATTTTTAAATTTTAATGGATCGACCTTGAATATTATCCATCCATTTATATTAGTGGCAAGGATCATATCATTATCCATTTTAATTGGATCATATATGGATTAGATCCGATTCAAATCCATCCATTGAGAAGCCTACTAAGAAGGCTATGGAGCTTACCTTTCATCAAAGGGGCTGTAATCAGCCTCAAGATTTGAGATTCCGTAAATAACATCAATTCTTTCCGTAAGTAACATCAATTCTTTATCAGCATGATGTCGCTTGTGAAAGCGCGTCTTGTTTTACAATTTATAAATAGAAATACCTAATAAATACTTTCAAGCAACCAGGCAAGAATACCCGATCAATTGTAAATATAGATTTGGTAAGTCAAGTTCGAACACAGGGAAAAGGTGGAATATTAAAAATAGAAATTAACAATTAACTAGAAAGCAGTAAATATGGGGGGCGTTTTAGTTCCGTACGAACATTTTAGAAAACAATTAATTAAAATAAACAAACTTGAATAAAACTTAAATTAAAATAACCAATAAATAATAATAATAAATCCTAATTGAAAGGAATAAGTAATTGTATAGTTAATGGCACTTAGATTCATATTTCCCAATTTATTACGTATTGATTATCTAATTGTGATTCTTTTAGATCAACTTAGTACCAAATTCTTCAATGAATACTAAGTCGAATATGAACTAACCAACGTTTCGGGTCCAACTAATTCCTATAATCTAGGGTCCAACATGAAACACTGGTTCCAATGTCACAAGATGATCAGTCAATTGTGTGCCTTTCCCTAAATTATGCATTAAACATTCACAACGCGTTATAATTAACTCTATTGGTATGACTCAACAATACCCAATAATTAACTTATTGTCTTGCTCATTTTAAAGTAGATTATTATTGTATACTCGACCTATCAGACTCAACGTATTTAGTGATAATTCAAAACCCTAAAGTTATGACCATCAATAGTTAATAATATTAAAGGAACTCAATCTCAACAACATTATTAACCACGTGAAGTAACAATAATAATTAGTTACCAATAAACAAGTGTCCACGAGTAATATAACCGTTTTCAATCAAATAACTTATTCAATACGCAATTATAATCGTTCAATAATCATAATCTAAGTTAAATCAACTACACAATCACATTAATATTCAATTCATCATCAAAACAGAAATATTCAGATTCGTTAAATCAAATTCTTCAATGAAAATAAAGAAACGAAATATACCGAATCGATTAACGATGAACTACGAAAGATTATAACGAGTTATCCTCGATCATAAGCTTCCGTACCTCCAAACTAACCCTAAAATACGAATTATAAACCCTAAATATCGTCTGGAAACGAAAGAAATCGAAAAACCTTCAAAAACTCTCGAAATAAGGTTAAAAACGCGTTTTTATACTTCTGTGGTTTTTGATCCATACGGCGTATGGATTTCCATACGGCGTATGGATTGATTTCAAGCCCAGCCCAGACTCGCGTAACCTGGGCCTCCACTGCAGCAATCCATACGGCGTATGGATTCCATACGGCGTATGGATGCTTTTTCCAGCCGATTTCTTGACTTTTCTTCCTTTCTTTTTTTCTTCGACTTCGGCTTCTCATTATTCTTCAAATATGCATCATTTAGCTCGATTATTAACTGTTTTCCGTTCCTTTTCCATAAAAGCTCCATTTCCACATCTATTTGCAAATATGAACGAAATCAATATCTATTCTAAACAAAATGCAATAAAAACATTCAAGATTAAGGGTAAAATACTACTAAAATATAGTACTTTTGGGCGTTTATCAAACATCCCCCACTTGAATCCTACTTGTCCTCAAATAGACTATCGATTCAAAAATCAAATTCTTAGGGAAACAGTCATCTCCATTAAACTAAATAACTAAAGTAGGAATTACACAACATCACCCGTCTTCAACTCAAATGTTTAAATTTAAAAATCTGTTAATTCTAAAAACAATTATTAAGAAACTATGAGATTTACAAAAACTGATCTACACATAGAGTTATTATTCTAAAACATTAAATAGTTCACAATGATTACTGATATTGTTATCCACTTAAACAATCTATAATTGAATACTCGAGCTCAACTTATTTATTATTCGTGTAAATATTCCCTTAGATTCCCAAAAACTATATACCTTCATACTCATAATATGCCAATATTACATATCTTGAAATTTAATCAAAACAATCATTTTTCAAATCAAGACAGAGGTGACAGGTCTGTGCCTCAACACAACAAAGCAACATAACTTGATTTTGGTTTAGCAATAATGTTTTTAGTCAAACCATTGGTGACAGGTCTGTACCTCAGTACAACAAAGCGACTTAATTTGACCACATTTTACAATCATGAGTTTTTAAACTCTTTTGCTCTTTTTTATTAAATATACTGACGGAGACCAGGTCTGTACTTTCGTACAACAGAGGAAACAACACCCAGTATATCCCCAAATGATGTTAATTAAATTCTCGAAAATATGGCATATTACACATTACTAATATGAAAATTAAGACATACGTCATACATAGCTAAAGTTCATCTACAAGAAACATTTACTCCTTAATTATCATTTCTTAACAGCTCAAACATTCTCATATAAATCGCCTATCAATACATCATATAATGAAGCTAAATAATATCTTTAATAGCTTTAGTATTTATTAAAAGTGTAGAAAATTTTAAATTTAACCTACAAAGTTACAAAATAATTATCTCTAGAAAACAAAAAATTTAAATGCAAAAATTTGGTTGAAAAATGGGTAACTCATAACCTCCTAGTTACTTACCTTAATAAAATAACTATTAACCAAATTACAAAATCATTTACTTATTATATTAACAAACAATTATGTGGAAATTTCACTTCTTTTCTGTGACACCCCCAAATTTAATGATTTGCGGAAGCTTGATTTGGGTGTCACTAATCAATATACAAAGCACAAGATATAATGAACGACCACTATATGCGTCGTTTTAAACTTGTATAGATAAAGTAAATGTTTACATCAAAATATAGCTACATTAGCTCGATTCCTGAAATTGAGAGATTACATGGCATAATTACTTTTACAAAATATAATAATGCAGTCCAATCTCTAGTTGTATGTATGCTGACTCGAGCTAATAATTCCTGCTTGTGTAGCCAAACTACTGCTGGGTACCTGTGATAAATACTAAAATGGGTCAGCGAAAACGCTGGTGAGCTCACAGGTTTGTATGTCAATGTATAGTTGTCAGAACCGCAAGATTTATATTGAATTTAAAATGCAATTAAGCAAAATAAAAGTTATACTGTCCATGAGCACATAGTCTGAGCTTAACTTGATTTGTCAGGCCCAATTAAGGAAACCTAACTTGGAGTGCCTCCTACGAGTGCCTAATCAACACTCGTCTTCCCAAATGCTAATACATCCGTTTGACCGGTTAGTGCGTGCTAACCCGGATGAGGATTGTCAATCCCATATGATATCATATACTAACATTCACGCTATAAATACTAGAGACTATGCTATGGAGGACTTTAAATTGATTAGCTTGAAACTCATGTAGTATTTGAAGTTTGGCACTTGCGTTCTACTTGTAAAACAAAATGAAGTAGTAATATCACACCCCTAGTAAAAGTAGTGAAAATGGGGCCATGAAACTCACCTGGTTCTTGAAGTGTTTAACTAGATAAACTTGAAGTAATTAGCTGTGAGTTGGTGTCCAAAGGCTTGAAACCTGAATGTGTCCACGACACTTGAATTGTTATTAATTGTAGTGGTATCTCGAAGGACTACCATTGAAATTGTTTATCTAACTCAATGTCCAAATTACCCCGATTTGGTTGATTGTGTTGTTACAAGTTACTACGACTTGTTTGATTAAATTGATACAAGTTACAATGACTTGTTTGAATAAGTTGATACAAGTTACAACGACTTGTCTGATGTTGAAGTATGTTTTGAAAACGCGTACGGCCCGTTGGTGATTAGTTGAGATAAAAGTGTTATTGTTGTCGTCATGTTTTTGAAGTGTTACACTTGAAATATAAGTCCCATTATGTTCTAAAAGTCGTATTGAATAAGCATTTGAAGTTGAAGAATCTCGACACTTGGTGTAAAAATAGTTGGAAAATCTGCTGTTTTATGCGTCACTATAGGCGTCACTAAGGCAGTTCATGCGACACTACCGAAGTGTCGGGTTCAATGTCAGATTCAAAGGTATAGCGTCACTGGTGTAGTGTCGTGTAAAGTAGTATGCGTCACTTCAGAAGTGACGGGTTCAGCATAACGGCGGCACTTATGGAGTGTCGTATAAAATGATGATTTCGGACATTTGGGCGTCACTTAAGGAGGGACGTGTATCATAGCGGCACTAACGAAGTGTCGGGTAAAATAGTATGGCGTCACTTGTAGAGTGACGGGTATAGATCAAAACGGAATTATGGGCGACACTTATGAAGTGTCGGTACGGAATATAGGGCGTCACTTATCTAGTGACGGTAAGAAGTCAGAAACTTGTCATAGGCGACACTAATGAAGTGTCGGCATCAAGATCATAGCGGCACTTAAGGAGTGTCGCTATACGCTGCCGGTTTCTATGCGACACTGGCCGCTGTTCGACGGATTTTGGTCCAAAAACGTGTTTTCCGGCGACCGTTGGTTACCAAACTTTTACCCAACCCTCATAGGGACATAATAAGCTTATCCAAACCATAATATATGAAAAGTAAGTAAAATCGAGAGATTTCGTAATTTGTCGGAAACTTACAAAGTGATGAAATGAAAATCCGGAAAGGTAGAAGTGTAGATCGTCGCGAGGTGGTCGTTTATTTCCAAAGTGGCTTGAAGATCCGAGGTCGTTTAGCGTGTTTATTTTGCGATTTTGATGGTTGATGAAAATGGTGGTGATGATGATAATTGAGAGAAAAAGAGGAGGAAGAGAGAGAGGAAAGAAAAGAGAATGAAAGAAAGTGGGTGGGAATGGGAGGTTAAGCCCCCATTTTCGCCCCGCGTTTCCGCTCCGTGCGGTGTTCGTTTGCTTCGTCGTTTAAACGTTAAATGATTTTTACACATTAAAAGGTAAGTTTTAAATTACGAATTTATTATAAAATGTTTCATTAAAATAATTTATAAATTATCCATTTGGGATATCTAAATTGAAATTCGTTTTATTTGTTTGCGCGTTTGTATGTTTAATCGCGTATACGTTAATTGTTTAATAAAATTTGGATACAAAATATTATTATAAATAATATTTTTGAATAAATTGAGTTATTAAATAACATTTGTATTACTTAATAATTTGTTCACCAACGTCCGTATTTATTGTATCGAAATTCATTCGATTTGAGACTCGTACGATTTAAACAAACCGCATAATTGTAGATATATATTCAACAATATATATAATAATTGATACATTAATTAGCCTAACACAGAACTAATTACATGTATTAAAACTTGATTAGGCACTAAATTCTAGTCCTAAATTGACGGTTGTCACATTCTCCCCCTGTTAGGAGAATTTCGTCCCGAAATTTATGTTGGAGTCGTGTTTGACGTCGAATCAGTGAAAAGTTGAGGATACTTGAGTCGCATTTGGTCTTCCCGTTCCCAGGTGAATTCCGGACCTCGCCGCGAATTCCACCTAACCTTGACGATGGGAATACGACTTTGTTTAAGTTGTTTGACCTCGCGGTCCATGATTTCAGCGGGTTCCTCAACGAAGTGAAGTTTCTCGTCAACTCGAATTTCATCGAGTGGAATGATAAGTGTCTCATCAGACAGACACTTCTTCAGATTTGAAACATGAAATGTGGGATGCACGCTGCTGAGTTCAGCTGGCAGCTGCAATTGATAAGCCACTGGACCAATCCTTTCGAGGATTTCGAATGGCCCAATGTATCTGGGATTCAACTTCCCTCGTTTGCCAAATCGGATTACGCCTTTCCAAGGCGATACTTTGAGTAGAACTCGATCCCCAACTTGGAACTCGAGTGGTTTGCGTCTCACGTCAGCATAACTTTTCTGACGATCACGCGCGGCCTTAAGCTTGTTTTGAATTTCAACGATTCTCTCGGTCGTCTCGTGTATGATTTCTGGACCTGTGAGTTGGCTATCCCCAACTTCAGTCCAACAGATAGGTGACCGGCACTTACGACCGTATAGTGCCTCGAAGGGTGCAGCTTTGATACTGGTATGATAACTGTTGTTGTACGAGAACTCGCACAATGGTAGATGTTTTTCCCAGTTTACACCGAAGTCTACTACGCAGGCCCGTAGCATGTCTTCTAGTGTTTGAATGGTTCGTTCACTTTGACCGTCGGTTTGAGGATGGAATGCGGTACTCATATCAAGTCGAGTACCCAGGGATTTCTGAAGTGATTGCCAAAATTGTGAAGTGAAACGACTATCTCTATCGGAGATAATTGAGATTGGAACACCGTGTTTGGTCACGATTTCCTTCAGATAAATGTTGGTGAGGCGTTCCATTTTGTCAGATTCCTTGATTGCCAGGAAGTGAGCAGACTTTGTGAGACGATCCACGATCACCCAAATGGAATCGCAACCGTTCGAGGATTTGGGTAGTTTGGTTATGAAGTCCATGGCAATTTGTTCCCATTTCCATTCAGGAAGACTGGGTTGTTGAAGTAAACCAGAAGGTTTTTGATATTCGATTTTGACTTTGGAGCAAGTAAGGCACTTGCTGACATAGGTGGCGATTTCAGCTTTCATGTTCGGCCACCAGTAGAAGTCCTTGATACCGTGGTACATTTTATCGGATCCCGGATGGATAGAATATTTGGACTTGTGAGCTTCATCCATCACCAAGTCTCGTAGGTTCCCAAATTTAGGCAACCAGATTCGGTTTGAGAAATACCTAATCCCGTTAGGTCTGAGTTCGAATTGTTTATCCATGCCCCGCAAGGCTTCATTTTTGACATTTTCGGGTTTTAAGGCTTCGAGTTGAGCAGTGAGGATTTGAATGTTTAAATTGTTGTGAATGGTCATATTGAGGGCTCGAACCCGAAGTGGTTTCACTCGCTCTTTTCGACTGAGGGCGTCAGCAACAACATTTGCTTTGCCTGGATGATATTTGAGTTCGCAGTCGTAGTCAGTAAGCAACTCGACCCATCGACGTTGCCTCATGTTGAGATCCTTCTGATCGAATATGTGTTGAAGGCTTTTATGGTCGGTAAAGATTGTACATCTGGTACCATAAAGGTAATGTCTCCAGATTTTGAGGGCAAAAACGACAGCTCCTAGCTCGAGGTCGTGGGTGGTGTAATTCTTTTCATGAATCTTGAGCTGTCGGGAAGCATAAGCTATGACTTTGTCTCGTTGCATGAGCACACAACCGAGACCTTGATGAGAAGCATCGCAGTATACCACGAAGTCATCGGTGCCTTCGGGTAGGGATAAAATAGGAGCACTGCAAAGCTTTTGTTTTAAGAGTTGGAATGCCGATTCTTGTTTATCAGTCCAGTCAAACTTTTTATCTTTCTGGGTCAGCGTCGTGAGTGGTATGGCTATCTTGGAGAAATTTTCAATGAATCGTCGATAGTATCCGGCCAGTCCTAAAAACTGCCGTACTTCGGTCGGAGTGGTTGGCGATTGCCAGTCTTTGATAGCCTCGATTTTTGACGGGTCAACGTGAATCCCCTGACTGTCAATCACGTGACCAAGGAATTGAACGGTTTTGATCCAGAACTCACACTTAGAGAACTTGGCATAGAGCTCCTCGTGTTTAAGTAGTTCAAGGATGGTTCTGAGGTGTTGCGCATGCTCTTCTTTGCTTCGTGAATATATGAGGATGTCATCGATGAAGACAATGACAAACTTATCAAGGTAGGGTTTACACACCCGATTCATAAGGTCCGGTGCATTGGTTAGGCCGAATGGCATCACTTGAAATTCGTAATGCCCGTAACGGGTTCTGAAAGCAGTTTTTGGAATATCGGCATCGCGAACACGCAATTGGTGATAACCGGATCGGAGATCAATCTTTGAATAACAACTCGACCCTTGAAGTTGGTCGAACAAATCATCGATTCGAGGGAGTGGATACCGGTTCTTGACAGTTAACTTGTTCAACTCTCGATAGTCGATACACATTCGAAAAGAACCGTCTTTCTTCTTGACAAATAGGACCGGAGCTCCCCAAGGTGAAGAACTCGGCCTGATAAATCCTCGTTCCAGGAGTTCCTGTAACTGGGTGGACAGCTCCTGAAGTTCGGATGGAGCTAAACGGTATGGTGCTCGGGCCACAGGCGCAGCACCTGGTACAAGATCGATTAAGAACTCAACCTGTCTTGGTGGTGGTAGACCAGGCAGTTCCTCAGGAAAGACTTCTGGAAAGTCTCGAACAATTGGAACATCCTCAAGTCGCTTCTCCTCCGACTTTTTCTCCATGATGTGCGCGAGGATTGATGGATAACCCTTTCTCAGAAATTTCCGGGTTTTAAGACAAGAGATGATGTTAAGCCTCGTCCCACCGGTCTCCCCCTGTATGATTAGGGTTCTACCGACGGCGAGAGGTATGCGAACAACTTTGTCATAGCAGATGATTTCGGCGCGATGTTTGGATAACCAGTCCATGCCTACGATGACATCGAAACTTCCTATCTCAATAGGCATAAGATCTATGGAGAAGATTTCGTCGGCTAGATTTAAAGTGCAATTAGGTATCACACTATTGGTTTCTATCAATTTGCCGTTTGCTAGCTCTACGGTGTACTTAACGTCTAAAGCAACAGGTGTAATGTCAAGTAAAGGGCAAAATTCATCGGAAATAAAACTCCTATCAGCACCAGTATCAAACAGTATGGAAGCAGTTAAATTGTTGAGGAGGAACATACCCGTGACCACATTCGGGTCCTGACGGGCGTCCCCTGAGTTGATCACGAAGGCGCTACTTTTGGTGTTGTTGTTGTTGCGGTGGTTGTTGTTGTTGTTGCCCTTATTCTTTAGTTTTGGGCAAGAATCCCTGAAGTGTCCTGGGTTTCCACATTCGTAGCAGGACTTAGGTTGTCGGGTATTTCTGTCAGAGGGGTTGTTGTTGGATTTGGGGGCTCGGCAATCCTTAGTCAAATGCCCGCACTTCCTGCAGTTGTTGCAAGGAGCACTGCACTGACCAAAGTGGTGATAGTTACACTTGGGACAATAGGGTCTGTCCCCGGTGTAGCTGCGGTTGGATTCAGAGTTGGTGTTGTAGACTTGGATGGCGTTGTTTTTCTTGTTTGAGTGGTGGTGGTGTTCAGTGGATTTGCGTTTGTTGTTGTTAGAGGATGAGGTGTTGGAGGTCTCACGGCTGACAACTAGAGCCATGAGTTCGTGGGCCAATCGAATGGCACTCTCAGTAGTAGTTGGTTTGGATGAGGCGATGTTGCCCTGGATGTTCTCGGGAAGTCCACGAATGTATTTCTTAATGCCCTTGCTTTCTGGTTCGACTAAACCCGGGCATAATAAAGCAAACTGCTGAAATTTAGTGGTATAATCAGCAACATCATTTCCCTGCACCTCCAGATGCCAGAATTCTTCTTCCAGCCTGTGCAATTCCTCTTCAGGACAGTATTTTTCTGTCAGCTTCTTCTTCAGTTCGGGCCAAGGAAGTCGGTTTGCAACCTCAAGGCCTACGGAGTTTGCGTGGGTTTTCCACCACGTGAGTGCACCTTCCTGAAAGGTGTAAGCAGCGAATTTGACTTTGTTGTTCTCAGTGCAGTCGCAGAGACTGAAAACAGATTCCATGCGCTCAATCCAACGGATCAAGCCAATGGCACCTTCCGTGCCCTTGAAGTATAGCGGTTTACAGCTAAGAAAATCCTTATAGGAGCAGGGTTTGGGTGGTGGAGTATTGGTTGCAGTGTCCTCGCTACCGGGTGGTGTTCGGGTAGCCAAGGCTTCGGTCACACTGCGGGCAATGATTCCCGCGATCTCAGCCTCGCTAAGGGTGATTTGACGACGAGGAGGCATGATGCTGAGTAAGAAAGAACAAGGAAATGAAATAAGATACTAGTCCGAGCATGATGAACTAGTGGTGTGTTTGTCGTTTCGAGACAAAGCGTTAGAAAGAAAGAGGCCTATATTCATATAATATAATATAGCCTAAAGTTGTAATGAGGTCTACTTATGTAAATATATGTATATCACATAATAACCTATCGAATGTCTAGCACAGACGTGTTTTGAGTCCCGTTTCTCTCGAGGTCAGAGTCAACTAGTGAATTCCTGTTCAACATAACTCTTTCAGATTTCACATCATCTTTCTTTAATTGTACATAGTTGATCAGGCTATGTTAAATTAAAGTCGTATGATGTAATCCCTGAACTAGTCATAACTAATAAGGAATACTGCCTAACGGTCATAGTCTAGGCCCACTAAATGCAACCTAGTTCACTATAACCTTAGGCTCTGATACCAATCTGTGACACCCCCAAATTTAATGATTTGCGGAAGCTTGATTTGGGTGTCACTAATCAATATACAAAGCACAAGATATAATGAACGACCACTATATGCATCGTTTTAAACTTGTATAGATAAAGTAAATGTTTACATCAAAATATAGCTACATTAGCTCGATTCCTGAAATTGAGAGATTACATGGCATAATTACTTTTACAAAATATAATAATGCAGTCCAATCTCTAGTTGTATGTATGCTGACTCGAGCTAATAATTCCTGCTTGTGCAGCCAAACTACTGCTGGGTACCTGTGATAAATACTAAAATGGGTCAGCGAAAACGCTGGTGAGCTCACAGGTTTGTATGTCAATGTATAGTTGTCAGAACCGCAAGATTTATATTGAATTTAAAATGCAATTAAGCAAAATAAAAGTTATACTGTCCATGAGCACATAGTCTGAGCTTAACTTGATTTGTCAGGCCCAATTAAGGAAACCTAACTTGGAGTGCCTCCTACGAGTGCCTAATCAACACTCGTCTTCCCAAATGCTAATACATCCGTTTGACCGGTTAGTGCGTGCTAACCCGGATGAGGATTGTCAATCCCATATGATATCATATACTAACATTCACGCTATAAATACTAGAGACTATGCTATGGAGGACTTTAAATTGATTAGCTTGAAACTCATGTAGTATTTGAAGTTTGGCACTTGCGTTCTACTTGTAAAACAAAATGAAGTAGTAATATCACACCCCTAGTAAAAGTAGTGAAAATGGGGCCATGAAACTCACCTGGTTCTTGAAGTGTTTAACTAGATAAACTTGAAGTAATTAGCTGTGAGTTGGTGTCCAAAGGCTTGAAACCTGAATGTGTCCACGACACTTGAATTGTTATTAATTGTAGTGGTATCTCGAAGGACTACCATTGAAATTGTTTGTCTAACTCAATGTCCAAATTACCCCGATTTGGTTGATTGTGTTGTTACAAGTTACTACGACTTGTTTGATTAAATTGATACAAGTTACAATGACTTGTTTGAATAAGTTGATACAAGTTACAACGACTTGTCTGATGTTGAAGTATGTTTTGAAAACGCGTACGGCCCGTTGGTGATTAGTTGAGATAAAAGTGTTATTGTTGTCGTCATGTTTTTGAAGTGTTACACTTGAAATATAAGTCCCATTATGTTCTAAAAGTCGTATTGAATAAGCATTTGAAGTTGAAGAATCTCGACACTTGGTGTAAAAATAGTTGGAAAATCTGCTGTTTTATGCGTCACTATAGGCGTCACTAAGGCAGTTCATGCGACACTACCGAAGTGTCGGGTTCAATGTCAGATTCAAAGGTATAGCGTCACTGGTGTAGTGTCGTGTAAAGTAGTATGCGTCACTTCAGAAGTGACGGGTTCAGCATAACGGCGGCACTTATGGAGTGTCGTATAAAATGATGATTTCGGACATTTGGGCGTCACTTAAGGAGTGACGTGTATCATAGCGGCACTAACGAAGTGTCGGGTAAAATAGTATGGCGTCACTTGTAGAGTGACGGGTATAGATCAAAACGGAATTATGGGCGACACTTATGAAGTGTCGGTACGGAATATAGGGCGTCACTTATCTAGTGACGGTAAGAAGTCAGAAACTTGTCATAGGCGACACTAATGAAGTTTCGGCATCAAAATCATAGCGGCACTTAAGGAGTGTCGCTATACGCTGCCGGTTTCTATGCGACACTGGCCGCTGTTCGACGGATTTTGGTCCAAAAACGTGTTTTCCGGCGACCGTTGGTTACCAAACTTTTACCCAACCCTCATAGGGACATAATAAGCTTATCCAAACCATAATATATGAAAAGTAAGTAAAATCGAGAGATTTCGTAATTTGTCGGAAACTTACAAAGTGATGAAATGAAAATCCGGAAAGGTAGAAGTGTAGATCGTCGCGAGGTGGTCGTTTATTTCCAAAGTGGCTTGAAGATCCGAGGTCGTTTAGCGTGTTTATTTTGCGATTTTGATGGTTGATGAAAATGGTGGTGATGATGATAATTGAGAGAAAAAGAGGAGGAAGAGAGAGAGGAAAGAAAAGAGAATGAAAGAAAGTGGGTGGGAATGGGAGGTTAAGCCCCCATTTTCGCCCCGCGTTTCCGCTCCGTGCGGTGTTCGTTTGCTCCGTCGTTTAAACGTTAAATGATTTTTACACATTAAAAGGTAAGTTTTAAATTACGAATTTATTATAAAATGTTTCATTAAAATAATTTATCAATTATCCATTTGGGATATCTAAATTGAAATTCGTTTTATTTATTTGCACGTTCGTATGTTTAATCGCGTATACGTTAATTGTTTAATAAAATTTGGATACAAAATATTATTATAAATAATATTTTTGAATAAATTGAGTTATTAAATAACATTTGTATTACTTAATAATTTGTTCACCAACGTCCGTATTTATTGTATCGAAATTCATTCGATTTGAGACTCGTACGATTTAAACAAACCGCATAATTGTAGATATATATTCAACAATATATATAATAATTGATACATTAATTAGCCTAACACAGAACTAATTATATGTATTAAAACTTGATTAGGCACTAAATTCTAGTCCTAAATTGACGGTTGTCACATTTTCTCTCTCATCCCCCACTTAAAGATGTACAATGCCCTCATTGTACAGATAATGAAATACTTAAAACGGGAAAAAGAGAAGAGAACTTAGAACAGAAAAACTCCCCTGGAATAGTGTGCAGTTTAATGACAAGGATGATACGAATTTCCCACATCATCGCGATTCAATTATTCGTTGCGCTGAACTTACTGCCAGCATGACACGTACTCACAACACAATTCTGAGGGAACAATCAACAAACATAATTAAACAATACCAAATTAAAACAACCGAATTAAAAACAACCAAACCTAAAACTACCAATCCAACATAATTAATCAAACCTACAAATAAAAACAGTCATAATAATAATAATAAAACAATAAAAATAAAAGTGTCTGGAATCATAAACCAAATAGGATGAACATCATCCTAATCACTGTCATCATCCTGGCGATACCGGTACTGGTGAGAAGGCGCTCCATACTCTGGCTGCGATGGTGGTGGTGGTCGTGGCATGAACTCTGGTGGCATCTGGTACTGGAATGGCTGATATGTGGGTCCAGAATGAAACTGACCAAACAGCTGCTCAAACAAGCCATCCTGGTAGTCCAAGTGTGCACTGGTCTGATGGAAATGCTGTCTCTGCATCAGATCTATCTGATCAAACCTCTGAGTCTGCTGTAACTGCATCTGGTGCATCTGCTGAGACAACTGATCAAACTCTGTAGCATACCCTCTGTTACGGCCTCGTGCCGTACCTCGACCTCTATCACTGCCACTCGTGTCTCCTCTGGCTCTAGCCTGCCTCAACTGCAAAGTCTGTCCCACCGGAGTAATCGGAACCCAGTAATACATCTCTGCAGGACCACCATACGTGGTACATGGCTCAATGAGAGCAAACGCCTCCAACCGGCGTGCAGTCAGCCAACCCATACTAGGCTGAACAATCGTGCATGAGCCCATCTCATCCTGAGTAGCCAAACCAAAATATCTCGCCAATCGAGTAACAAAGTGACCTCCACACAAACTACTACCATCTCTAGTACCAGTAGCTCTCTTCGACATCCACTTAGCCAACCTCCAAGGTACATTCACTAACCTCTTCCTGATAATCGAACTCAAATAAAACAAGTCAGGTCTCGAAACTTTCTCATGCCCCTCCTTGCGACCCACAATGGTGTAAGTCAACAATCTGTGAATGAGTCGATGACGAGGATCTTGAATATGCGTGTAAGAAGGTGTAGAACTACCATAAGCACCCTGGGCAATAAACTGCCACTCCTGCTCAATCTCCAAATCAGTGAGCTTCTTCACAGCACCTGCAGAAATGTGGTCTAGAAAGTGAGGGTTATCCATCTCATTGGGCTCATAAAGCCCCAATCCCAAAGCAAACTAAACCAAGGTCATCTGCCTGGGCTGTCCCCCTAGCTGGAAGAAAATGGAATACTCAGTCCATTGGGTCGACCTGGCATCAAACCTAAAAGTGCTGTAAAACTCTACAACCAACTCTCTGTAGATATCCTCCCTGATACCGAATAACCGGGACCAAGCATAGGAAACAAATCCAATGTTTCCATCCTCTAATGCGTATGTGTCGCACCCCCAAAACACGTGGCAGCGGAAACATGAGTTGTCATGGGGGCGCCGAACAAATTAAATATCACAACACAAGATTACAACAAACGACCACTATATGAGACGTTTTAATAAAAAGTTACATTACCATACTTTCAAATGTTTACAATAAGTCTGGAGTTCGCATAAACCGCTAAGAGATTTCTAATACATAACTGATTATACGAAATACAGCTAAATGCAATCTAATCTCTTGATGTTTGAAAAACAATGCGACTCGAGCTAAGCTTTCCATAAGCTTCCTACTGCGGCGGGTTACCTGAGAAATACATACTAAAAGGTCAACATAAAGTTGGTGAGTTCATAGGTTTGTAAACAATCGTTTAGTCATGATCCACAAGATTTCAAGTTGTATCATTCAAAAATGACAGTTAAAAGTATCGTTATTCAACGATAAGTAAAAGTATTGCATAATGCAATATAAGTATACCATTTACATGAGTCTCATAGTCAAGCTTAACGTTGTTTGCCTCCGGTAAGTGTACTAATCCGATACACTTCTAAATCACAAGTAATACTGCGCCCGTGGGTTGGCTAGAGCGACTAGCCCGGACGAGGTTTGTCAAACCCTGATAGATCTATCCAATAATACTCACGCACATATTTTAATGACTATGATGGGTAGAGGACTTTAGTGGATTATTCAGGTCTCATGCAATCCGTACGAAAAATGTTTCAAGTTACTTGTGATCATATAAGCAGTTGTATAAAACAGTTGTATGTATTCTCACCCCAGTTGAAAAACAGTAAAAAGGGGCTATGAAACTCACCAGAGTTAAGCAGGTAGCAAGCAATAATCAAATAGCAAGCAAAGTCCAAAGCGCAACCTTCTAACGTCCTAAGCGTATAAGGTTGTGTAAGTAGATGTCTCATAAGACTATCTAGAGTGATTGTATAAGTGGGGGTCAATGTCCACTTAAGCCAATCGTGTAGGTGGAGGGTTAATGTCCACCTAAAGCTAGTTCATCAACTAGTATGTCCAAATAAGTTGTTCAAGTTTGTTTATCAAAAACGTGTACGACCCGTTGGTGAAAGTTTGTAATAATAATTCGTTAAGACATTATTATTAGGATGATGTTATACTTTCATATGTATAGTATGTTTCATGAGTTATAACGTTGCATTGTTTAAGTATTAACGTTACTTGAAGTTTAACACTTAGTGAGAAAACTAGTTTTTAAGGATTCTGTTTCATGCGACACTTCATGCGTCACTTGCTAGTTAGGGGCGGCACTTAGGAAGTGCCGCATAATATGCGTTTTCAGATTTAATTAGCGTCACTTAAGAAGTGTCGGATACGGGCGTCACTAAGGCATGGCGGCACTAAGGGTAAGTGCCGCTAATATAATAGTTCAGTCATTTCAGGCGTCACTTAGGTAGTGTCGTTAAAAATAAAGTAGCGTCACTACAAGCGTCACTTGCCAAGTGTCGCTAGAATTCCAGTGATCATGCGTCACTTAAGTCTGTTTGGATTTTGCTAAGTCAAAAACGTGGTCAACTATGACGGTTTGACCCGAACCTTTTACTCAAGTCATATTCCAGTAAATAAAGGTTATAAAAGTTATTATTTCATATTGTAGTCGTTTCGAGATGTCGGTTTCAAGTTTACACCTTAAACTTCAAGATTTAATGTTTTCGGTTTATGTCGGGTCATTACGCCAACTGATTTCACCTATCTATAGTCCAAATCAAACTTCCAAATTTTTACCAACTGATTTACTAAGTGTCTTGACTAACATATCAAATTTTCAGCTTCTAACAAGTCCATTAACATAGTTAAATAAAGCCGCGTAACAACCGAACACATTTTATCGAAAAACTTCCAGGTCAGTCTTATAAATCGGCTCGTAGAGAAAAATGAGAGCGTTTCTGGAAAAAGTGTAAAACACGAAAGTTATAGATCTTTTCAATACGCAAATTTTAAAAAAAAATGCATCTTCTAACTCTCAGTATTTGATTTTATACGAATATTTTTGTGAACTGTCGATTTTTAGGCAGATTCATGCATGTTCATGTGTTTGCTTTAAAAACGATTTTCAACAACAATCTTGGACATATTTATGATAGATGAACATTATAACATCATAATCAGTAGTATTAAAGTAAGAATAGGTGAAAGTTTGATGATGTATACCAAGCAAATGTTGAAGAATAAGGAGAGATGATGATGGTGTTGTTCCTAGCTTCCTTCTTGTGATTTCTTCTCTTAGATTGGTGGTGATTTTAATGGTGATTGTAATGGTTTTTGGGACTGATTTTTCTCCAGAAAATGAGAGAAAATGAGTGTGTTTTTGGGTAAGGAAAATGAAGAAATGAGAGGGTTCATTTGCATGAAGGTGGAGTGGTGAACACATAAGGAATATCATCATTATGGTGCATGGAAGAGGAGTGGAGAAGAGGGGGAGGTGGCACATGGGGTGGCCGGCCCCCATGTGGTCCCACAAGGGGTATTTTGGTCATTTTACATCTCTAGCTTAATTTGTTGCGTTTTTCGTTCGTTTACCCGATTGTTTAGACGTTTATTCGTACGTTAAATGTTTTATACGCGTTTTTAAGTGACGACTTTTAATTTCGATATTTTAAGTTGAAATATTTTATCAAGATGCTTGAAAACATTTATAAAAATGTTCCGTTAATTTGTCGGCCTCGATTTGCGTGTTTGTTCTACGACGGTTTAATCGCGTAACGTTATTTTGAGTCGTTTAGATTAACGATATAATTTGGATAAATTTCCATTGAAGTATTATTTAAAATACTTAATTTAGGTTGTCAATTAATTATTGACGTTCGTTTGGTTGTCGAAATAAATTCGCGCGTTATCGTTGCGTTTGAGACGTTTTAACCGAAACGTCTAGGTTTTTCGAGTATTATTTTAGCAAAATAATAGATAATGATAAACAACTTCTAAAAATAGATTAAAGTTATTTATAGAAATGTTTTCACCAACGTCGTATTTAAACTGTGTCGGACTCCATCCGATAATAAAGTGTACGATTTAAACAAATCGCAAATGTGTGCAAATATAATAACATATATTAATACACATAATGATACACATAATTCATCCTAATTACATGTATTAGCACAATGATTAGGAACTAACACTAGCCCTAATTGGTCGGGTGTCACATTCTCCCCCTGTTAGGAGAATTTCGTCCCGAAATTAGCTTGTTGTCGTGGTCTGAGGGGCATCTAAGAATAGATGTGGGTATTTCAGTCGCATTTGGTCTTCCCGTTCCCAAGTGAATTCAGGACCGCGCCTAGAATTCCACCGGACTTTAACGATGGGAATACGACTCTGCTTCAAGCGTTTGACCTCACGGTCCATGATTTCTATTGGTTCCTCGACGAAATGGAGTTTATCATCGATATGGATTTCGTCGAGAGGGATAACAAGTGTCTCATCAGACAGACATTTCTTTAAGTTAGAAACGTGAAATGTGTTGTGCACGCTACTGAGTTGTGGTGGTAGCTGCAGTCGATATGCCACCGGACCAATTCTTTCAAGAATTTCAAAAGGTCCGATGTACCTAGGGTTTAATTTGCCGCGTTTACCAAAACGAATGACACCTTTCCAAGGTGACACTTTTAAAAGTACTTTGTCCCCGACCTGAAATTCGAGGGGTTTGCGTCTCACATCAGCGTAACTCTTCTGACGGTCACGTGCGGCTTTCAGCCGGTTTTTAATGGTCACGATTTTCTCGGTCGTCTCGTGGATGATTTCAGGACCAGTGAGTTGGCTATCGCCGATTTCGGTCCAACAAATGGGTGATCGGCACTTTCTCCCATAAAGTGCCTCGAAAGGTGCAGCATCAATGCTGGTGTGGTAACTGTTATTGTAGGAAAACTCACACAAAGGTAGGTGGTTTTCCCATGTGCTTCCGAAGTCGATTACACATGCTCGGAGCATATCTTCAAGGGTTTGAATGGTCCGTTCACTTTGACCATCAGTTTGTGGATGATAAGCAGTACTCAAATCAAGGCGAGTACCAAGGGCTTTCTGAAGTGTTTGCCAAAATCGAGAGGTGAAGCGGCTATCTCTATCGGAGATGATCGAGATGGGTATGCCGTGTCGTGCTACGACCTCTTTGATGTAGATGCGAGCCAAGCGCTCCATCTTGTCGGTTTCTTTGATAGCTAGGAAATGGGCAGATTTCGTGAGACGATCAACGATCACCCAAATGGTATCGCAACCGCTCGGTGTCTTTGGTAGTTTAGTAATGAAGTCCATAGTTATGTTTTCCCATTTCCATTGAGGTATTTCGGGTTGTTGTAGCAACCCAGAGGGTTTCTGGTACTCGGCCTTAACCTTGGCGCAGGTTAAACATTTGCTAACATAGGTGGCGATGTCAGCTTTCATGTTGGGCCACCAATATCGTTGTTTGATGTCATGATACATCTTGTCAGAACCAGGATGTATGGAGTACCGGGATTTGTGAGCTTCATCCATGACCAATTCCCGTAGGTTCCCAAAGTTAGGTAACCAAATTCGGTTGGAGAAGTATCGGGTTCCATCGGATTTGGTTTCGAATTGTTTTTCCATGCCGCGCAAGGCTTCGTTTTTGATGTTTTTCTCGTTGAGTGCTTCGAGTTGAGTGGAATGGATTTGAGAAATGAAATCGTTGTGGATGGTTAAACCAAGTGCTCGAACTCGAAGGGGTTTCACTCGTTCTTTTCGGCTTAGGGCATCGGCAACAACGTTAGCCTTACCCGGGTGGTATCGGATTTCGCAGTCGTAGTCGCTAAGTAACTCGACCCAACGACGTTGTCTCATGTTTAGGTCCTTCTGATCAAAGATATGTTGAAGGCTTTTGTGGTCAGTGAAGATAGTACACTTGGTACCATATAGGTAGTGTCTCCAAATTTTGAGCGCAAAAACAACGGCTCCTAGTTCGAGGTCATGAGTGGTGTAGTTCTTTTCGTGGATTTTCAGTTGCCGGGAGGCGTAAGCGATGACCTTATCACGTTGCATTAACACACAACCTAGTCCTTGATGTGAGGCGTCGCAGTAAACTACGAAATCATCGGTGCCTTCGGGTAAGGATAGGATTGGTGCACTGCAGAGTTTCTGTTTAAGGAGTTGAAAAGCCGACTCCTGTTTGTCGGTCCAGTCGAATTTCTTATCTTTCTGAGTCAAGGAGGTTAATGGTTGAGCAATTCGGGAAAAATTTTCGATGAATCGCCGGTAATACCCAGCGAGACCTAAAAATTGTCGGACCTCGGTTGGTGTAGTTGGTGCTTTCCAGCACTTGATGGCCTCGATTTTCGCTGGATCAACACGTATCCCTTGGCTGTCAACGACATGCCCTAGGAATTGTACTGTTCGCATCCAGAACTCACACTTGGAGTACTTGGCGTATAGCTCCTCGTGTTTGAGTAATTCCAAGATAGTTTTCAGGTGTTGGCCATGTTCTGTTTCGTTGCGAGAGTAGATTAGAATGTCGTCAATGAAGACGATGACAAACTTATCCAGGTATAGTTTGCACACCCGATTCATAAGATCCATGAATACAGCCGGTGCATTGGTTAAGCCAAAAGGCATCACTTGGAATTCGTAATGCCCATAGCGGGTTCGGAAAGCGGTTTTCGGGATGTCGGCGTCTCGAACGCGAAGTTGGTGATAACCAGACCGAAGGTCGATCTTTGAGTAAAAGCTCGAACCTTGAAGTTGGTCAAACAGGTCGTCGATTCTAGGAAGTGGGTATCGGTTTTTGATGGTGAGTTTGTTTAGTTCACGGTAATCGATACACATGCGGAAGGATCCATCCTTCTTTTTAACGAATAGGACCGGAGCTCCCCAAGGTGAGGAACTTGGTCGAATAAATCCCTTGTCCAGGAGGTCCTGTAATTGAGTGGACAACTCCTGCAACTCGGATGGGGCTAATCTGTATGGGGCTCGTGCCACGGGTGCAGCACCGGGCACAAGGTCGATTTGGAACTCGACTTGTCTAGACGGAGGAAGGCCTGGCAAGTCTTCGGGAAAGACTTCAGGAAAGTCTCGTACAATGGGTACATCTTCAAGTCGCTTTTCAGCCGACTTCTTTTCGGTTACATGAGCAAGGATTGCCGGGTACCCTTTCCTCAGGTACTTTTGGGTTTTCATACAAGAGATGATGTTTAAGTTTCGCCTACCAGTCTCCCCCTGTATGATCAAGGTTCCACCGGTAGCGAGAGGGATACGCACAATCTTTTCGAAACAAACAATTTCAGCATGATGCTTGGACAACCAGTCCATGCCTACGATGACATCGAAGCTCCCGATTTCAACAGGGATGAGGTTTATGGGGAAAATTTCGTTGGCTAGGTTTAGAGTGCAATTAGGTATCACACTATCGGCCTCTATCAGTTTGCCATTTGCTAATTCTACTGTGAACTTAGCATCTAAGGCAGTGGGAGTAATGTTGAGTAACGGACAAAACTCATCAGATATGAAACTTTTATCAGCACCAGTATCGAATAAAACTGAAACGGTTAGATCGTTGAGGAGAAACATACCCGTAACAACGTTGGGATCTTGACGGGCTTCTCCGGCGTTGAGTACAAAAGCTCGACCGCGAGGGTTGTTGTTGTTATTGTTTCTGTTGGCGTTGTTGTTGTTGCGTTTCGGGCAGTTGTTTCTGAAATGTCTGGTGTCACCGCACTCAAAACAGGCTTTTGGTGCGTTGGGGTTGGTATTTGGGTTGGGGGTTCTGCAATCTTTAGCTAGATGTCCCTGCCGTTTGCACTTGGTACAGGTACAGGGGCCTTCGTGGTGTAGAGTACACTTGGAACAGTAAGGTTTGTTCCCAACGTACCCTTTCTTCTCCCCCGACCCTTAACCGGAGGTGTAGGCCTTAACAGACTCGGCCCTCTTGGTTTGCTGTTGCTGCTGATTGTTGTTATTTCCGGACCATTTTCTTTTGTTATCCCCGGTGGTTTTCACTGTGGGTGTCCCACGGCGAACAATTTGAGCCATGAGCTCGTGTGCCATTCGGACAGCACTTTGGATGGTTCCGGGTTTGGAAGAGATGACATTGCCTTGGATGGAATCAGGTAGCCCCCAAATGTATCTTTCGACACGTTTGGATTCAGGGTCCACCATGGATGGACAAAGGAGAGCAAGCTGATGAAATCTGGTTGTGTAGCTAGAAATGTCGTTTCCTTGAACTGTGAGGTTCCAGAATTCATGTTCGAGCTGTTGGAGTTGCTCGCGTGGACAGTATTCTTCCCTCAGCAAGTTTTTGAGTTCATCCCAAGACATTTGATAGGCAGTATCAATACCATGGGTTTGGGCGTGTGAGTTCCAGAAAGTGAGTGCACCCTCAGCTAGAGTGTAGGTAGAGAATTTGACCTTGTCCTCTTCTTGGCAGTTGCATATGCGGAAAACGGACTCCATTTTCTCAATCCATCGCAAGAGACCGACGGCTCCTTCGGTTCCTTTGAAATGGAGAGGTTTACAATTCATGAAATCTTTGTGGGTGCAGGGCTTTGGCACAGGTGGGTTGTTGCCTGCCCCTCCAGGGTTTCCTTGGTTTGGATTGGGATTGTTCCTGGCAGCTTCTAGGGCTGCTTGGACCCTCTGATTGACAAGTCTTTCGATATCAGCGGAGCTCATTTGACGTTTTGGTGCCATGATTCTAAAAGAAAGAAAATAAGAGGCACATAAGATTTCAGGGAGTAAGATTTTTAAAGTCTTTGCAGGTGTACACAAGAAGGTAAAACAAGTATGTACAGCAAGATATTCAATAAAAACAAGGAAGCAAATTTCATGACCATACAAAGGCGCGAGTTCAAATGATTACAATACTTGAGAGTTCACAAAACATGCCGGGCAGTGCTACGTCCGGTCTTAGTTCAAGAGTTTACAAAAGACAACATAAGATAGATTAGTCGGGCATATCCCGCCTCGATAGGTTACAAGATAAAGATCAAACTAGTTCTAACGCAAGTTTATTCGTTCCATTAGTGTGACAAGTCGGTCCACGTTTCCTGCAAGTCTGCCAGCTTGTCTGGTGCTATCCTCAGCCAAGGTTAGTCGTTGCTCTAGTACTCGGGTGTACTCTTCTGCTTCTCGTGAACGTTGTTCACATTCTTCTAACCTTGCTTGAAGAAGGTCGACCGCGCCTCTATCGTCAATGACGTGTTGGTGCATCATTTCCAGAGTATTTGTCATGTTTTCTTGGTCTTGAAACAGTTGTGCAATGCGGTCGTGTGATTGGCGCAGCCAGTACATTTGCACTATGTGTTGCTCTCGTTCCAGGCTTTCAAGTCTTGCCTTGTGGCGGTGAAGTCTGGCAGTCAACACGGGTACAGTGTGGTGTGTTGGTTCTTGGGTATAGGGAGAGATGTCCATGGGATCATCGAAAACCTCCATGTTTTCCTCAGATCTCCAAGTATTGAGAGTTGTGGGTAGCCAGTCCCATCTACGGGGGTATGCGGAATGGTGTGTGGTATTATCGATGGAGTTTGAGTAAGGGTTGGCTCGAGATGATCTGGTACTCCTTGGGCGAGTACGTAACACTCGGGCTTCGCCAGTGATGTAGTAAAGTCGTTCAGGAGAGTTTGGTGTTGAAGACATAGTAACGATTCCTTCAGTAGCGGTTCGTGTTTGGGCTTCGTTCTCAGAGTTGGGAGACGTAGCGGTGGGAGTGGTTGCCATTTTCTGTGGCAAGGAGTTTTAGTATACGTAAGGTTAAGGTTATATATAAATACAATAACCTAGCACATAAGCACGTATAAGGTTGGTCCCGTTCTATCCTCGGTCAAAGCCTTCTAATGCATTCCCATCCACCATAACCATTTCAGGTCTTGCATCGATTCTTGTTTAATTGTACATAGTTGATCAAGCTATGTTAAATTAAATTCAAATGATGCAATTGCTGAACCAGTCATAACAAATGAGGAATACTAACCTAACGGTTATAGTCTAGGTCACTAATGCAATCCTAGTTCGCTATAACCTTAGGCTCTGATACCAATCTGTCGCACCCCCAAAACACGTGGCAGCGGAAACATGAGTTGTCATGGGGGCGCCGACCAAATTAAATATCACAACACAAGATTACAACAAACGACCACTATATGAGACGTTTTAATAAAAAGTTACATTACCATACTTTCAAATGTTTACAATAAGTCTGGAGTTCGCATAAACCGCTAAGAGATTTCTAATACATAACTGATTATACGAAATACAGCTAAATGCAATCTAATCTCTTGATGTTTGAAAAACAATGCGACTCGAGCTAAGCTTTCCATAAGCTTCCTACTGCGGCGGGTTACCTGAGAAATACATACTAAAAGGTCAACATAAAGTTGGTGAGTTCATAGGTTTGTAAACAATCGTTTAGTCATGATCCACAAGATTTCAAGTTGTATCATTCAAAAATGACAGTTAAAAGTATCGTTATTCAACGATAAGTAAAAGTATTGCATAATGCAATATAAGTATACCATTTACATGAGTCTCATAGTCAAGCTTAACGTTGTTTGCCTCCGGTAAGTGTACTAATCCGATACACTTCTAAATCACAAGTAATACTGCGCCCGTGGGTTGGCTAGAGCGACTAGCCCGGACGAGGTTTGTCAAACCCTGATAGATCTATCCAATAATACTCACGCACATATTTTAATGACTATGATGGGTAGAGGACTTTAGTGGATTATTCAGGTCTCATGCAATCCGTACGAAAAATGTTTCAAGTTACTTGTGATCATATAAGCAGTTGTATAAAACAGTTGTATGTATTCTCACCCCAGTTGAAAAACAGTAAAAAGGGGCTATGAAACTCACCAGAGTTAAGCAGGTAGCAAGCAATAATCAAATAGCAAGCAAAGTCCAAAGCGCAACCTTCTAACGTCCTAAGCGTATAAGGTTGTGTAAGTAGATGTCTCATAAGACTATCTAGAGTGATTGTATAAGTGGGGGTCAATGTCCACTTAAGCCAATCGTGTAGGTGGAGGGTTAATGTCCACCTAAAGCTAGTTCATCAACTAGTATGTCCAAATAAGTTGTTCAAGTTTGTTTATCAAAAACGTGTACGACCCGTTGGTGAAAGTTTGTAATAATAATTCGTTAAGACATTATTATTAGGATGATGTTATACTTTCATATGTATAGTATGTTTCATGAGTTATAACGTTGCATTGTTTAAGTACTAACGTTACTTGAAGTTTAACACTTAGTGAGAAAACTAGTTTTTAAGGATTCTGTTTCATGCGACACTTCATGCGTCACTTGCTAGTTAGGGGCGGCACTTAGGAAGTGCCGCATAATATGCGTTTTCAGATTTAATTAGCGTCACTTAAGAAGTGTCGGATACGGGCGTCACTAAGGCATGGCGGCACTAAGGGTAAGTGCCGCTAATATAATAGTTCAGTCATTTCAGGCGTCACTTAGGTAGTGTCGTTAAAAATAAAGTAGCGTCACTACAAGCGTCACTTGCCAAGTGTCGCTAGAATTCCAGTGATCATGCGTCACTTAAGTCTGTTTGGATTTTGCTAAGTCAAAAACGTGGTCAACTATGACGGTTTGACCCGAACCTTTTACTCAAGTCATATTCCAGTAAATAAAGGTTATAAAAGTTATTATTTCATATTGTAGTCGTTTCGAGATGTCGGTTTCAAGTTTACACCTTAAACTTCAAGATTTAATGTTTTCGGTTTATGTCGGGTCATTACGCCAACTGATTTCACCTATCTATAGTCCAAATCAAACTTCCAAATTTTTACCAACTGATTTACTAAGTGTCTTGACTAACATATCAAATTTTCAGCTTCTAACAAGTCCATTAACATAGTTAAATAAAGCCGCGTAACAACCGAACACATTTTATCGAAAAACTTCCAGGTCAGTCTTATAAATCGGCTCGTAGAGAAAAATGAGAGCGTTTCTGGAAAAAGTGTAAAACACGAAAGTTATAGATCTTTTCAATACGCAAATTTTAAAAAAAAATGCATCTTCTAACTCTCAGTATTTGATTTTATACGAATATTTTTGTGAACTGTCGATTTTTAGGCAGATTCATGCATGTTCATGTGTTTGCTTTAAAAACGATTTTCAACAACAATCTTGGACATATTTATGATAGATGAACATTATAACATCATAATCAGTAGTATTAAAGTAAGAATAGGTGAAAGTTTGATGATGTATACCAAGCAAATGTTGAAGAATAAGGAGAGATGATGATGGTGTTGTTCCTAGCTTCCTTCTTGTGATTTCTTCTCTTAGATTGGTGGTGATTTTAATGGTGATTGTAATGGTTTTTGGGACTGATTTTTCTCCAGAAAATGAGAGAAAATGAGTGTGTTTTTGGGTAAGGAAAATGAAGAAATGAGAGGGTTCATTTGCATGAAGGTGGAGTGGTGAACACATAAGGAATATCATCATTATGGTGCATGGAAGAGGAGTGGAGAAGAGGGGGAGGTGGCACATGGGGTGGCCGGCCCCCATGTGGTCCCACAAGGGGTATTTTGGTCATTTTACATCTCTAGCTTAATTTGTTGCGTTTTTCGTTCGTTTACCCGATTGTTTAGACGTTTATTCGTACGTTAAATGTTTTATACGCGTTTTTAAGTGACGACTTTTAATTTCGATATTTTAAGTTGAAATATTTTATCAAGATGCTTGAAAACATTTATAAAAATGTTCCGTTAATTTGTCGGCCTCGATTTGCGTGTTTGTTCTACGACGGTTTAATCGCGTAACGTTATTTTGAGTCGTTTAGATTAACGATATAATTTGGATAAATTTCCAT
>CATIUR010000007.1:29940000-29990000 GCA_949592205.1 Helichrysum umbraculigerum | reverse complement strand
TCAGTCCCACATAAACATTAGGCTTATGTTTATGTGGTGATATTTTGTTCGGTTTCGGAAGAAAAGCTAGAAAAAACACCATTTGTGATGAGGGAAGCCATGGGTTTCACATATACTTGTATTACTTGTTATTGCATATATAATTTGTATGTATGTATGTTTCAGGATTTAAACAACCATATAGACTCTGAAGATGAAGATTACAACGAATTTGATGATGTTGACCTTGAATTAAGTGAAGATGAAGAATCAGAAACTAGAACTAGAGGCGTCACAACTTTAAAGAGGTGGAATGGAGTAAGGGATATTGAAGAGGATACCAATAAACAAGGGTACGTACTATATGCTACTAAGTTTATGTACTACTACTTTCATGTAAATTGTGTGTAATAGCTAAAATGTTTGCTATTTAATAGAAATCACTGGTCCTTGTTTATCATATGCCCTCGCGACAACCGGGGTTACATTTTGGATTCCATTATGAAAGACAAGATTCCATGGAATTACCTATTAACAGATCTTGTGGATAAGTAAGTTTTTTTAATAAATAATTCATTGTTTATTTGTGTTGTATAAAACATTAACAAAATATTGTAATGTTTCTTTTTGGGGCTGTTGGATGTCTCTCTTGGGCTCTGCCTTCTGTAAGTAACCTTTACCATACATGCGTTAAGTTATTTATATGCTTAGGTGTACACGGGTTAGCTGTTCAGATTTGAACATTTGGGTTTGGGCCAATTCCAATTGTTTATTCTTCTTTGTTTGTTTTGGGTTAGTTTCAACTGATCACTAGCGGAATTAAGGGGGGACATGCTGGTGCGTATTTTAATAGTGTAGTCCAATGAATTTTGGACCAGCAGCCCCTTTCGTTTATTAGCCCAGCCCAACAAGCTCATACCCTTTTAGTGATATACCCTTTTACAAGCTCAGCATCATGTCAACAGTAATTCACCATTACTCATTTAAATGTCACTTCTTCAAACACTTGCTGCTGTCTGCTGACCTCCATACTTCCCACCCCACTGAATCTGCCTAACCAACACAGCCGCCATTTTCTGCTGCTATCCGTTATCATCACCCCATACTTCTGTTATTTCCTGATGAATGTTTACTTTGAATTATTAACTTGTAGTGTCAGCAACAAAAAGGAGAGTGGGAGTGCGGGTACTACATTATGAAATGGATGCATCAATTTATCCTTTTTGAGCAGCACCACTTTCACGAGAAAGTAAGTGATAGGAAAATATAATGTGCATTTTGTAAGTTGCACTAGATCTCTATTTGCTAACTAACATTGTCATTTTGACTTTATAGATTCCTTGGAACAGTGCACAACCCTTTAATGCAAATGAGTTGGATAGCATCGTTGGCATTTGGATATCAGAATATATGTCAAAGCGTTGATCAACTATGTTTAGTGGTATTCGTATTGATTAAACATGTAATTTTTGAGCATTTCATGGGTTGATATTTGAAAGAAACCAGTTAGATTGTATACATTTTGGTTTACCCAGCGATATTAATACGAGTATTGTTTGTTTGATTTATATTGTGGAGTGCGTATTGTGGTTTGTTTAAATTTTGATTGAATAAATAGGTACTGTTATTGTAAGAACTGGGACACTAAATATGCAGGAAAAATTATTTATTTTTTTAAAAAAAAAGAAAAGAAACCGGTTTTTAAAATACAAGGGGTCTCTTTTTTGTCATGCAAAGGAACCTGTTTTTTTCACAAACCGGTCTCTTTGACCCCTCAAACACACCGGTTTGTAAACCGGTCTCCCACTTTAGAAACCCCTCCCAATAGGAACCGGTTATGGAACCGGTCCCTTTGGCCCCCAGAACCGCTTCCTTTGCCCATAATTTGTAGTAGTGATGCATGAGAGCGGTGCTTCTGAAGACGAAGCTAGAAGTTAT
Source organism: Helichrysum umbraculigerum (assembly GCA_949592205.1). NCBI lineage: Eukaryota > Viridiplantae > Streptophyta > Magnoliopsida > Asterales > Asteraceae > Helichrysum > Helichrysum umbraculigerum. Next base: position 29,988,083 of record CATIUR010000007.1, on the reverse strand, counting down.
ATAAAAACATTAATCAGCAAGACATGGAAGAAACTTAACAAAGAACGAGCAAGCGCCAGCTCTACATTTTCGAAAGAGTTTATCGAGTGTGCAACAAACCTTTCTAGAATGGCTCAATTCATGTACGGTGTAGGAGATGGGCATGGTTGTCCGGATGTGACTAGATCTCATGTATTGTCATTGTTGTTTACTCCTATCCAAGAGACATAATAACCAATGTTAGTTGGAGTACTTCATTTCTAAATTCATATTGGATGACAAAGTATCGATCTCATGATGTAACATGTTGCTAGTATGCATGGATAAATATAATAAGTGAGATTATGACATCTTAATATTTATGTTGTAAATTGTAATGGAGATGAAATGGTTATCTTTTCATATTGTCATTACAATTTTATGCGATTCAAAACTGATAAAGACACGAGGATCGTCCAATTACAAAGATAATCGGATCAAATATGTCACTAAAAAAAATGTCATTTTACCACACTTTTTTTTCACGCTTTTAGAAAGTGTGTAAAACTTTTTGAAAATGATAAAATTTTCCACACTTGTATGAGTAAGAAAGAAAAACTCACACTTATAAGTGTGAAGATATTACAACTTTTTAACACTTAAAATTGTGAAAAAAAAAATTGCAACACATGATTTTCCCACACAAGAGAAAGTGTAAATAAAGTGGGTGTTACAAACTTTTTTCCACACTTTTAAGTGTCGACAAGTTGTAATTTCTCCACACTTTTAAGTGTCAACTAATTTTATTCTCACACTTATATATGTGAAGATTGTGGTTATTTTCACACTTATTGATGTAACAATTTTCTACACAATTATAAGTGTGAATAATTTAACATAATTCCACATATTTTTAAGAAATGTGGAAAAAAAAGTGTGAATAAATAATATCTTTGTTGTAGTGTGAATACATAGCCGATTTGACCATCCCATTTGTAAGCCAAAACTACCATTGACCTGATTAAAGATCGAGCCTAGAGATGGCAATGGATCAGATATGGATCGGATGTAGCCATATCCACATCCATATCCATTTCAATTTTCCCCATCCACATCCATATCCATATTCATTAAAAAAAATTTTAAGCCATTCACATCCGTATCCAACGGGTGAAGCGGGTTAATGGATGTCCATTGGATAACCAATAAAAAAAATCGTTAAAGATAATAAAACGTTCAAATGCATAAAAACATTTCATTTAGAACAAATAAAAGTGCTATAGAACGTAATCAAATGCTAGTATTTAAAATCATTCCTTAATAAAAAGAAGCATTCTATTTTTAGAATTACCCACGTTATGGCTTTTAAACTAGCCACGTTAGGGCTTTTTTACTCTCCACGTATCTTCTAAAAAATGTTTAGTACCTTCTTAAGAATTAAACACGTTTAACCCTACTCCTATACCTAAAACCTCTAGCTCCACTTTTCTTTTATCACACGGAGAAGATATCCTTTTACAATTTCAATTTGTATCCTCTCCTCACTCATCTTCCCTTTTCCCCTTTCTCCCAATCTACATCCTCATCCTAATTTCCCCACATCATCATATGTATGGTAAGAACACAACTACAGTTGATGTTTACTTAGGTTTTCAATTGCAAAATTTATTCAATTTCTTTTTCGATTTGAGGTACATTCTCACTTCTATTGGTATTCTATTGTAAAAATTATTATATTTCTTATAGTATTACATCTCTATCTTAGTTCAACCTCTTCCTTTTGGAGTTTGGTGGTCTTATTTTTCGTTTCAATTTATAAGGTAAGACTAACGTAAGCATAGATTTATAGCTTATGTTGCCACTTGGGTTGTGTTTGATATATTTAATTATTTCTTTACTCTTATGTTATCATTCTTGATTATACTCCTTCTTGATGGGTTGTTGATTAATCTACTAAATTCCATATATTTATTTGGTGCAGATGGTGGAATAGCAGAGTATAAAAGCTTCAGCGACACTTCTAATTTATTAACATGCTCAATAAATAAAATCTTCCCGTTTAAGATGAAGTGTTCCCGAATGCTACTATGGTATGATTTATACTTTAAGCTTTCAGTCAATATGTAACACCCGCCAAATTAGGATTAGTAATTAGTGCCTAATCATATGTTAATACATGTAATTAGTTCTGTGTTAGGCTAATTAATGTATCGAATTATATGTATTGTTGAATATATACGAAAATGCGATTTGATTAAATCGTACGCAATTTAAATCGAATGTATTTCGATTCAATTTAATACGGACGTTGGTGACCAATTTTATTAAATAACGTTTTTATATCAACAATATTATTATGATAATATTTCGTATTCATTTGGACCATACAAACAAAACTTATACGATTTAAAAAATATTAAAACGTGCAAACTAAATAAACAAACTTACTTTTTATAACTCAAATATAAATTGATTTGTAAAATATTTAAATAAAATATCGCGTAATAATTTGTATTTTAAAACTTATAATTAAAATGTAAATAATTATTTAACGTTTAAACGACGGAGCAAACGAACACCGCACGGACCGCGATTGCGGTGACCGGAAAGTTGGAGGTTAAACCTCCCAACTTTCCTTTTCCTTCCTCATTTCACCCACTCACTCTCTCTCTCTCTTACTCTATTTTCTTTCATTCTCCTAAAACCACCAATCCACTAAAAATCGCAAATAACACCACGAAACGCAACCGGATCATCAATATTTTTAGAGATTCACGACCACCTCGCAACGATCTACATTTCTATCTTTCCGGATTTCCATTTCGGCAATTTGTAAGTTTCCGACAAAATCCCGAAATCTCTCGATTCTTAGCATTTTTTAATTTGTAGTTGTTATTATAACTCATATATGTCCATTACAATGTATAGAACACGAATTTATAGCTTGAAAACGAGTTTAAAAAGGATTTTTGGCCGGAAAAATCGTAACAGCCGGACTTTCTGGGCTGGTGTTCTTCCATGCGACACAAGCCTTGTGTCGCATGTTGTGTCGTACTTTGCCACTTGTGTCGTATAAAACCTCCTGTGTCGTACCTTGTGTCGTACCAGATAATTAGTGTCGCAAGTCTTGCGACACAACCACTATGTCGCATACACCATACGACACAATCACTATGTCGCTGTTGAATCAGCATCTCGCATAGACATTGTGTTGCATTTTCTATGCGACACAACCCTTGTGTCGTATAAACACTTTTGTGTCGCATATTGTGTCGCAAAACACAGAAAACTCAGATTTTTACTAAGTGTCGAGACTCGAAATTTATCACTCGATTTTACCCGAATTCAGATCCCAGATGCGTTTTTCGTCAAAACAATATTGTAGAAATAAAAATTTTCCAAGCTGACCTGGCAGCTCGACCCCAGCCAGGGGCGCTGCCCCCGGACCCCCGTACTTAAATTCCGTAACGGCTTCTAAAACATAATCAAAACACATTTTTCAAGTAAAACGCCACGAAATCAAAATAATAATAGTTGAGATTATTATTACAAATCCGTCACCAACGGGCCGTACATGTTTTCAAACACTTAACAAATCAACCAAATCGTAGTAATTTGGACATATATATAGTTATGTAACAACTACAAGGGTGATCTTTTGAGATACACAATCATGTTTATAACCATCGCGTGTCGTGGACACCCTCAGGTTACAAGTCTTTGGACTTCATACTCGGCTAATCAACTCAAGTTTATTAAGTTAAACTCACAAGACTCAGGTGAGTCTCATGGCCCCTCTTTTTACTGTTTTACTCAGGGGTGTGATATATTGCTCAACTTTTAACATGTGAACGCAAGTACAAACATTTCATATACTACATGAATTTTTCGAAACTAATCATTTAAAGTCCTCCGTCAGCATAGTTGTTAATACGTTGTAGCGTGAATATTAGTATATGGTACCATATAGGATTGACCCACCTCGTCCGGGTTAGCAAGCACTAACCGGGTAAACGGACGTACTAATATTTGGGAAGACGAATGTTGGTTAGGCATTCGTGGAGGCACCTCGCCCGGAATTCTCTATAGGGGACCCGGCCCTCGAGTTAAGCTCAACTATGTGCTCATGGCTGTATACACGATGACTATCATTTAATTGCTGGATGCAATTCATTATTTAATTGCTGGATGCAATTCATTATTTAAATCTTGCGGTTCATACTATATTAACTGATTTCAAATCTGTGAGCTCACCAGCTTTCTAGCTGACCTTTTAGCATATATCGCAGGTACCAAGCAGTAGGATGTTTCTGCCTCAGGATTTTAGCTCGAGTCAGCATACAGACGATCGAGATTTTCTTGCATTAGTATATTTTGTTCAAAGTACTTATGTACTGAAATCTCATTTTATTTAAACTCGAGCTATGTAAAGCTTTAAATGTTGTAAACATTTCAGTTATCAATATATTTTGTTAAAACGACGCATATAGAGTCGTTTACTATATATCTTTGTGCTTTGTTATTGATTAGTAACACCCAAATCAAGCTTCCGCAAATCATCAAATTTGGAGGTGTTACAGATTGGTATCAGAGCCTAAGGTTATAGTGAACTAGGTTGCATTTAGTGAGCCTAGACTATGACCATTAGGCGGTATTCCTTACTAGGTATAACTGGTTCAGTGATTACATCATACGAGTTTAATTTAACATAGCCTGATCAACTATGTACAATTAAGCAAAGATGATGTAAGATCTGAAAGTAGTTATGGCTGAACAGGGTACACTAGAAGACTCTGACCTCGAGAGAACCGAGACTTAAACATGTATATGCTAGACAATCAATAGGCTATATTATATAGGAACTATATGAATATAGACCTCACCTTCTCTAACGCTTTATCTCAGAAATGGCAAACATCCCACCCAATTCATCTCGCTCTCAATCCGGGTCGCAGAACCCAAGGGTAGCTAGGAGGAACGCCAGGTTGCCTCGAGCTGGCCCGTACCCCACTCACTTCACCTTGCCGGCCTTAGCCGCTAGGGTGAACCAACACGAGCAGCGACTTCGCACCATGGATGTCTTGCTGCAGGAAACGAACGAAAACTGGAGACTTACATCCCTTGAACGCATCGAACAAGTCTCCGACGACCTTGAAACCACAAACAACAACATGGATGTCCTTCGCAACCAAGTAATAGAAATAAGCGTGGAAAATGCCCTTCTGCACCAAAGGATGGAAGAATGTGAACAGCGCTCACATGAAGCAGAAGAGTATGCCCGTGGACTAACACAACGACTAGCCCTAGCAGAAGATAACGACCGACAAGCTAGCAGACTTGCAAACACTGTGGACCGTCTTGTCACGATGATGGAACAAATTAATCTACGTTAAGACTAGTGTAGTCTTTGCCTTGTAATCTATTATGTAATCTAGTAACTATCTAAGCGCTACTCTATAATTCGGTCGGATGTAACAATTCCCGACGCCTTTTGTAATACACCCATAGGATGTAACCTTTGAACTCGTATTAGCTATCAAATATTCCTTGTTGTTTCAACTCTTATTAATTGTCATTTTTCCATGTTGATGTCATGTATTACTGCTTTTATACATGTACATCTATAACAAATACAACTTTCCTACGAAATCTCATGTATCTTCATTTCTTTTATTGAAGAATCATGCCGCCAAAGACAAGACCATACACCGATGCTCAGCTTACATCCCTTATAACCCAGGCTGTTACTTAAGCCTTGGCTCGGAATACTCCACAAAACTCCACGAGAAACAGCGATGCTGCTGAAACCCCTGCTGCTAAACCTTGTTCTTACAAGGACTTTCAGAGCTGTAAACCCTCAAGCTTCAAGGGTTCTGAAGGAGCCATCGGACTGATCAGATGGTTCGAGAAGATGGAAACTATTTTCCGCGTCAGCAAATGCGCGGAGAACGACAAAGTAAACTTCGCCACCTGCTCTCTCGAAGATGATGCCCACTCTTGGTGGAACTCATATTCCCAATCCGTGGGTGCTGACGCTGCCTACCAAATAACTTGGGAGGACTTGAAAGAAAAACTCACTGCCAAATACTGCTCAATCGTCAAACTCCAAAAGCTAGACGAGGAGTTCTGGAACCTAAAGGTTCAGGGTGGTGATATCGATGGTTATACCACCAGATTCCAACAACTTGCCGCCCTCCGCCCAGCTATGGTAAGCACAGAACCTGATAAAATCAGGAAGTACATCCTTGGCCTTCCTGAGCCTGTTCGGGGGCATGTTGCCTCTTCCAACCAAACCACCATTGACGGTGCAATCCTATTGGCCCAAGACCTGATGTCAATGAGCCAAGATTCTGAACCACCTACTTCATCCTCTCACAACAACAAACGAAAGTGGTCCGACTACCACAACAACCACTCAAACCAACAAAACAAGAAACCCGACACCATCAAAGCCTACAACACCACCACAGACATCACACGGGGCTACACTGGGAACAAACCCTATTGTTCCAAGTGCAGTCGCCACCATGAAGGTTCCTGTGGTCCCTTTTGCAACAATTGCAAGAGGTACGGCCACCTCACCAAAGATTGCAATTCTCCTGCCAACAACAATTCCAACAACAACACCAGACCACCCAAAGTCTGCTTTGAGTGTGGGAAACCCGGGCATTTCAGGGACACATGCCCAAAGCTGAAGAATAACAACAACAACCGCAACAGCAACAACAACAACAACAACACCCGAAGCAGAGCCTTCGTCATCAAATCTGGGGACGCCCGCCAAGACCCGAATGTGGTCTCGGGTATGTTCCTCCTCAACAACTTAACTGCTTCTGTTCTATTCGATACTGGTGCTGATAGAAGCTTTATCTCCGATGATTTTTGCCCATTACTTGACATCAATCCTGTTGCCTTAGAGGTTAAGTATACTGTAGAGCTAGCAAATGGGAAACTTATAGAAACCAATAGTGTGATACCTAATTGCACTTTAAACCTAGCTGACGAAACCTTCTCAATCGACCTTGTACCCATTGAAATTGGGAGTTTCGACGTTATCATTGGAATGGACTGGTTGTCCAAACACCGAGCTGAAATTGTTTGTTACGATAAGATCGTCCGTATCCCACTCGCCGTCGGTGGAACCTTGATCATACAGGGGGAGACCGGTGGGGCGAGACTCAATATAATCTCCTGCTTAAAAACCCGAAAATTTCTGAGAAAGGGTTACCCTGCAATACTCGCACACATCACAGAGAAGAAGTCGGAGGAGAAGCGACTTGAAGATGTGCCAATTGTTAGAGACTTTCCCGAAGTCTTTCCGGAAGAACTACCTGGTCTACCTCCACCTAGACAGGTTGAGTTCTCAATCGATCTCGTGCCGGGTGCCGCACCGGTGGCCCGCGCACCGTACCGCTTAGCCCCATCCGAACTTCAGGAGTTGTCCACCCAGTTACAGGAACTCCTGGATAGAGGATTCATTAGACCGAGTTCTTCACCTTGGGGAGCTCCGGTCTTATTTGTTAAAAAGAAGGACGGTTCATTCAGAATGTGTATCGACTATCGAGAGTTGAACAAGCTAACCGTCAAGAACCGATACCCACTTCCTCGCATTGATGATCTATTTGACCAACTTCAGGGTTCAAGTTTCTACTCAAAAATCGACCTACGATCAGGGTATCATCAGTTACGGGTTAGCGACACCGATATTCCAAAAACTGCTTTCAGAACTCGTTACGGGCACTACGAATTCCAAGTGATGCCCTTCGGTCTAACCAACGCACCGGCTGTATTCATGGACCTCATGAACCGGGTGTGTAAACCTTACCTCGACAAGTTTGTCATTGTCTTTATCGATGACATACTCATTTACTCGCACAACGAGCAGGAACATGCGCAACACCTCAAAACCATTCTAGAACTACTAAGACACGAGGAGCTTTATGCTAAATTCTCTAAGTGTGAGTTCTGGATAAAAACCGTTCAATTCCTTGGTCACGTGATCGACAGTCAGGGAATCCACGTTGACCCATCAAAAATCGAGGCCATAAAAGACTGGCAAGCACCCACCTCTGCAACTGAAGTACGACAATTCTTGGGTCTTGCTGGGTACCATCGGCGATTTATCGAAAATTTCTCCAAAATAGCTCAACCACTCACGGTACTGACTCAGAAGGACAAAAGGTTCGATTGGACCGATAAACAAGAGTCAGCGTTCCAATTATTAAAACAAAAGCTTTGCAGTGCTCCAATTCTATCCCTACCCGAAGGCACCGATGACTTTGTGGTATACTGCGATGCTTCTCACCAAGGTCTCGGTTGCGTGCTGATGCAACGAGACAAAGTTATTGCCTATGCCTCACGACAGCTAAAAATTCACGAAAAGAACTACACCACTCATGATCTCGAACTCGGATCTGTCGTTTTTGCTCTCAAGATCTGGAGACATTATCTCTACAGCACTAAGTGCACAATCTTTACCGATCACAAAAGTCTCCAACATATATTCGATCAGAAGGATCTCAATATGAGGCAACGTCGATGGGTCGAGTTGCTTACCGATTACGATTGCGAGATCAAGTACCATCCAGGGAAGGCTAATGTTGTAGCCGATGCCCTCAGCCGAAAGGAACGACCGAAACCACTTCGATTCCGAGCTCTCAGTATGACCATTCATAACGATCTTACTATTCAAATTCATACCGCTCAGATCGAAGCCCTGAAACCTGAAAACATCAAAAATGAAGCCTTACGGGGTATTGACAAACAATTTGAAATCAAATCTAACGGGATTAGGTATTTCTCAAACCGAATCTGGTTGCCTAATTTCGGGAACCTACGAGACTTGGTGATGGATGAAGCTCACAAGTCTAAATATTCTATCCATCCAGGATCCGATAAGATGTACCACGGCATCAAGGAATTTTATTGGTGGCCAAACATGAAGGCCGAAATCGCCACTTATGTCAGCAAGTGTCTTACTTGCTCGAAAGTCAAAACCGAACATCAGAAACCGCCTGGTTTACTCCAACAACCTGAAATCCCTGAATGGAAATGGGAACAAATTGCCATGGATTTCATAACCAAACTACCCAAGTCGTCGAACGGTTGCGATACCATTTGGGTGATCGTTGACCGCCTCACTAAATCTGCTCACTTCCTGGCAATCAAGGAAAACGATAAAATGGAACGCCTTACACAAATCTACATCAAGGAAATCGTTTCTCATCACGGCGTTCCAATCTCGATCATCTCTGACAGAGATGCCCGTTTCACTTCTCGTTTTTGGCAATCACTTCAGAAAGCTTTGGGTACTCTCCTTGACATGAGTACCGCATACCATCCTCAAACCGACGGCCAAAGTGAACGAACCATTCAAACCCTGGAAGATATGTTACGCGCCTGCGTGGTTGATTTCGGTACAAACTGGGAAAAACACCTACCGTTGTGCGAATTCTCGTACAATAACAGTTATCACGCCAGCATTAACGCTGCACCTTTTGAGGCACTGTACGGTCGTAAGTGCCGATCACCGATCTGTTGGACTGAAGTGGGAGATAGTCAACTCACTGGTCCTGAACTCATACACGCCACCACTGAGAAAATTGTGGAAATTCAAAACCGACTCACTACAAATAAAATGACATTTAATGGCATACAAAAAGTGTCACTATAAACAAAATAACTGCCATTATAGACGTACTTGGGAATCAGCGGCATAAAAAGAAAGTGCCACTAGAAGCGCTACCACTAAAGCCATTTAATGGCACATTTCAATTGTGCTGCTGCAGCCATTTATAGCTTTAGTGGCACTTCTCTAAAAGCCATCATAGATATAAAGACTACAATGGCATACATTTTGTGCCATTAGATACTTGTTAGATACAAACAAATAATCCACCTTTTCTCATTACTAATTCGTATTACTGTATGAAATGATGTACAATCATTTATCACTATTTGTATACGCATGTAAATTAAAAATTAAAGTTTTTAATTGATATAAAGCACAAATTCTATACATATGAAATTTACAGTTACAATACTATTACATGAAACTCCAATTCAATCCATTTCAACAACTCCAATATATAGGTAACAATTGCCTAGCTATATATGTCAAATTCTCTGCAAACAAGCTAAACCACAAAATACTTGTTGGATAAAAAACTCGATACTCCATCTACACGAACCTCCGCAAACTTCATTCCATATAACTTAATTTGTGTACACTGCTAGAAGCTATCTGTGTCATAGCAAATAAAGACAATATTCAAGATGAATATAATTAGATAGTGTGCCCAAATCATTTATCTACACAAGTATAATTTAGAGAATAGAAAACGTTAATGTAATTACCTTGTTTTCTCAAGAAGATTCGTTCATGATAGATACCGAGAATATGAAAGAATGAGATATAGTAATTCGAAACAAAGAATCAATTTGTATAAGTAATTAAAGGTATATAACATCTCTACCTGATTTGTCTGAGTGAACTAGAAAGTGCCATGTGCTTTTTAAAATGATCTGTATCATATTACAAACAATAAGTTCGTATCATATTATGCACAAATACATTGATATATGGCGATTTAAGTAATTGACAATAATGTATACAACTTGCTCTACATACAATAACTTACAATGTCTAAATTAAAGGTGAAAGGTATCAAGTTAAACACAATTGAAGAAATACATATCCATCAACCGTCATAATTGAATCTATTAAACATCGAAACTGGCTCATGTCTTGTTTGTTGTAACCACAAACGCTGCTCGGGACATTCAAACAAAATAAGTGTGAATAACCAAAACTACACATATTCATCTTTCATCATTAACTAACCGATGAACAAATTATACCAAACATAAGATTTGTTGGCAAAAAAATTTTCAAAATGGAAAGAATAACTCACTGAGACATTTTCACAAACACTTGGCGGGTTCTCGTAATACATGTAGCAAAGTACCATATAATACCACAAACCTGTAACGAACATATCAATCAACATCAACATAAAATAGATCAAAAGAGAAGAAATATCAATAAGAACATCAGTCCCCCAAGTTTCACACTAAAATACGAATGAAGAAATCAAATTTAAATATGAACCAAAACGGAGAAGGGGTTGGAGAAGGCTGAAGATGGTGAGTGGCTAAGGCCGTTGACTCACTTGACTGGAGACAACGGTGATTGCGTTAAATGGATGAGGATTTTGATAACATCTATTGGCATATGAGGGTTACGGAGATAACACAATATTTGATTTTAAAAGAAAACGACTACAATCACTACTCTATTAGGAGGGAATTGAAAATTTATTTGAAGTTGTTGGAGGGAATGTTCCCGCCGAGATTTTTCATTTGGAAAATTTTCAATTCGACTATCGCAAAATTATATCTTTAGAAGATTAGACTAAAATTGAGGACTACAATTTTATATGTACATAATAAACCAAATTTTTTCTTAGGTTAAAGTTCTTTATTAATGATAGGCTATATAGGTATAATCTGGATAAGTAAAAGTAATATTCTTAGATTTCATAAAATTCCAAGATAATTATCAAAGTTAGTGAAAAATAAGGGTATCGACAATGAGCCATATTTAAGAGTGTAAATGAGTTAAGCTACTCGATTTTAGTTGAGTATTTAAAAAATATTAGATCTCTTTTAATAAACGAGATCTAACCCTAATAAGATTTCATAATGAATAATATTTTTAAGAAACGAAACTAGCCTTATTTTGTTGTAGTGTTTGTTACAAAAACAGTTGTAAAAGCCTTGGTTTCTTGGAACTAGTGCTGTAAATAAGGCGAGCTACCTCGTGAGCTACTTGAGTTCGAATTGTTAAAAGATCGATTTGAACCGAGCTCGAGTCACAATAATCTATAATAAACGAGTCAAACCCGAGCCGAGATTGATCTTGTAAAATATGAGACAAGCCGAGCTCGAGCCCTTTAAATTTCAAAATGATTTGAGCTCGAGCCTAGTTGAGCTCAGGCTCAGCTCGCCTTGTTTACACCTCTACTTGAAGTAATGATTGTATACTCTTGTCTTGGAAAAATTACCTAGTTGCATGGTAAGGTTAATTTACTTATGGTGATCGAGGATGTCCAACCAAGATTCTCGAAGCGATTGCATCTCAAGACCTATGAATATGACATGCATACTTTGATTAGGTGTTATCAAATGAATTAGTATTACACGAGATCGATAAAAGGGTCAAATGGTAAATTGCACTATTTTATAAAGATTATTCATTTGTTTAATTATTATGGCATCAAAAAGATTTTACTAAATGTAGGGTAATTTCGTGATTTGAGTTATAGCTTTTGTACGTTTTTTAATATGAGAGCGTCAAATGCTTTATATCTTAGTAATAAATAAATATATCAAGTGCTTTTAACATTTATAATAATGGTATACGCAAATTTGTGTCAAATGTATGTACATATATAGCATCGAATTGTGCAACACCTATACTGCTATACTTATGTAAATTAATGGCATATCCGACTTTCTGCAAGTAGTACATATATGTACATTAATGACATATTCAAAATTGTGCCAATAATGTATATACATTAATGGCATTTTCAAATTTGTGCCACTAATATATATGTCCATCAATGGTATATCTGAATTTGTGCCACTAATGTATATGTCTATTAATGGCATATCAAATTTGTGTCACTAATATCTATGTACATTACTGGCATATGAAAAAAGTGTCATTAAAAACCGCTATATAGTGGCACATAACAACAGTGCCATTAAAAGCGTATGCCACTAAATGTCAGTTTGTTTGTAGTGACTCAAAGCCGCACGTGATCGTCAGAAAAGTTATGCTGACGTGAGACGCAAACCACTCGAGTTCCAAGTTGGGGATCGAGTACTCTTAAAAGTATCGCCTTGGAAAGGCGTCATCCGTTTTGGCAAACGCGGGAAGTTAAATCCCAGGTACATCGGGCCTTTTGAGATCCTCGAACGGATTGGCCCCGTAGCTTATCGATTGCAGCTGCCATCCGAACTCAGCAGCGTGCATCCGACTTTTCATATTTCAAATTTGAAGAAGTGTCTGTCTGATGAGACACTTATTATCCCACTAGATGAAATTCGTGTTGACAATACACTTCACTTCGTTGAGGAACCCGCTGAAATTATGGACCGTGAGGTCAAACAACTGAAACAAAGTCGTATTCCCATCGTCAAGGTCAGATGGAATTCGCGGCGTGGTCCGAAATTCACCTGGGAACGGGAAGACAAAATGCGACTCAAATATCCTCGACTATTCACTGATTCTACATCAAACACGACTTCGAACTAAATTTCGGGACGAAATTCTTCTAACAGGGGGAGAATGTAACACCCGCCAAATTAGGACTAGTAATTAGTGCCTAATCATATGTTAATACATGTAATTAGTTCTGTGTTAGGCTAATTAATGTATCGAATTATATATATTGTTGAATATATACGAAAATGCGATTTGATTAAATCGTACGCAATTTAAATCGAATGTATTTCGATTCAATTTAATACGGACGTTGGTGACCAATTTTATTAAATAACGTTTTTATATCAACAATATTATTATGATAATATTTCGTATTCATTTGGACCATACAAACAAAACTTATACGATTTAAAAAATATTAAAACGCGCAAACTAAATAAACAAACTTACTTTTTATAATTCAAATATAAATTGATTTGTAAAATATTTAAATAAAATATCGCGTAATAATTTGTATTTTAAAACTTATAATTAAAATGTAAATAATTATTTAACGTTTAAACGACGGAGCAAACGAACACCGCACGGACCGCGATTGCGGTGACTGGAAAGTTGGAGGTTAAACCTCCCAACTTTCCTTTTCCTTCCTCATTTCACCCACTCACTCTCTCTCTCTCTTACTCTATTTTCTTTCATTCTCCTAAAACCACCAATCCACTAAAAATCGCAAATAACACCACGAAACGCAACCGGATCATCAATATTTTTAGAGATTCACGACCACCTCGCAACGATCTACATTTCTATCTTTCCGGATTTCCATTTCGGCAATTTGTAAGTTTCCGACAAAATCCCGAAATCTCTCGATTCTTAGCATTTTTCATTTGTAGTTGTTATTATAACTCATATATATCCATTACAATGTATAGAACACGAATTTATAGCTTGAAAACGAGTTTAAAATGGATTTTTGGCCGGAAAAATCGTAACAGCCGGACTTTCTGGGCTGGTGTTCTTCCATGCGACACAAGCTTTGTGTCGCATGTTGTGTCGTACTTTGCCACTTGTGTCGTATAAAACCTCCTGTGTCGTACCTTGTGTCGTACCAGATAATTAGTGTCGCAAGTCTTGCGACACAACCACTATGTCGCATACACCATACGACACAATCACTATGTCGCAGTTGAATCAGCATCTCGCATCTATGCGACACAACCCTTGTGTCGCATAGACATTGTGTCGCATTTTCTATGCGACACAACCCTTGTGTCGTATAAACACTTTTGTGTCGCATATTATGTCGCAAAACACAGAAAACTCAGATTTTTACTAAGTGTCGAGACTCGAAATTTATCACTCGATTTTACCCGAATTCAGATCCCAGATGCGTTTTTCGTCAAAGCAATATTGTAGAAATAAAAATTTTCCAAGCTGACCTGGCAGCTCGACCCCAGCCAGGGGCGCTGCCCCCGGACCCCCGTACTTAAATTCCGTAACGGCTTCTAAAACATAATCAAAACACATTTTTCAAGTAAAACGCCACGAAATCAAAATAATAATAGTTGAGATTATTATTACAAATCCGTCACCAACGGGCCGTACATGTTTTCAAACACTTAACAAATCAACCAAATCGTAGTAATTTGGACATATATATAGTTGTGTAACAACTACAAGGGTGATCTTTTGAGATACCCAATCATGTTTATAACCATCGCGTGTCGTGGACACCCTCAGGTTACAAGTCTTTGGACTTCATACTCGGCTAATCAACTCAAGTTTATTAAGTTAAACTCACAAGACTCAGGTGAGTCTCATGGCCCCTCTTTTTACTGTTTTACTCAGGGGTGTGATATATTGCTCAACTTTTAACATGTGAACGCAATGACAAACATTTCATATACTACATGAGTTTTTCGAAACTAATCATTTAAAGTCCTCCGTCAGCATAGTTGTTAATACGTTGTAGCGTGAATATTAGTATATGGTACCATATAGGATTGACCCACCTCGTCCGGGTTAGCAAGCACTAACCGGGTAAACGGACGTACTAATATTTGGGAAGACGAATGTTGGTTAGGCATTCGTGGAGGCACCTCGCCCGGAATTCTCTATAGGGGACCCGGCCCTCGAGTTAAGCTCAACTATGTGCTCATGGCTGTATACACGATGACTATCATTTAATTGCTGGATGCAATTCATTATTTAATTGCTGGATGCAATTCATTATTTAAATCTTGCGGTTCATACTATATTAACTGATTTCAAATCTGTGAGCTCACCAGCTTTCTAGCTGACCTTTTAGCATATATCGCAGGTACCAAGCAGTAGGATGTTTCTGCTTCAGGATTTTAGCTCGAGTCAGCATACAGACGATCGAGATTTTCTTGCATTAGTATATTTTGTTCAAGTACTTATGTACTGAAATCTCATTTTATTTAAACTCGAGCTATGTAAAGCTTTAAATGTTGTAAACATTTCAGTTATCAATATATTTTGTTAAAACGACGCATATAGAGTCGTTTACTATATATCTTTGTGCTTTGTTATTGATTAGTAACACCCAAATCAAGCTTCCGTAAATCATCAAATTTGGGGGTGTTACACAATAGACAAAGAAGATGTCTCTTTGTATGCTGCTACTTTAATATATGATTTGAATTTTATGTCTCTGTCCTGTAGTGGTTGTTCTACTCTTGTTGTACGCGTAGTTTGTTCCTGGTGACTAAATTACTTCTTGTAATTTAGTTTTGTTTGTGTATTAGTTCTTTGGGTGTTGTGGTGGTTCAGACTCTTGTATCTTGTATTGTCTTGATAATAGTTCAATTGTCTGCTGTATTCAAAAAATAAATAAGAAATAAGCAGGGCAATACTATGTGTTATTTTCTTGCTTCTAATTAATTAGTCACACTTAAGTTGTAGGCAGTGGTGTGTACGTTTGAGGTTGCTCTCATTACATAAACAGCTGTCATCTGGGCCTCTTTGATCATTTTGAATCAAACTGTTTATTTGGCTTGGCAATGTTGTCTAGCAAAGTGCATGACTGCATGTGATATTCATATTAATACTTTATATGGACTTTTGAAATTCAAAGTGACTGAAATAATTGAATTCGGCTAACAACTACAGATTTTTGTCGATCAATAGCATGGTGCTACTATGTAAACCAGCTACTTCCATAGTTCTGAATCTATATAGATATTGGAATGCTCAACTACTTTGGCTAAATTAACATCGCACTGAGTTTGCATCAAGGTACTTTCATGGTCCCTTCTTTATCTTTATGCAAATAGCTTATATATACATAACATTTGACCATGGGATTGTATATAAGTTACAATCGTTGAGACTCCAATTGCAATTTTTACTTGAATATTTTCAGGTGTTGAGATGCATAATGAAGGGCCAAGTATATTAAGAAAGAAAAAAAAACTGCCTTATGTTGATGCATGCCAAGAAATCAATGGGGACATAGAAAGGGAGGTAAATAATAAGGGTGGCCCTAAAAGTTATTTGTGCAGCAGATTTCTATGTCACAAGAAAATTTAAGATAATTCTGTTTGGCTTTATGGACTGTTATTGCTTGGGGTTAATATATTGAAACAAATAGTTGGATCATTATGTGAGATTGTTGGTCATTTTGGTTGATCATTTGTATTAGGATAGTTTACAAGGTTTATAACTTTATATGGAGTTTGACTTTACAAATTAAATGCTGATATGTTTGCATCCAAGTGTGTGTAGGTTTACGAGATTCCACTCGAGTATATTATATTGCAAGTTAGTACTATTTAAGAACCTTAAATTTGTATTTAATAGTATCACATACAACTTTTAAGGGAGGATCAATGGCCAATTTAGTTTTAAAGTAGTCATTCATGTTTCTTTTCTTCATATTTGATATGATATAATTTTTTACGTGTATTTCACGTGTTTGTCTACTTTGCAGGTTACGCCTTATGGAGAAGTTCTTCACCATAAGGACATGAAAGCCAATTTTCATTGGCATAGTGATATCAAAATGATTGTAGGTTTGTAGTGGTTAAGTAACACTATATTATTGATATTGATTTGAAGGTGGACTACATGGGAGCCTGCTGTAACATATATGATGTTGTAATTTTTTAAGTCGCAGGTGCAACAACTACATACTACGATGTGAATACTTGTTGGCTTACCCAGCATAGAGAAGTAATCCCGTCTGTAATTACTTTGGTGTTGACAAATAATTTCATTTGTGTCTAAATTAGATTCAGGTTTTAAAGAATCATTTGTTGATGATTTTTTTTCGATGAGGATGTCAACTTCCGTGGGCTATGCGTATGCATAGCCAAAAGGATTCCTAGTAATACGTATATAATGCTCCTATCTTAACATAATAATTAGTAGAATTTTTTGACTATGGTATTTTAGATTTTGTATTAGATTTAAGATGAATGAAAATGTCTATTGTAAGCCACACTTAATAGATGAAATAGACATAATTTCATAAACACTTGGTAGTATATTTATGTTAAATAAAACGGTACAATATATTAATACAAAGACTAACAAAGTTAGTGAAGTATATCAAACAAATGGACATTGAGGTATATAGTATACCTAGATGATAATTAAAACGTATATAATTTCGGGTTAATGGATGAAATCTATGGATGACAACTCACCATTCACATCCGATCCATTAAACATCCATATCCATATCCGTTATTCGTCCATTTACTTCGTCCATATCCATCAATAATGGATGGACTGGGTGGATGTCCGATGGATCGGATGAACATTGCCATTCCTAATCAAGCCTAATCGATCAATGAGGCCTCACTGCCGTTGAAAGAGTACTGGTAACAACGTTGCATTACTCATGAAGGATAACAACGACTACGTAGTATATAGTTTATAGTCGGTAGTTTGATGTTTCTTGTCTATATAAATATTCGAGGTTTATATATTGTGTTGAAATGCATGTAACCTTAGACGAATCTCTATTGTATATATCTATCTTTGAAATAAAGTTTTTGAAATAAACGTTTAATGTAAGGGTGATATATCTAGAGGTTAGTGTCAGGGAATGCATCTAATTTATACATGATGTCTATTGTGTGTACTCAACTTACGTTTGTTATTTTTAATGCATCAAACTTTCAAAAAGTGTG
The DNA here is from genome assembly GCA_949592205.1 of Helichrysum umbraculigerum. NCBI lineage: Eukaryota > Viridiplantae > Streptophyta > Magnoliopsida > Asterales > Asteraceae > Helichrysum > Helichrysum umbraculigerum. Next base: position 29,969,735 of record CATIUR010000007.1, on the reverse strand, counting down.
CTTTAGTACGTGTATTTTGTTGATGTGTCACTCGTTTGACGTGCCACGTGGCGTCCGGAGAGTTTGACACATCATCAAAACGTCACTAAAATTCATTAAAACATCATTTTTGAAAATTAAATGCATTAAAAATAACAGACTTAAGTTGAGTACACATAATAAACATCAACTACAAGTTACATACATTCCAAGACACTAACCCCATATATCTACTAACAAATATTCTATTACCTTACATTTTATCCGAATACCTGTCATTTTTTATTAGCATGTGAAAATGAAGCATATAATATTTCCCGCAAAATCCACAATTGTCAAAACAAAATATTAAATTTGAGGAGAAAAGTTCAAATGAGTATAGAATTTAGAGGAACTATCAAAGTACCATTGAGAATGCTTCACTTCGTAAAAATTAACTATCTTACAAACGTCAAATCAAAAAATTATGAAAATTGCACCATAAAATTCAGCGTTTTCTCCTCTTCGATTAGACATCCAATAAGGTACACTTTCATCGAGCTTTTTTCTCATCTTTTGGTGGGTTTTACAATTGTTAACACATGTGTTAGTGTTTGGTTGTACATTTGATTCAGGGTTACGGTTAAGGTTTTAGGTTTAGCAGGGTTTAGGGTTTATGTTTTAGCAGGGTTTAGTGTTTAGTAGGTTTCAGGGTTTGGTATTTTGTAAAGCATTTACGGTTTGGGGTTTAGTGTTTAGGGTTTTGCATTGACATAAAAAAATACAAAAAATATATGTTAAATAATTTATAAGGGTTATTTGTGTAATTTCTCATTTCATAAGATATGAGTTTATATTTGTATGTCAAACAATACTGAAAGCTTGAATTTATTAAAATAATAAATTTAAGCTCATATAAAATACCTCGCCGAACACACCTGTATCAATATCAACAATCAACAATTCTTAAAGTACAAGCTATAATAACAAATATAATGGATCATGTGTTTGTATCCTATAATTTTAATTTGGCGGATGATATTTTCACTATGGAATTTAATAAATCCATTATAACTGTGCATCATTTGTCTGTACATTATAAGTGCCTAATCTACTGTTATGGTGAATTTATCAAATTAATAGTTGATATATCATCACCCTTTAAATTTACGTTGTAGGAGTATAATAACGCTTTTTTTTTACTATTTTGGTCGGCCTTAATTTGGGTTGCGATATGATTGGTGTACACTTTATTTTTTTGTTAACTTGGGCGTCTTAAGTCAACTCCAACCCCTAAATCAAAATCACCTACAAGGCTACAACCTACCTCATTAAGACATTATTAACGTAGAATTTTTAATTGAAATGCTTAGTTCCCTGTTGGCCAATTGAGAAAGTAAGGCTTCCATAAATGGATACAGTTGTGGTTAAAATTTATACATACTTCTGTGTGTCAACTAAAGTGTTAATGTTATTATTTTGGCTTGTCAAAATAAATATTATCTTTGATATTAAACCAATTAAAAAAGTGTTGATATTTTTACCATTGACACTTTACTAGATCTTAACCCGTGTATACACACAGGATGTTTTTATTTATATATAATTATTTAAATAAGTTGTTTTTAATAAATTAAAATTTATGATGTCATCGTTTTCTTAATTTTAGTCAATTTAATAAAATTAAACAATTTAATTGGTCAATTCAATTTTCGATGACATCATCACGTATTTCCTATATTATATTTACATATTAAGATTTTTGTGTACAATACAGATACTTAATGTACAATTATGGTGAATTTATCAATTTCAACGTACAAATATCACCACCCAATTAGAAAGGTTTGTAAGTGATAATGATTAAAATTTTACAGAATGATGGAGTAATGTTTATATATCCTTAAATTGTGCACGTTTCAAAGTTTTACTGTGACGGATGAAATAATATGGAAAGCTTTTTGAAAAGATTAAAAATGCATGTTGGTTCAGGCTCATATATCATCAACGTTACAACTTTTGTTGAGGATCATATCCTATTCATTCTATAAATCACTCCTAAAAGAACGCTCATAAATTACTAGTATTTTAGTGACGATATATCATTATTTTGGTCACTAATGCCGTCAAAAATCTAGTGACGCATTATTACGACCCGTTCTGACCTGTAATTTTCGAGACAAGTCATCCGAGGACCCGCTGGACCCTTATTGATATTACCGGTTACTTCTTAGAACACTGTCAGCAATTGCTTCGGTTGGCCATCGATTCTAACAGACGTAGCCGACGCTAATAGCACGGTCTGTCTATTTAGTTCCATCGATTCAACCCGTCACATATCCGACGCTCCATCTCTTTTTTTAAGCCGGCTTATATTTAACTTTTTTTTCTTTGTTTGTGTTTAATGTTTAAAAATAAGGTAAATTGGTAAATGTGTATCCAAAAATTAAAGTGATGGTGTTACTGATGGCAGAGGTTCGTCAGTTATGATGTAGCTCTGAGTTGGCACAAAGTGACCCGTCGATTTCAATCACTATTTAATACGGTCATGATACCCAAAATAACAGTTTTTCGTTAATTGGTTAAGATTGCCAAAAATACATTAACTTGTTATTAACTTTTCATTAGCTTGTAATGGAGATGGTCCCTGTTAACAATTTAAGAAAGTCAAGTATAACACCCCTCTTTCTGTATATGAATATTATACAATAAAATTCAGAAGCGTACATATTTTATGAATAAAACCAACTTTATTAATATACATTATAAAATGTACATAACTTTTCACACTTTAATATACAACAGTTTAACCGCATAACTGTTTTAAAACCAAACACATTTAAGTTCAGAAGGTATTCCAAACCACAAACCATAGTCGAGGTGTTATATAAAACTAACTTCTTTAACTTTAATACAAAAGTTATATCAGAGCTTGCAGTTGTCAAACTTTCCTTGCAAAAGGCTTCAGCTTCCTGCTACCCACATATTAAAGATAACCTGCAAGAAGTATAATTGTGGGGGATTAGCTCAACGCTAAGTGAGTCAATCAATAAACTACAGCTCAACTTAGCATAACAAACTTGTGTGCAACAAATAATCATAAACACACAATACAACTATTTACAGCTTTCAACATCACAAATAACTGGCGTCAAAGAGGACCGGTGGTTCTTGGGGAAACCTTCAGCCAAGAACACTTCTTAACCAACTGCAGGCCCATACAGAGGTTTAACCGATTACTTGGTGCTATTAACCCAAACAACACAGGCTACGACAATAATACTTGTACTAAGCCCCTGTGTTATCCAACCAATAGCAACCTAAGCCCAGCTCTAGGCTGGCCTCTGAATAATCAATGCCCAAAGGCAATACATCAATGCACAATAGCAATATTTCAAGTGATCACATATTTATAAACTCATCATGTCCTCATATCAGAATAATAATTTATCCACAGTATTATTACTAATAAACCATAATAATCATGGCAACTGAAACAATAGTAATAATACAATTACTCGTTGTAACAAACCTGTTACAACTAAACCAAACTGAGGTTTATAGATCCACCCACCAAATACCTCAGTCTCCACTCAGTAGTCTAATGTCACTGAGTCTCCTGTTTATCTGAAACACAATAGAATATCACAAGTTAGTGACTTGTTACCAATAATGAACTCATTATGATAAATAACACACGTGGAAATCATATAACATGTCGCAATATCTCATTATTCAATATATCATATCAACACGATAATACTAATCAAATGGTACTTATCATTTATTTCATTTCACTCATAAGTACCCAACTAGATTCTGGGATATAACTTATATTAACCCACTATGTTCCAGTTATATTCATCACATCATGTGTATTTAACTTAAAATACAAACTGCTGGAAACCAAGTCTACCCGCCGGGTAAAGGTGATACCCGCCGGGTACCCACTAAAATCAGCTTCAGTATCATCGAGAGCTACAGTTAACAATATAACCTAATTTTGAATTCCACAACCAATAGAACACAGTTGCAAGTACTAAATAATTTCCAGCATAAATTCAATATTAATAGCTACTAGTCACAATAATCAAGTTATAATATTATTCATAACTTATTTACTCAAATCTTTATTAATACCATTGACTAGTTCAATATAGTCATACCATATATCCATATAAATATACCTTATCAGGATAAAATACAATGACTAATTACTAATTACTAAATACATGGTATCATATTACAATTATAATCACGCTAGCATAACACGATTAATCATTCAATATATCACGTAGGCAGCACAAGTACTATAACTTATCATTACTCTCATCACATGATAAACCATATAATCGTATCCGGTAACAACTATTTATGCTCACTATACTAGTTTACAAGTTGCTAATCTCGATTCATTATTATAACGTACATGATAAAACCACATGTATATATATATATATATATATATAATTTATATCCCATCATTCTACTTTATTATCACTCCTTACTATATATATTCAGTATATAATTACACTTATCTTCATACAAGATCACAGACGAAGTAACTATACGATTACACGATAAACTGCAAACTGGTCTGCTGTTCTGTTGCTTTACCCGCCGGGTATGGGTGGTACCCGCCCAGTACCTGCGTCATGTTCCTGCTGTAACAAGCTGAATTCGAAATCCAAACACCCAAAACCACAATCTCAGTTCCTAAAATCGAATTCAAGCTTAAAACTTATCAACAATACCAACTCTCTACATCATCTAACACTCTTCCAACTTCAAATTCCATTTCAATCTCATATATAAATCTTAAACCCTAACCCATTCATCTTGATTCTTAAAATTATAAGTTAATAACAAGGTTATGGTATTGAATCAGTTATCACGTCAATAATTCAACAATAACATCAATTAATAACAACTAGTCTCAATTTAACGAGCCACAATTTATAGATAATCAATTGGAAATCACTTACCCTTGAAAGAGATGGAGAGAGGAACTAAGATGATGATGTAGCTTATGTAGCAATTCAAAATCACAGCCTTTATATGACTACTTTGTATATAATTTGATTTCACAGGTTGTTCTAGTTGTGAGTTCTCGATAATAGAAAGGAAAGAGGAAATTGGGAAAGTAACATATTAAGGTCGGCTCCCACCTTCACACCGACTCCTATTTTTTTTTTTAATTTATTGAATAATTTTAATCCCCTTCTATACCTATATTGTTTGGAACCCAAAAACCATACGCGAGTCCAAACCTTTTATTTTACCGTCCACTTTATTAAATTAAAATAACTACTAATTTATCTGTCACAATAAATTATGTGACCACTATCCCACTTATTTCAATGGCATCAATCGAATTTATTTCCTATCACGTTAAGTAACTATTTGAATTCAGGAAATATTATAAAAACGACTCGGCCCAAATTGCGAATGTTACAAATCTCTCACCCTTAAAGAGATGTGAATATACGTCGTACTTTTATATTAGGATTAACGGTATTAATATTTTAATAGGGTACAAAGTATAGGCGCGAAAATCGGCTTAAACAAAGAAAACTCTGAAAATAAATATAACAAGTTTTCAGTTACTCACGCTTCACATTGGGACAAAATTATTTTAGAAATATATTATAATTAGTAAGATATTTATTTAATTTATAACACTTCTGTCCTAATTTAATTGTCGGTGTTTTTTTTTTTTTTTTTATGTCCCAAAACAATTGAACACTTTCAAATTTAACCAATCAGAAGATTTTTAAGTTGAAAATAATGAAATCTTATTGGTTAGCCGTAATTATTATATTTTTATAAAACCGTTTACATATTTGCATATTTGTATTGGATAACTAAATTGGGACGGAATTATTACAGTTGGTATGGTTCTCAATTTATTTATTCTTTCTGTTCACGATGAAAGGGTCAATATGTTCTAAGCTAGTTCATATTTATGTAATATTAGTTTTAAGGTTAAAAATAAAGGCTTAATTTATTCTAAATGTTTGTATTTAGATTTTTCAATTTCTATCTATGAAAAAAAATCATCAATAGAAAATATGAGAGAATAGTTTTCATTGTAGAATGAAGCACTATATCATGAAACTAGGCAAAGTCAGTATACCTTGAAAATCAAATTAAAGGGTCATTCGTCTATGTAACACCCCCAAATTTAACAGTTTGCGGAAGCGACGTTTTGGGTGTTACTAATCAATAATCACAAGCACAAAGGATACAGTGAACGACTCTAAATGAGACGTTCGAAAAGTTATTACATTAATACATAAGTAGTTTCAAAATACAAGCTCGAGTTCAGGTAAATTTCTAGAGATTCTAATACATAACAATTAGTACAAAAGTAATGTAATAAAATCTCCAAGCTTGCAAATGCATGCGACTCGAGCTAAGTAAGCTTATCCTGCTGGGCATCCCTACTGATGCTGTGTACCTGAGAAACATTACTAAAACGGTCAACCAAAAAGGTTGGTGAATCTCACAGGTTTGTAAGGAAGTAAACAGTTTGAACACACAAGTAGTATTTGTAAATCATAGCCAGCCAGTAAGTAACGATCACAGGTTATGCTCATCGTTAACTTAAGTTTTAATAAGTGGTGGTTGCAGGTTATGCTAACCGTTTGATACAATTGCCATGAGCCACCATAGTTGAAGCTTAACGTACAGTAAATATAGGTACCCCCTCATGAATGTAATCCAAAACATTCATACGGAACGAGTAAGAAACGCCCGTTTCTACAGGAACGGTTCGTGGTAGTGCTTGCTACCCCGGGCGGGGATTGTCAGTCCCATATGGATCCATATACTAAAACTCGCGCTTATCACATAACTAACAACTATGGTTCAGGAGGATTTCATTGGATTAGTCGTAAACTCATGCAGTTGGCGTATTCGTAATCTCATACAGTAAGTAAATCATGGCAGCAAGTAAGTTTTGTGTGTTCATGTAAAACAGTAATGCATCTCACCCCTGAGTAAAAACAGTAAGGTAGGGGCTGTAAGACTCACCTGAGTCTGGCAGTCAATGCAGTAAGTAAGCAAGTAGTATTCCCGTACTAGCACCCTTAGCGTCCTAATACGCACAAGGTTTAGTAAGTAAATGGAATACTTGTAAAGTATCCATGCTAGTTGTTCCCAAACTAGTTAATGTCCATTAGTTTGTTTGTAAGTTTGTAATTGTTTGTAAATCGTAGTTTGTATAAAAGTTGTACGGTCCGTTTGTTATCATTGTATAATAATAATTCCATCCATTATTATTATGTATTCATAGTAGTTGTACAGTTGTAAAGTATACTCGTATGATCGTTTGTTTGTATTACAACATGTATCGTTTGCGTAAGTTCCATTGGGCTTAATCCCCAAAGGGTACGAGTGAAACCTCGTAAGTATTCGTATGTAAGTTCGTATCAGTTACCGTGTAATCCAGCACGTAACTAGTGAGTGAACTTGTAAGTTCGTATCGGATGTAATCCCGTGTAATGTACAAGCGTAAGTTCGTTGGAGTGTAATCTCCTAAGTATTTCGAGTGTAAACTCGTGTGTGTGTGTGAGTGAAATCTCACGTTAGTTTTGTACAGTCTTGTACGTATTCGAGTGTTGTTGTATACTTTCAAAAGTATAGTATTTTCAGGTATAAGTAGCATCGTATTTGATTTAGTAATTGAAAAGTGATTCCAACACTTAGAGTTATATTTTGTTTTCTGATCTGGGCTTTCTGCGACACAAGGCTTGTGTCGCAGACCGTATGCGACATAAGGTCTGTGTCGTATGGATTTGTTTCTGATTTAGTGTTTATGCGACACAATGGTTGTGTCGCAGACAAGGGTACGACATAATGATACGACATAGTCGTTGTGTCGCAATCAAGCGATAGGCAAATTTTGTGTCGTAGATGGTACGACATATAATGCGACATAAGAGTTGTGTCGCATACATTGCGACATAACGTGCGACATAACATGCGACATAGCGTTGTGTCGCATGAAATTTCGGTCCGATGCGACACAAGAGGTCTGTTCGGAAATTTAGTTTCCGAAAACGTATTTTTCGGTTTCCGTTGGGTCTAGAACTTTTATACTAGCTTTAATATGTTGCAATAAGTCCATAATAACTATTGTTAGTCGTTTTTAATGTTGGTGGTGTCGTTTTCTTTAAAATGACCAAAACCGACATTTTCGTAAAAGTGTTCAAAAACGAGTTTAGATTATATATTCGGACATTACTAAGTTAGGGAAACATTAATCTAGCAAAATAAATGTAATCGGAAAAGTTTCGGGTCGCCGGAAAACTTACAAAGTTGTCGAATCGAGAAACCGAAAAGATAGGATTGTAGAGCTCGTCCTCGTGATCACTTTTCTCCAAACCGAGCCTAGCCTCCGAGGTGTTTTAACGGTGTTTTTAAGGTGTCTTAGTGTGGGTTTTAGAGAGAGAGAGAGAAAACCGATGGAGAGAGAGAGGAGAGAGTTTGGAGTGGAGTGGGTTGGTGTTTGAGTGTGTAAGTGAGAAAGGAAGGGAGGGGGGGTGATGTCCCCTCCTTGTTGGCCGGTTGGTGGGGTCCACCAAGTGTGGATCTCACCACTTTTTCGTTCCCTCGCGTACGTGCTCCGTGCGGTGTTCGTTTCCCGGTCGTTTAAACGTAAAAATCCTTTTGTACGCGATTAAATATACGTTTTAAATTACGAAAATTTTACTCGATAATTAAGTTGAAGTATTTTATCAAAATACTAGTTTTCAAGTTATAAAACATAACTTAGTTTTGTTTTGTCGGTTGGTCGAGTTTTCGAAGAGTTCGGTAACGTTTTAATCAAAACGTACGTTTTCCGTTATATTATAAACATAATATGAAGTAATAATTAAAGTAATTAAATAATTTCACATTATTTAATAATTGTTTTATCTGTGTACGCAAGTTTGTACCATTGTTGTTTTATACGATATGTACGAATCGTATGCGCGTATATATACATATATTCCATCCATATACATATACATAAGTAAGTAATGTATATAATCCTATTTCATATTATATACAAGTAATAAACACGTAATTAGGAAAATTTTAAATTTACCCTAAATTTGGGGTTGTTACAGTCTATCGGTATGAGAGGTACCTATCAACCAAGAGGTTATGGGTGCAAGTTTTACGTGAGACAATGAGTGTATATATTCCTAGGTTTCGTGATCGTAAATAATATGTGAGTTAAATAGTAGGATTGTCGTTATAAAGGAAAATATATCGTGAAAAGTAGAAAATCATCTCATGAGAATAATTTATGTTACTTGGCAAATTGTATATAAGCGATAATATTTCTAAATTTCCTTACTCTATAGAAACAACATATTTGTGTGTCCACATTTCAAATTTTCGATCTTTTAAGGTACAACTAAAAAATTGACTAAAAAATGATATAGTAACATCGTAACTTACATGAAAATAAAATACATAAAACATCTAGTTATTTTATTACAATAACGAAACTAACAATTGCTTAAATACAATGTGAAAATGAATCTTAAAGTTAATAAATAATGGTAAGAAGCCTTGAGTGAACCGTTCTTCTTGAGTTTATAATTGCATTAACCAATTAAGGAGCTACTTATTGTATTAAAGTAATTGCAAGCTAGCCTATGAAGTCTGAATTGTGTTTCTTTAAAAATTCCTTACATTTTCATTCCTACAATCTATAGTTCATCTGGATGACTAGATTGTTATGTTTGCTGCAACGATAAATTTTATTCGTGGTCTTGGTGTTAGTTCATAAACCTTTCGTTAACTTTCAAGGATTCTCTTTAAGCGATCCCAATCTTTAATTATGACAATCATTCCATTGTAATGGAGCGTAATTAAGCCGAGTTGACCAAATACAGTACAAAACTCGAGCTTGACCCGAGTAGAAAACTTTGGGCTCGAAACTAGACTCGAACATAACTATTAACACAAAACAATGTTAGAACAAATTTTTCCCTACTCCTTTTAATATCGTCATCCCCAAAATTGGCTTCATCATATAAACCCTACCTCAACCCTTTAAATTATTTAAAAAAATAATTACTAAAATTAAACAGTACCATATACAACATCTAATTCTTACGCTATAATTAAAATCCTAACCATATAGAAAATCTAATTTATGCTCTTCATATAATGATTATAATAATTATTATAATTATAATTATTTAGTCGGAACTAAAAATTCATACGCTTTCATTATCTATTGTTCTTCCATTATTTTATCGGTTGTCAACTACGATATCGTATATTATAATTTGTTAATCAAATAATTCATTTCTTATAATTCATACTTAATAATAATAAAAATAACAACAACAACAACAACAACAACAACAACAACAACAACAACAACAACAACAACAACAACAATATTAACATTTTTAAGTAAAAATATAGGATAAAGGTACCCTAATTTACTCAATTTCATATTACGGTTCAAAAATTTATTTTTTGGATCTAAGGTATCAAATCTATCAATTTATCATCAAATTAGGTACTTAGTTTCAATTTAACTATATACTAGATGAGGACCCGCGATAACGCGGGATTACCCATGAAATTGTATAATAATAATGTCATCAGGGATGCAAATGTCCTAAGCTACCATAGAGTTCTTTCCTCATCATACGAAAATCACAAAATATTATTAAGAAAAAATTGGATGAAAGTGTATAAAAAAAAAAAACTATATAAGTTTTCAAGTTTGGTAATTGTTGAGATTGAGTTTGTCATTTTGGAATGTCACAGAGTCTCTTGGTATAAGAACAATTCTAATGGTTGACCTCTCTACTAATTTTGGGTTTATCTCGTGTTTGATTTATCTTTAATTTGGGATGAATTTTGGTTGTTATCATTAATCGTGTTTCAGTTAAGTAAGTAAACATCGTGGGTTGACATATAGGTTTGACTATTAGAGTTCACTTAATTTGTGTCGTGATAACACGCGCTTTGATATTTGAGTTTGTAAATATACGATTTAAATTTGGATATGATGTTAATTTTTTCTTGATATTGATTTAGGGCCGGTCCCAACATTTATGATGCCCCGGGCGATTTGAACGAAAATGCCCTTAGTTTTTTTCATGCGTAACCTTTGTATACATACCCGGGCTGATTATTAATGTCTCCAAATTAATGGTTTCTAATTACTTGGAGTAGGATCGTTTAGAAATTTCGAGAGTCCTATACCCTAACTATAAGATATAAGATGTACCATAACTAAAATGTAGCCCCTTCAACTTGAATAAAATAATTACTACTACATGTTTTAGGCCTTTAGTTACGAATAATCTGGTTGTATGTAAAACCAATAGTTTAATGGATTATACTTAATTATATATTTGTAATTTGATTTTATTATATAAGTTATTACTGTACAATTATGATACTACGTTTTGTCATCAATCATAGCAAATATATAATATGTACTCACTAACTAATACTGAGTATATCAAAAGTGCTACTATTATTAAAAGGTTATATATTATTTTGTCATGAAACGTAATTACAGTTACAATTAAAACATCACTTTTCATAAACATGTTCAATTCTGAAAATATTTCATATTTATTAATAATATATATTTGAAGTATATAGCAGTTTTGTCCTTTTACTAAAAGATAGTAGAGTATTAAATCACAGTTTTTAAATAGAAGTGAAAGGTTGATTCAATTAGGGATGGCAATAGATCGGATATGGATCGGATGATGCCATATTCACATTCATATCCATTTAAATATTTTCATTCATATCCATATCCATTTAATTTCAATTCATCCATCCATATTCATATCCGATGGATTAAGCGGGTTAATGGATGTCCGTTGGATATTTAAAAAATGTTTAAAAAATTTTCTAATATGAAATGAAACCAGCAAATATTGTAACAAAAAAAATAAATATAACGTAATATACAGAAGCATAACCATGTCGTCAATAAAGCATAATTGGTAACAATTACAATTAAACATATATTTTGACAAATGTAATTGTGTTCTCTATGTTTATCGGTTAATCACATATGTTTTGATTGTCATCTATCGTGGATGGTGACTTCACTATATGATTGGAAGCAAAACTTGACTCAGCACGATAGATTTATACATTTCAATTTGCTATTTAAATATAAAATACAAAAAAACCCTTCAAATATACATATATATTTAAATTTTATATATATATATATATATATAAATACATATATCCCAAGTCGTATATATATATATATATATATATATATATATATATATGTATACATATATATATATATATATATATATATATATGTATATATATATATATATATATAGATATGGGATATGTATATATGTATATGTATATATACACATATATATATATATATATATAGATATGGGATATGTATATATGTATATGTATATATACACATATATATATATATATATATATATATATATATATATATATATATATATATATTATATGTATATATATATGTATAATATATATATATATATATATATATATATATATATATATGTATATATATATGTATATATATATACATATCCCATATACATATATGTATATATATGTATATATATATACATATCCCATATACATATATGTATATATATGTATATGTATATATATATATACATATCCCATATCTATATATGTATATGTATATATATATATATATATATATATATGGGATATGTATATATGTATATGTATATGTATATATATATATATATATATATATATATATACGACTTGGGATATGTATATATATATACATATACATATATACATATATATACATATACATATACATATATACATAGTATATATATGTATATATGTATATGTATATATATATACATATACATATATATATACATATAATATATATATATATATATATATATATATATATATATATATATATATATATATATATGGGATATGTGTGTATATATACATATACATATATACATATCCCATATATATATATATATATATATATATATATATATATATATATATATGTATATATATGTATATATATACATATATATACATATATGTATATATATGTATATGTATATATATATGTATATATATATACATATCCCATATACATATATGTATATATATATACATATATGTATATATATGTATATGTATATATATATGTATATATATATACATATCCCATATACATATATGTATATATATGTATATGTATATATATATGTATATGTATATATACATATCCCATATCTATATATGTATATATATATATATATATATATATATATATATATATATATATATGGGATATGGGATATGTATATATGTATATGTATGTATGTATATATATATATATATATATATATATATATATACGACTTGGGATATGTATATATATATACATATACATATATACATATATATACATATACATATACATATATACATAGTATATATATGTATATATGTATATGTATATATATATACATATCCCAAGTCGTATATATATATAATATAATCCATAACTACTACCACCTCAAAAAAATGAGCTCATGGCTCTGATACCAATTGCGTACAGGACCATTAAAATATCAATATGGAAGTTGTTGAAATAATAAGAACATAAAAGATTATAAAATGATACCTTTATTTATAGAATCTGAATTAATACAGGGACACTTCGTTTCTATACAAGGATTGGTTTCTTCTATATAGGATGAGCTTGACTGAACTATAGGAGATATACATATATTAAAATCTAGGGTTTTTGAACATTGTGAGGTTGATAATTTTACAGAGGGTTTTGGTTTCATAGAATATTTTTCGATGTCCTTCATTTCTTCAAATCTTCTTTCTTTATAGATAAATTTGCCGGTTATCAATCTTGCTTTAACTGGCATCTTTCGGTAAACCTTTATTGATTTAATCTTCTTTCCTTGATTCAATAATCTTCTTTTCTTTTGTCGGCCACAAATCTTGCTTTTATAAAGTACTTTGTCTTCTTTTTCTATTTTTTGAATAATGGAACTAGCTTTCCATAAAGTCTTTTGTTTTCTTTCTTCAATAATTTGAAATTTGTCGGGAATCATCTCTTTAATAATTCTGCTTTTGAAAATATAAATGCTTTTACTTTTGGTAGGGTCTTCCACTTTTCTTTGATTGTTGTATCTTCAATAATTCATAACCACTTTCATAGTGGTAGGGCCTTCACTTATATTATCATCTTCATATAGTGGTTTAGGTATAGATCTATTAAAATCAACTCCTTTAACTCTCATAGACTGTGATCTTCTTAGTAAGGGTTCACTAGATTTTGAACTAGAGGTTTCGGGAATATATGTAGAATATCTAGGTGGTTCTTTTCCAAAATCTATCTCTATACTTCCGTCAGTATGTTCTGTAATATCTGATATTTTGCTAATAGTCTCTAAAGGTTTGGGTGAACTTATATCTTCTAATTTCCAATTTTGGTTTTGAGTAATTTCATTCCATTTTAATCTTTTAGGTATATTGACTCTAGAATTTCTAGTATTAGCTTCAAATATTATAGTTTCATCTTTTGGTGACATTAATTTTGATCTTGGTTCCACCGTAGTGGTCATAGTTTTATATAAAACTCTATATATAACTAGTATAGGGTCAGTTCCTTGTTTAATATCTAAATTTTTTGTTTTAATTGTTAAGGTTAAAGTATCTAATATATTTTTATCGAATAAAGATATAGTGAAATTAGGATAACAATTAAAATATATAGGGCCATTACATATATTGGATTCTGCCATAGCTAATAAAGAATTTTTAAAATTTAAATGTCTAGCATCTCTTAATATAACTAAAGTAGGTACATCTAACCCTATTCTAGTCAAGGGTTTAATAGCTATCTGTATTAATCCTATATGTAGAAATTTATAATTTTTCATATGATCTTTAATAGTATTCTTAGAAAAAAGTTGTATACATTGATTATTTTGTAGAAGAGGTAAAGTTTTTTCGGTTTGCTTTATAGAATATCCCTGGAAATAATCAAAAGAACCAATCTTATAAATATTACTAATCTTTTGTTTAGGTATACTCCAATCTTTCAAATTGTTTTCAATGTTTGAAATAGAAACTTCCATAGAATTTGTATGATCATGTTCTTCTTCGATTTCAGAAGTAGAACTACTTCTTTGATTTGATAGTAATCTTGCGACTCTATTCATATTTAATTATTAACTATTTGATTTAAACTTTGTTTTCTGAAAATCTTAACTTATAATGTTGATTGAACATACCTTCTCCGGGAACACCCCCATATCGCTGTGGTACGGTCGTCTTACTGTCCGTCTGCGACTAATTCCAACCAGCTGATCGACAGGGCTTACCAACGCAGATGTATATTTTCTCAACATATATAAATTAATTTTTTCTTTCAACAATGATGAAATCAAACAATTTATAATTTTCATAAGAATATAATCCATAACTACTACCACCTCAAAAAAATGAGCTCATGGCTTTGATACCAATTGCGTACAGGACCATTAAAATATCAATATGGAAGTTGTTGAAATAATAAGAACATAAAAGATTATAAAATGATACCTTTATTTATAGAATCTGAATTAATACAGGGACACTTCGTTTCTATACAAGGATTGGTTTCTTCTATATAGGATGAGCTTGACTGAACTATAGGAGATATACATATATTAAAATCTAGGGTTTTTGAACATTGTGAGGTTGATAATTTTACAGAGGGTTTTGGTTTCATAGAATATTTTTCGATGTCCTTCATTTCTTCAAATCTTCTTTCTTTATAGATAAATTTGCCGGTTATCAATCTTGCTTTAACTGGCATCTTTCGGTAAACCTTTATTGATTTAATCTTCTTTCCTTGATTCAATAATCTTCTTTTCTTTTGTCGGCCACAAATCTTGCTTTTATAAAGTACTTTGTCTTCTTTTTCTATTTCTTGAATAATGGAACTAGCTTTCCATAAAGTCTTTTGTTTTCTTTCTTCAATAATTTGAAATTTGTCGGGAATCATCTCTTTAATAATTCTGCTTTTGAAAATATAAATGCTTTTACTTTTGGTAGGGTCTTCCACTTTTCTTTGATTGTTGTATCTTCAATAATTCATAACCACTTTCATAGTGGTAGGGCCTTCCACTTTCACCTGTAAACTTTCTTGTTCATATGGACAAATAATGTCTTTCTAAAATATATATAGATGTTAGTAATTTATTCTGGTTCATAAGTAATCAAATTTTTCTGGTATATAATAAACTCAATAATATTTTTCTTAAATATAGACTCTCATTGGGACCTTTTAGAATATAGACACAATTTTATAAAGTTATATCTTCATAAGGATCTTGAGCATCTTGATATAAATCTTCACTTGGAGTTGGGGAACCTTTAATTTCATTTATAATCTTCTGCATTTCTTCTTGAGATGAGCATTTTTGTAAACGCTTTATAAAGTCTCTGTCTTGAATAACTGGAGTAATAGGAGTAGAGCTGCTTTCTTTGTTAGAAATATACTGTCGATAATAATCGTTGATAGCTTTAATATCTGCCTGACTTTCATCTATTCTTTTCCACCATTTGACACTAAATTGTCGATATAATAATGGAGGAGAAGTATCTTGAGATTCTTGTTTCTTATATGTGAATAGAACAATCCATGGCAACTTGAATATAATAGAGAATTGAAGAGTATATTCAGAGGGGGAAATATGGTCTTCCATGAAATAATCTTTATATTTATGAAAACCTTCCAGAACTTTTGGTGGGAAGGTGGCAGGGATATTGCCAAAATATCTGAACCATTTTATAAACCATCTTGGATATATGCTAGAAAATTTTTCAGCAAAATAGAAGAACCAGGTGTGATTAAAGCTTCTTAAAAGAAAGGCATAAAACCAGGCTTCTTGATAGTCATAATAATTATAAATTGGATAACTAGGATAACTAGAAAGAGTTTTGTGATTATAGGGTTTTAGAGACCATTCTTCTGGAGTAATGATCTTTAGAATCTTAACTTTGCTACAGTCAATATAATCCGGGTTTTTCTGGTTTAGAGTATGATCTATAATAACTGAACCACTGTCGACAAGAATTGTTTGATAGTACTCTCTTGTTTTATAATCATCAACATAAAAATGGGAATTTTTTGGATATAAATATTCAATCAAGGTTTGAAAATTCTGACTTAACTTTTGTTCCTCAAATGGCTCAAGGATTTTTATAATTTGTTTGTTGGGGTTTATAGAATATTCTGGAGTGATGGATGGAGTAGAGAAATTTCTTGATGGTATAGTTTGTGCTAGTTTAGAGGGTGAAGGCTGGCTTATAACTGGTTTTGTTGGAATAGATTGTGCAAGAACTGAATATGGTGGTCTTGGTCTGGGAGCTATAGGACCAAATCTGTTGGGATGTATAGGTAATGCTGGGAAATTTCTTTGATTAGAAGAGGATGATGATGTTGACTGGTTGATAGATTGTTTGGTGAGAACGATCTTCCTGTTAGACTCATTCATTTTCCCTGTAAAAATTCTCTTGATAAAAAATCGGGTAAAGAATTGTCTTTTCCTTTTATAAATTCGATTGTAAAATCAAAATTTCCTAAAATAGCTTGCCATCTGGCAAAAACTTGTTTAGAAATTAAATTTTTAACATCCTTTTCTAAAATATATTTGGCAGATAAACAATCAATTCTTAATAAAAAAGGTTTCATATACAAATCATCTTCAAATTTTTTAATATTTAGAACAATACTTAAAATTTCCTTTTTAATAGTAGAATAATTCTTTTGGGTGTCATTCCAGGAACCAGAATAGAATCTTACTAATTTTTCTTCTTCATTATCTAATTTTTGTTTTAGAATTCCCCCAAATCCTAAGTCACTAGCATCAGTTTCTACAATAAGACTAGCATTAGGGTGAGGAATGTTTAAGCATGGAAGAATTTTTACTTTTTCTTTGATTTGTTTTATAATCTTTGTATGTTCTTCAGTCCAAGGTTTAGGATTCTTTTTTAACCTATCATATAAGGGCTTACATATAATTCCTAAGTCTTTGAAGAAATCATGAATATAATTTAAACATCCTAAAAATCTTTGTAACTGTGTTTTATCTTTTATTTCATCAGGAAATTTATTGGTAAAATCAAGACTTCTTTCAATAGGTTTTATAGTTCCTTGAATAATATTATGACCTAAAAATCTTACATCTGTTTGAAATAAAAACATCTTTGTGGGTGAAACAGCTAATCCGTTTTTATAAATAGTATCATAAAATATATTTAAGTGTTTAAAATGTTGATCAATATTTTTTGAAAATATTAAGACATCATCAATATAAACGATTACAAAATTTCCAATTGGTAGAATGATGTCATTCATAATATTTTGAAATTCGGATGGAGCGTTTTTTAATCCAAAGGGCATAACGTTCCATTCAAAGTGTCCAAAAGGGACATTAAATCCTGTTTTGTATGTATCTTCTTCTTCTATTTGGATTTGCCAAAATCCAGATTTCATGTCAAATTTTGAAAATATTTTTGAGTCATATAATTTTTTTAACAAATCTCTTTTATTAGGTATAGGATATCTAATCCATTCTAATACTTTATTTAAGGGTTTATAATTTATAACTAATCTTGGTATACCTCTTTCAATTTCTGCATTATTAATTACATAAAAGGCTGAACAAGACCAGGGTGACTTAGAGGGTCTAATAAGTCCTTTTTCTAATAATTCCTTGATTTCCTTTTTACAATTTAACTCTAATTCAATAGACATATGTATAGACTTTGCTTTAGTAGGTATATTCTTTTCATTGAATTCTTTTATATAAGGTAATCCTACTGTATGTTGTTTTCTTTTCCAAAAAGCACTGGGTATAGTTGAACACACATTATTTTTAAATTTTTCTTCAATAAATTTTACTTTGTTCTGTATATTTTTGTCTTGTAATTGATTATATATTCTTTTATCATTTATTTCATTAATTAAAAATTCAGCTTGTTTTCTTTTATTTTTGATTAAATGTAATTCATGGGTAACAATAGGTGTAGTGAATTCGAAAATTATTTCTTTATTTAATACTTTTGTAATAATACCTCTTTCGTCTACACTTATAGGATATAATTGTATTATAAAGGGTAATCCTAAAATAATTTGAGAAGTTAAATTTTTTACTAATATAAGATGAGTTTTAAAACAATAATTTTCTTTACATATATGGACATCGGATAATTTATAGCCTATACTAAGTCTAGATCCACTGGCTGTGGATAATCTCTGAGTAGATTTTTCAAAATATTTAGTTGGAATTAAACCTTCCTGTATACAATTTAAATCTGCTCCAGAGTCAACTAAAGCAATTAAGGTTATTTTAAATTCTCCGTTTATCATTATATTTACTTTTGTATGCCATCTTTGATATTTAGTATATTGGATTGCATTAATTATAGGTTCAATTAAGGGTTTATCTTCTGAGGTTATATTTTGTTCATTTTTATTTTCCTCTATAGTCTTAACCTTTTCTTTCAAAATTCTTATTTCTGTTTTAACCATATTAAGTTCTTCTTGTAAGTCTTGTATTGTTATAGGTTTGGTTTTATTAAATCTTTTGCATATTTCATTAAAATTATATATGGTATAATCTTCTTCTTCATTACTCTGATTTTTTAATTTTCCTTCTAACTGTTTTAAATATAAATTTTTTGCTTCTTTATTATCGAGTTTACTTATCATATCTATTAATAAATGTAATTCATCATTATTAGTAATAACATTAATTTTATAGTTACAATTACATGTTCCTATACATTCACAATCTTCAGAGTTACTACTATTTTTAGATGTTTCTTCTTCAATTTTATTTAAATCATTTTCACTATAATCAGATATACTTGATTCATTATCTTTGATTAATTTACTAATTTTCTGTCTAAGATCTTCTATATCGATTTCATTAATTTTTGTTTTAGAGTAACAATCTTTTGACATATGTCCTGGTCTACCACATTTATAACAAATAATAATATCCTTTTGTTTCTTATCTTCTCTTCTATATTTGTTATTATATTTTTTGTATGATACTTTCTTTTTTCTTTTATAATCTTTATTGTGATAATATTCCTGATTATTTTTTATAGGTTTTTTATTATATCTTTTATATTTTATTTTCTTAGAACTAGAAGGGGGCAATATTAGAGGTTCATAACCATATTGTTCACAGAAATTTCCTAGTTCATGTCTTCCTCCAATTCCTTCCTTTTTAATTTTTGCTTTTAGTTTTAAATCTGAACATATAGCTAATCCTTCTTTATTAACATAGTTTATAATTTCTCCATAGGTTAATTCTTTATAGGGAATTTCATTATAATCATTACTTAATTTATTTCTAATTCTTTCAGCAAATAATTTTGGTAATCCGGCAATAAATCTTTCTTTCCAATAGGATTCTCTACAATCTGGTCTAGTCATAACTTTTGCTAAGAAAACATCTTTATACCATCTAAAATCTTGTAATTTTCTACATGTTAAATTTAATAATATAGTTGAATTTCTTTCTTGATATTCTGCAGGGTTTCCTACATAATTTTTTATAATAGCATAAACTAGAGTATTTAAAGAATCATCAATCTGTGTTTGAACAGCTGATCCATTTTCTGTTTTTATAATTAATTTCTTTGAATTTAATATATGATTTTTTTCATCTTGGGTTACATAACTATCCCACCATCCTTTTAATACTCCTGTAAATCCTGATATTATCATTTGTGTTATTTTATTATCTGGATTTTTATGAGCTTTATAAGAAGTTGCTGCCATAGTCATTTCTTGTAATAAGTTTAAAATTTGATATTCTGTTTGACCATCTATATTCCATTCATATATTGAATTACCATCGTATCTAGATTGTACAATTTTATCTCTTTCTTCATATTGTAAATCTGGTGGTGTTGGTCTATAATAGTAATTTCTTGTTTCTGGTCGGGGTGTATAAGTCTTATTGGATGTATAAGGGTTGTATTTTATTTTTTCTATAGCCTGAAATTGTTCTTCTATCTCAGATATATCAGAGGTTTCGTCTTCATTTATAACATTTACATTATGATTTGATATAGTAAATCTTTGTAGTTTTTCTTCAATTTCTTTTAATAGTTTACTTTGTCCTCCTAGATTTATAGGTGTTTCTATATTATAGGGTATAAATATAGGGTTTTCTTCTACTTGTATATTAGTTGAAGTACTTGCTTCTTCATTTTTATATTCTATTCTATCTAATTGTTGTCCTATAGTGTTTAACATTTCATTAGTATGATTATTTTGATATACAATATTTTTTAATATTTTATCAGTATCTGGTTTATCAGCTTTTGAAAAGGGTATTCCTATATATTCCTTTTCTTCCCTTTTTATAATTATATCTTTACAAGGTGGCTTAATACTTATAATTTCTTCATTATTTGTTAAATCAGTATATGATCTATTTATATTAGTTGTTGTTTCAATCTTTGCTTTATAAGGAAATTCTATATTTTCTTCTATACAATATAATTCAAACCATGTAAAAAACGGTATATTTTCTTTATTGTCTTGCATATAAAGGATCCATTTTAATTCATGAAACATCTTTTTATCTTTAAAATTAAAATCATACCATGTAAATTTTTCTTTATTATAGTTATTTAGTCTTTCGTTCAATAAATATTCTAAATCTTTTATATTCATTGTTTTAACAAATTGTTAATTTAGATCTTGTTGTTTTTATTTTATTTGCGTTTATTTTTAATAGTATATTTATTGTATCTATATGTTTTGATGTAATATTTTTTATTTGTTTTATTTGATCTTTACTTAACCATTTATAATTTCTATCTCTTTTTATTCTAAATTCTTCTATCTGTTGAATTAATTGTTTTCGTTCTTCATATAAAAACATTAAATAAACTGAAATAAACTTATTATGATCATTATTCATTTGTATTTTACTCATAATTGTTCTTCTCTGTAATAATCTACTTCAGATTTAGAGGGGTTATAAGAGTTACTAAAATCTTCACTTATATTATCATCTTCATATAGTGGTTTAGGTATAGATCTATTAAAATCAACTCCTTTAACTCTCATAGACTGTGATCTTCTTAGTAAGGGTTCACTAGATTTTGAACTAGAGGTTTCGGGAATATATGTAGAATATCTAGGTGGTTCTTTTCCAAAATCTATCTCTATACTTCCGTCAGTATGTTCTGTAATATCTGATATTTTGCTAATAGTCTCTAAAGGTTTGGGTGAACTTATATCTTCTAATTTCCAATTTTGGTTTTGAGTAATTTCATTCCATTTTAATCTTTTAGGTATATTGACTCTAGAATTTCTAGTATTAGCTTCAAATATTATAGTTTCATCTTTTGGTGACATTAATTTTGATCTTGGTTCCACCGTAGTGGTCATAGTTTTATATAAAACTCTATATATAACTAGTATAGGGTCAGTTCCTTGTTTAATATCTAATTTTTTTGTTTTAATTGTTAAGGTTAAAGTATCTAATATATTTTTATCGAATAAAGATATAGTGAAATTAGGATAACAATTAAAATATATAGGGCCATTACATATATTGGATTCTGCCATAGCTAATAAAGAATTTTTAAAATTTAAATGTCTAGCATCTCTTAATATAACTAAAGTAGGTACATCTAACCCTATTCTAGTCAAGGGTTTAATAGCTATCTGTATTAATCCTATATGTAGAAATTTATAATTTTTCATATGATCTTTAATAGTATTCTTAGAAAAAAGTTGTATACATTGATTATTTTGTAGAAGAGGTAAAGTTTTTTCGGTTTGCTTTATAGAATATCCCTGGAAATAATCAAAAGAACCAATCTTATAAATATTACTAATCTTTTGTTTAGGTATACTCCAATCTTTCAAATTGTTTTCAATGTTTGAAATAGAAACTTCCATAGAATTTGTATGATCATGTTCTTCTTCGATTTCAGAAGTAGAACTACTTCTTTGATTTGATAGTAATCTTGCGACTCTATTCATATTTAATTATTAACTATTTGATTTAAACTTTGTTTTCTGAAAATCTTAACTTATAATGTTGATTGAACATACCTTCTCCGGGAACACCCCCATATCGCTGTGGTACGGTCGTCTTACTGTCCGTCTGCGACTAATTCCAACCAGCTGATCGACAGGGCTTACCAACGCAGATGTATATTTTCTCAACATATATAAATTAATTTTTTCTTTCAACAATGATGAAATCAAACAATTTATAATTTTCATAAGAATATAATCCATAACTACTACCACCTCAAAAAAATGAGCTCATGGCTTTGATACCAATTGCGTACAGGACCATTAAAATATCAATATGGAAGTTGTTGAAATAATAAGAACATAAAAGATTATAAAATGATACCTTTATTTATAGAATCTGAATTAATACAGGGACACTTCGTTTCTATACAAGGATTGGTTTCTTCTATATAGGATGAGCTTGACTGAACTATAGGAGATATACATATATTAAAATCTAGGGTTTTTGAACATTGTGAGGTTGATAATTTTACAGAGGGTTTTGGTTTCATAGAATATTTTTCGATGTCCTTCATTTCTTCAAATCTTCTTTCTTTATAGATAAATTTGCCGGTTATCAATCTTGCTTTAACTGGCATCTTTCGGTAAACCTTTATTGATTTAATCTTCTTTCCTTGATTCAATAATCTTCTTTTCTTTTGTCGGCCACAAATCTTGCTTTTATAAAGTACTTTGTCTTCTTTTTCTTTTTCTTGAATAATGGAACTAGCTTTCCATAAAGTCTTTTGTTTTCTTTCTTCAATAATTTGAAATTTGTCGGGAATCATCTCTTTAATAATTCTGCTTTTGAAAATATAAATGCTTTTACTTTTGGTAGGGTCTTCCACTTTTCTTTGATTGTTGTATCTTCAATAATTCATAACCACTTTCATAGTGGTAGGGCCTTCCACTTTCACCTGTAAACTTTCTTGTTCATATGGACAAATAATGTCTTTCTAAAATATATATAGATGTTAGTAATTTATTCTGGTTCATAAGTAATCAAATTTTTCTGGTATATAATAAACTCAATAATATTTTTCTTAAATATAGACTCTCATTGGGACCTTTTAGAATATAGACACAATTTTATAAAGTTATATCTTCATAAGGATCTTGAGCATCTTGATATAAATCTTCACTTGGAGTTGGGGAACCTTTAATTTCATTTATAATCTTCTGCATTTCTTCTTGAGATGAGCATTTTTGTAAACGCTTTATAAAGTCTCTGTCTTGAATAACTGGAGTAATAGGAGTAGAGCTGCTTTCTTTGTTAGAAATATACTGTCGATAATAATCGTTGACAGCTTTAATATCTGCCTGACTTTCATCTATTCTTTTCCACCATTTGACACTAAATTGTCGATATAATAATGGAGGAGAAGTATCTTGAGATTCTTGTTTCTTATATGTGAATAGAACAATCCATGGCAACTTGAATATAATAGAGAATTGAAGAGTATATTCAGAGGGGGAAATATGGTCTTCCATGAAATAATCTTTATATTTATGAAAACCTTCCAGAACTTTTGGTGGGAAGGTGGCAGGGATATTGCCAAAATATCTGAACCATTTTATAAACCATCTTGGATATATGCTAGAAAATTTTTCAGCAAAATAGAAGAACCAGGTGTGATTAAAGCTTCTTAAAAGAAAGGCATAAAACCAGGCTTCTTGATAGTCATAATAATTATAAATTGGATAACTAGGATAACTAGAAAGAGTTTTGTGATTATAGGGTTTTAGAGACCATTCTTCTGGAGTAATGATCTTTAGAATCTTAACTTTGCTACAGTCAATATAATCCGGGTTTTTCTGGTTTAGAGTATGATCTATAATAACTGAACCACTGTCGACAAGAATTGTTTGATAGTACTCTCTTGTTTTATAATCATCAACATAAAAATGAGAATTTTTTGGATATAAATATTCAATCAAGGTTTGAAAATTCTGACTTAACTTTTGTTCCTCAAATGGCTCAAGGATTTTTATAATTTGTTTGTTGGGGTTTATAGAATATTCTGGAGTGATGGATGGAGTAGAGAAATTTCTTGATGGTATAGTTTGTGCTAGTTTAGAGGGTGAAGGCTGGCTTATAACTGGTTTTGTTGGAATAGATTGTGCAAGAACTGAATATGGTGGTCTTGGTCTGGGAGCTATAGGACCAAATCTGTTGGGATGTATAGGTAATGCTGGGAAATTTCTTTGATTAGAAGAGGATGATGATGTTGACTGGTTGATAGATTGTTTGGTGAGAACGATCTTCCTGTTAGACTCATTCATTTTCCCTGTAAAAATTCTCTTGATAAAAAATCGGGTAAAGAATTGTCTTTTCCTTTTATAAATTCGATTGTAAAATCAAAATTTCCTAAAATAGCTTGCCATCTGGCAAAAACTTGTTTAGAAATTAAATTTTTAACATCCTTTTCTAAAATATATTTGGCAGATAAACAATCAATTCTTAATAAAAAAGGTTTCATATACAAATCATCTTCAAATTTTTTAATATTTAGAACAATACTTAAAATTTCCTTTTTAATAGTAGAATAATTCTTTTGGGTGTCATTCCAGGAACCAGAATAGAATCTTACTAATTTTTCTTCTTCATTATCTAATTTTTGTTTTAGAATTCCCCCAAATCCTAAGTCACTAGCATCAGTTTCTACAATAAGACTAGCATTAGGGTGAGGAATGTTTAAGCATGGAAGAATTTTTACTTTTTCTTTGATTTGTTTTATAATCTTTGTATGTTCTTCAGTCCAAGGTTTAGGATTCTTTTTTAACCTATCATATAAGGGCTTACATATAATTCCTAAGTCTTTGAAGAAATCATGAATATAATTTAAACATCCTAAAAATCTTTGTAACTGTGTTTTATCTTTTATTTCATCAGGAAATTTATTGGTAAAATCAAGACTTCTTTCAATAGGTTTTATAGTTCCTTGAATAATATTATGACCTAAAAATCTTACATCTGTTTGAAATAAAAACATCTTTGTGGGTGAAACAGCTAATCCGTTTTTATAAATAGTATCATAAAATATATTTAAGTGTTTAAAATGTTGATCAATATTTTTTGAAAATATTAAGACATCATCAATATAAACGATTACAAAATTTCCAATTGGTAGAATGATGTCATTCATAATATTTTGAAATTCGGATGGAGCGTTTTTTAATCCAAAGGGCATAACGTTCCATTCAAAGTGTCCAAAAGGGACATTAAATCCTGTTTTGTATTTATCTTCTTCTTCTATTTGGATTTGCCAAAATCCAGATTTCATGTCAAATTTTGAAAATATTTTTGAGTCATATAATTTTTTTAACAAATCTCTTTTATTAGGTATAGGATATCTAATCCATTCTAATACTTTATTTAAGGGTTTATAATTTATAACTAATCTTGGTATACCTCTTTCAATTTCTGCATTATGAATTACATAAAAGGCTGAACAAGACCAGGGTGACTTAGAGGGTCTAATAAGTCCTTTTTCTAATAATTCCTTGATTTCCTTTTTACAATTTAACTCTAATTCAATAGACATATGTATAGACTTTGCTTTAGTAGGTATATTCTTTTCATTGAATTCTTTTATATAAGGTAATCCTACTGTATGTTGTTTTCTTTTCCAAAAAGCACTGGGTATAGTTGAACACACATTATTTTTAAATTTTTCTTCAATAAATTTTACTTTGTTCTGTATATTTTTGTCTTGTAATTGATTATATATTCTTTTATCATTTATTTCATTAATTAAAAATTCAGCTTGTTTTCTTTTATTTTTGATTAAATGTAATTCATGGGTAACAATAGGTGTAGTGAATTCGAAAATTATTTCTTTATTTAATACTTTTGTAATAATACCTCTTTCGTCTACACTTATAGGATATAATTGTATTATAAAGGGTAATCCTAAAATAATTTGAGAAGTTAAATTTTTTACTAATATAAGATGAGTTTTAAAACAATAATTTTCTTTACATATATGGACATCGGATAATTTATAGCCTATACTAAGTCTAGATCCACTGGCTGTGGATAATCTCTGAGTAGATTTTTCAAAATATTTAGTTGGAATTAAACCTTCCTGTATACAATTTAAATCTGCTCCAGAGTCAACTAAAGCAATTAAGGTTATTTTAAATTCTCCGTTTATCATTATATTTACTTTTGTATGCCATCTTTGATATTTAGTATATTGGATTGCATTAATTATAGGTTCAATTAAGGGTTTATCTTCTGAGGTTATATTTTGTTCATTTTTATTTTCCTCTATAGTCTTAACCTTTTCTTTCAAAATTCTTATTTCTGTTTTAACCATATTAAGTTCTTCTTGTAAGTCTTGTATTGTTATAGGTTTGGTTTTATTAAATCTTTTGCATATTTCATTAAAATTATATATGGTATAATCTTCTTCTTCATTACTCTGATTTTTTAATTTTCCTTCTAACTGTTTTAAATATAAATTTTTTGCTTCTTTATTATCGAGTTTACTTATCATATCTATTAATAAATGTAATTCATCATTATTAGTAATAACATTAATTTTATAGTTACAATTACATGTTCCTATACATTCACAATCTTCAGAGTTACTACTATTTTTAGATGTTTCTTCTTCAATTTTATTTAAATCATTTTCACTATAATCAGATATACTTGATTCATTATCTTTGATTAATTTACTAATTTTCTGTCTAAGATCTTCTATATCGATTTCATTAATTTTTGTTTTAGAGTAACAATCTTTTGACATATGTCCTGGTCTACCACATTTATAACAAATAATAATATCCTTTTGTTTCTTATCTTCTCTTCTATATTTGTTATTATATTTTTTGTATGATACTTTCTTTTTTCTTTTATAATCTTTATTTTGATAATATTCCTGATTATTTTTTATAGGTTTTTTATTATATCTTTTATATTTTATTTTCTTAGAACTAGAAGGGGGCAATATTAGAGGTTCATAACCATATTGTTCACAGAAATTTCCTAGTTCATGTCTTCCTCCAATTCCTTCCTTTTTAATTTTTGCTTTTAGTTTTAAATCTGAACATATAGCTAATCCTTCTTTATTAACATAGTTTATAATTTCTCCATAGGTTAATTCTTTATAGGGAATTTCATTATAATCATTACTTAATTTATTTCTAATTCTTTCAGCAAATAATTTTGGTAATCCGGCAATAAATCTTTCTTTCCAATAGGATTCTCTACAATCTGGTCTAGTCATAACTTTTGCTAAGAAAACATCTTTATACCATCTAAAATCTTGTAATTTTCTACATGTTAAATTTAATAATATAGTTGAATTTCTTTCTTGATATTCTGCAGGGTTTCCTACATAATTTTTTATAATAGCATAAACTAGAGTATTTAAAGAATCATCAATCTGTGTTTGAACAGCTGATCCATTTTCTGTTTTTATAATTAATTTCTTTGAATTTAATATATGATTTTTTTCATCTTGGGTTACATAACTATCCCACCATCCTTTTAATACTCCTGTAAATCCTGATATTATCATTTGTGTTATTTTATTATCTGGATTTTTATGAGCTTTATAAGAAGTTGCTGCCATAGTCATTTCTTGTAATAAGTTTAAAATTTGATATTCTGTTTGACCATCTATATTCCATTCATATATTGAATTACCATCGTATCTAGATTGTACAATTTTATCTCTTTCTTCATATTGTAAATCTGGTGGTGTTGGTCTATAATAGTAATTTCTTGTTTCTGGTCGGGGTGTATAAGTCTTATTGGATGTATAAGGGTTGTATTTTATTTTTTCTATAGCCTGAAATTGTTCTTCTATCTCAGATATATCAGAGGTTTCGTCTTCATTTATAACATTTACATTATGATTTGATATAGTAAATCTTTGTAGTTTTTCTTCAATTTCTTTTAATAGTTTACTTTGTCCTCCTAGATTTATAGGTGTTTCTATATTATAGGGTATAAATATAGGGTTTTCTTCTACTTGTATATTAGTTGAAGTACTTGCTTCTTCATTTTTATATTCTATTCTATCTAATTGTTGTCCTATAGTGTTTAACATTTCATTAGTATGATTATTTTGATATACAATATTTTTTAATATTTTATCAGTATCTGGTTTATCAGCTTTTGAAAAGGGTATTCCTATATATTCCTTTTCTTCCCTTTTTATAATTATATCTTTACAAGGTGGCTTAATACTTATAATTTCTTCATTATTTGTTAAATCAGTATATGATCTATTTATATTAGTTGTTGTTTCAATCTTTGCTTTATAAGGAAATTCTATATTTTCTTCTATACAATATAATTCAAACCATGTAAAAAACGGTATATTTTCTTTATTGTCTTGCATATAAAGGATCCATTTTAATTCATGAAACATCTTTTTATCTTTAAAATTAAAATCATACCATGTAAATTTTTCTTTATTATAGTTATTTAGTCTTTCGTTCAATAAATATTCTAAATCTTTTATATTCATTGTTTTAACAAATTGTTAATTTAGATCTTGTTGTTTTTATTTTATTTGCGTTTATTTTTAATAGTATATTTATTGTATCTATATGTTTTGATGTAATATTTTTTATTTGTTTTATTTGATCTTTACTTAACCATTTATAATTTCTA